>VYXB01009811.1:292456-523830 GCA_013397135.1 Pachyramphus minor | reverse complement strand
TTTTTTGGTGGGGGGCGGTGGTGGTGAAGGGGAGGATTTCTACTGTGCAGCGTTTGCGGGGAGGAAAATCCTGTAGGTGAAGCCACATGGGTTCTCAGTGGCATAGCTTAGTGGCTTCTTGCCTTTACAGATTTCAGGCGGGGAGCGTGCGGGAGGGTTCGCCTTCTCAAGAGGGCTTCAATAGATACGTTTAGAGAAGCAGCGCTTTCCAGGAATTTAAATGAGAGCCTTTTCTGTGGTTGCTTTTCAAGGCTGTTCTGTTAGTTCTGTATTTGCTCGTGCGGATTGCTCTTATCGATAGTTAGGCAGCTGTGTTAGCATATAAAAATCAGTATCCTCAGAAGAAAAAAAAAGTCTCGGCGAATTTACCTCTAATAAGCGGTATAGATCACTTCTGTGGTGTCTTTCTATATTTTATCGGTAATGTTATCATTTCTAGTACTCAACTGTACCATTTATAGTTTATTTTGTCATGGCAATGTGTTCCATTTGGTACTAGAAAAAATTTCATTGGCTTACTCATTCAAGTAATTTAGGTGATCTCTTAGAGTAAGGTTTAGTCATTTTTTCACGTGCAGGGAACTGTTAAGAAATAGGCAGGAGGCAGCGACAAAGCTCAAGGTTATGGTTTTCTCACATTTTTCAATCTGATTTTCCTTTTTCAGTCTTGCAAACTTTCTGAACTTTAACCCTTTTGCAATGAAACTTTTCAGGCGTGGTCTTTGCATCCAGGTAATTTTAATACTTTTATATGTATGTATGTATCTTTTTCTTTGTTGTTGTTTGGAAAACTCATGTGAAAGTAATTCAGCTGGTTTTGATAGTGTGGAGCTGTTGGATATGGGGAAAGAATTACTACATTTTTTCCATTTAAAGATGAAGTTCTTGCAGTGGGTTGTTTGTTGTTTTTTTTAAGGGGGAGTTTATTATTTTTATAAATTCCAACTATAGTTTAGAGGTATTTTTCTTTCATGTGCATTTCTGATTAAAATACTGCTTGAAATCTTGCCATATCTGCCTACTGGTTTTGTGTGTGGCTTGCTGAGACCAAACGCTGCACTGTTGGGAAATGATGTGCTATATTTGCTGAATGAGAAGGTGTGATAAAGGGTCTGGAGGTGAGGTCCTGTCTGTGTATTCAAACCCAAGGACATTCAGCACTGATTTCTACAGCTGACAACAAAGAGGTGTCTTTGCAGACACCTCTGCTGTAGGAGGCAGGGCTCCTCTTGCAGTTTGCTGTGGGAGTGCTCAATTTGAGATCTTGAAAGTGAAGACTTCGAACTATTTGTAGGTAAAAATCATCTCTGATGGTGTTTAGGACCTCTACAACTCCTGGTGTGGTAGTCAGAGAACTCTTTTCTGTTCTACACTTCATCTGGGCAGAGGACAGGATTTCCCAGCATTGTCCACACTGCATGTTCACAGTTGGAGGATGTATACAAAGTGTTAGAGGTTTGTTGTGAGGTTACAGACCTCTACATCTATGTTTTGTAATGTATTTTCTACAGAGGAAATGAAAAGAAAGGCCAAACAATAGGGAAAGTGTTACAAAAACTTTAGTAGCCTCAAGGGATGTTAGAGTTGCATATGTAAACATCCCAGTGGACAGACATCATGGATGAAGTTGTATGTTCACCTTCTCTTGTCCTTTGAAATCTACAAAATTAGTGTTTTATGCACTCTTAGGTTAATCATAGAGTTGTGCATAAATAAAATCTGGAGAGATTGTTTCCTGATTTAAAATTAAGAAAACGAAATAGAAAATAATTGTAACACTTCAGAATGATTTTTTTTTTTAACCATTGCAGATTAGTGAAATGAGGCAGAACAGCATCCTGTTGGTAGCATCCTAACAATTGCATTGTGAATTGATGCTGTGTGTGCTAGTTACTGCATATACTATTGGAACATGCTGGATTTTACATAAGTTGTTGGAATGCTATTGGTCCATCAGAAATAGTAAGCAAATCTCTCTGCAGTAATTTTCAAATTGCGTAGTGGAAACTTCTCTGTATTTGCTAAGGAATTGGCTAGTGGTCTACAGAGAAGTACTTGGGCATATGGTATAGGCTCATTTTCCATGTATTTAGCTACTAATGGCATTAAAAGAAGCCCAAATACATTAAATATCTCTCTAATATTAATTATCTTAAGAAATTGCTGCAAATACTATTAAAATCACAGATGCTTACAAAGGCTGTGTGATCAGCGTGAAGGCAAATCCAGGGAATAGGGTCAGTGGGAAATCTGTTGATATATGAAGGTCTGTTGAGATGCCGTTGCTAAAAAAAGAAATTGGTTGCCCCTGTGGCATTGGAACTTTGGGACTTGCTTCAAGGAATGGAAAATCTGACTTTGCTACTACTTCTGCAGTGTAGAAATCATTTTTGTTGAGTAAGAGTGTTGGCTTCCTCAGCATAAAGATTTTACAACCCTTAAATAGCTCTTCCTGACATTAAGCAGTATCCCTTTCATATGTTTGAAGTATGTTAGAAGCGCTGGCTGGCAACACTGGTACTGATGAATGAAAAAGAAAGAAATTTACAACATCAGATACTTTCTTTAAATTATTTCCCTTGTTGTTAGTTATTACCAAGCATTAGACTACCACACTTGAATATAATTAATGTAGTAAATGGCTTATTAGGCACCGTCTGAACTTTTGCCTTGTTTAATTATAGAAGCTTAGTGCAGTGACCTGTGTACAAAATTCACCCCAAATAATTGCTTTCAGACTTTTATCTGACCATAGTTATTTTCGGAGCAGCTGCATGCACGGCTTTTCCCTGAATTTTGCACTTCTTAGGCTCTCCTTTGCAGTCTTGCCACTACATTTCCAATTTGCATAACTAAAAGCAGTTGAGTTTTGATTTTGCTGGTAGTAATTCAGAGCAATTGTTCTGCATGCCATTCATATGTTAATTTGTTTTTAGCTTGCTTAAAATTCTGTAATTCATATTTGTATTTAGGTACCAACCAATCCATGACACAAATAGGAAAGTTTTAATTTTTTTTTTGGAGGTTTTTAATTGGTTACTGAAGTTAAAGAGTATTTCTTCCAGTTATACTGTATGTCTTCAAAATGATGCTAAGAGTTTGAAAGGAGTGGCACAGGATGAAATTTTTGCCACAAAGAATTTACAGTAAAGGATTCAGATACAGCAAACCCTTCTTCATGTGCTTAATCACATATATTAATTTAATATTAAATACCATCTTCCTCCAGTAAAACTTACAGTGACATATTTAGACTGCAAAATCATATGAAAAGCTGACTACAACTACCATATTATACCTGAAAATAATATAAACCCCTTGATATTTGTTATTGGGTTTATGAACATTTTGTATTTTAGATCCAGTCTTTTCTAAGGAGCAACCGTAGAAAACTGATTTTCTTGATCAGTAACACTTCTGAAAAAGCAGTCTTGTAAGGATATTCAGACTTGTTTTTATCTGGTCTGAGAATTTTACATACTAGAAACTATGCTTCAGTATTTGGCCTTGAGGGGAAAGTGTGTCAAAATCACACTGTTTGCTGTATACTTTTCTTCAGAGATTGTATGTTTCCGGAAGGATAAATGCTTTAAGGGTTAAATGTCAGGGAGCTGTTGTCAGTATTCTTGATGAGGGTCCTTGACCTTGGGAACTTGCTCCTGACAGATGCTGTGACAGACCTTCAAAGTCCTCTTTGACACCAGTCACTTTGGAGAGGCCAGTCCTTCCCTGCTGCTGGAGATGGCTAGAGGCTGGGGAAGTGGGACAGAGCTAGGCTCTGGGGTGTGGTGGCCTGGATTGCTGTTACGTTTCATTGGAGATGTGGCTGTGCAGCTGGTTGTGTGTGTGTTACTGTGCTTTCTGGAAGGTTTCATTTAAGAAATCTAAATGTAAGTGAAAAGTAAATGTTATTCATTGCATAGTTCTGCAGTTGTCATCAGAGTAGGATTCACCACAGGTTTTGTACACTCCACTGTTTATTGTATTAAATTGTATGAATGCTATCCGAGAGTAAGGTGTTCTATAGCGAGGGTTGTGAAATGACTGTGAGTGCTCTTCATAACAACCAAATGGCTGTTCAGTGTGGAAAGGAAAGTTTCTTCTTCCCATGTGATACGTATCTGTCTGGCTGGAAAATATGTGGCCAGCCAGATGGAGACGGCTTAGTGAGATGGGTTTGCTGTGTGGCTTTCTGAATTCGTTATGTCATTGGTGGAGCCAAAGGTCTGGGAGGGGTATAAAATTTGATGAGATCGCTTTATAGAATCCTCAGTTTAAAGTAGCTCTGCTCAGTTTTGTTATTTGATTTTGTTAGTGAAGTTACCTTTCAGTCCATCACTGGAAGGATGGACTAGTCACTGTTGTATCAGTTTCTCAGCAAAGGCTGTGATCCTATCTCTATGAAAAACCAAGTCACTTTGGCCCATGATGTTGTGTTTGAGGGATAGGGACCTGAGTAAAACCTGTGTATAAAAATGTAGCGATGTACTCTACAATCATGATCCAGAATGCTCTCAAACATTGCATAATTGAGTAGTGAAAAATTTTACATTCTTCTGTGAGGCTGATGCCTAGATGAGAAAATTCTAGTTAAAAGTGCTGTTTCAACACCATCTGAAAAATGTTGGAGGTATTTTATAATTCACTATGCAAAGCAGGAGGCATTTGGCTCTGAACTGACAATGGGATATCAGGCCATTCACCCCTTACACTGCGGCAGGGAAGGGAGGTCAGTAACAAATGAAAGTTGTTACCATCTGATGGCTGTTTAGTCACCTGTGAAATGTGTTTTCTAATAGACAGGTTTCCACATCATAGGAGCAGCAACCGCAATTAAATGAGCGGAGCCAGCCCCCTTGTCAGAAGACTCGTACATCATGCTCATCTTAGCCTCAAACCGATCCCACTAGTTAAGTGTTTCCAAACGCAGCGCAGGGACTCGTGATTGCTAATAGTGCTCTGTCTGCTGGTGGAGAAAGAGCATGTTGTATTGTAGAAGCTTTTGGTCTGTCTCTACTAGAAAGGCTTAATTTGTAAAAGCAGAAAAAAGTAGAGCCTATAGCAGCATCCATGAACTCTTGGCTCCATGTAAGTTGCTTGCAAAATGTTCAAAGGGTTGACTGGGTTTAGGATTTCATCCTGTGGAAGCATTATAGAGGGCATCCTGTATCTCCCAGTGAAGCTAACTAATCATGTCCAGACGTGGTAGTAGTTAACTGACAAATTGGCTGAGAAGTCAGTGATTAATTTTAACAAATGAGTTTTCTTTGAATGCGAGCTCATGCATGCCAATTATAACAGTATGGCTATGATAAAATTGGGCACTTTTGTTCTTTAAGCTTCAAATCTACTGGTGTATGGTTATTTTTCCATTGTCTTGGAACATCTACTTTTTGTGGGGAGTGTCATTAAGGGAGGTGAACAGACACACATCAAAATGAAGTGTTCCTTCTGCCCCAAAATACCCTAAATTCCAATGCAATATGCAAAGTGGTTGCAAAATTCTTTTCTAGTGGTTAAGGAGTATTTAATGAATTGTATCATACAGTCTGCAAGGCCTCTATTGTCTTCAGTGAAGCATAGGCCTAATATCTTGTCCCATAAAATCAGTGAAAGGTCTTGTATTGCCTTAAAGTGGGCTTAGGGTCTAGACACCAATGAATGAGTCCTAGTTTGTGTTCCAGTGGCAGGCTCCTTTCAACAGGAGACTGTGAACTTGTGTGGTAGGAAACAAAGCTCCTAGCAAACATACCTGAGTTGAGTCATATCGTGATGTGTTGAAGATGCTGCTTTTAAAACCAAATGTGCTCGGGCTAAATATGTGAGATGTCAGGGAGAAAGCATTAAGAATAGGAGGAGTGTAGGAATTTTATGAATAAGGCAGTGTATACTATGTGAGGGTTTTTTTTTGCCTAAAGATGTTGTGCTAGCACAGAAATTGCATTATAGATACATGGGCAAGAAGCATTTTTTCCTAAGAACACAAATGTGATCTATGGGAAAACAAAGCAGTGCAATGTTTTTAGACATATAACGTGGATGAAGTCTTGCAGATGGATGGAAGTTTGTGATCAAAGCACCTTGACTTCACACGCAGACCTTTTTTAGTGCAGCTGAAGGGCACAGAATATCAAGGGTGGCTTTGCACTGATGAGTTTGTGTGACTGTAGCAGTGTGGCATTGACATTTTCTTTATAATATGCCATCTTATTTTCAGAAGGTTATCATTCATCCATAAACCACATGTTCTGATTTAACCATAGTTAAAATGTCTACTTAGTGGAAGGAGAAGTTTTACTAACTATAAAAATAATTGCTTTGATGAAATGGAGAAGAATGTGGCATTTACAAACTATGTGAGGGTTTATTTATTTTGTTCTATTTAACATGCGTAACTCTCAGTACCCCTAGATTTAAAAGACATTTAGAAAAAGACCTTTAGAAAAATAGAAGTCCTTTTAAAGATTGTTCCTTTCATTATCTTGACAAACCTTGAAAAGTAGTTTCTGTGCCTGCACATTTCAGAAAGAGTTCTTAAGGGTTTTATTATGTGCTGAAACATATGTTTATAAAAAAGACTATAACCTAGTGGAAAAAGTGTCTTATAATAATAAACCTGTCGATGGGCCATATGCTGCCATCAGTATATTTGAAAAAAATAAATTCTTCTACAAGTGTTAAGTAACTTTACAGCCTGAGTGTTAAGTTAGGGTCAGACTGTGACTCGCCCTGTGTGGATTGAGAGGGGGAGGAAAGTGCCTGCAGATCCTCCTCATGCTCTTTTCATTAGCTTACAGGGTGGCAGACAGACTGGAGTTGGGTAGCACCCTTCCCAAAGGACAGTAGAGGCAGGAGCTCCATGGGAGACCACAAGAAGTCCTCCTCCTCTAGCTTTTCCTTGGTGCTCTGCAGGTTTGTGTTGACCCAGCCCAGGGCTATGTATTTGTAAAAACTTGGTTCAGCTTTGTGTGGTCTCTCCTGAGAAGAGCAAACCTCTGAGGTAGATTATCTGCATTTTAAAGCTGACAGAACAGATAGTTGAAGTCAGTACAAATAAAAGAGCTCTGATAAATCTCCAATTGGATAAGAAATGTGGAAAAAAACTTCTGTTCTTACTGTCTACTAGGTAGATCACTTCTATTTTATAATTTTTTTTTTTTAGTGCTTGTAGCACCAGTTTTGGTTTTTAATGTAAGTGACATGGTTGTTACAAAGTCTTTTGTTTCTGAAGAGCAAAAGTAAGATGCAGTAGGTCAAAGGATGTGTCATTCTTAAAAGGCACTTTCTGTGTGGGATCAATGTTCGGTAAATGTAGATACTTTCAAGCCTATTTTACTTTGGATTCACTGGCGTAGCTCCTGTGAATGGGAGTCATGCATGTGTGCATCTCAAAAAGAATAGTTTCCTTGTAACTGAGGAACTTTACGTGTAGGAACATACTTCACCAAGAAGTGTTTTAATGTCCTGATGATTTCCACCCCTGGTCAGCTGTGCACTGCTTTTTTCTTGGCTACTCAGCAGGTCATAGTCATTGTCAAAGGAAATATTGCAGATCAAGGAGAATTGTTTAGAGTAGTTGACCATGCTCAGGGCTGTGTCAAGTGATACATGAGGTTGCCATAGTATCTGTTATCAAAATCAAGATTGTAAACAGAGCAGTCCCCATCAGGAGTGAATTCCTTACCCCGCAGTCTTTCCAGGGTTCATCAAACAAACTAAAAGTTTTCTTAGGGGAAATTGGCTTCTTGAGGGCTGAAGTCTTTTCGCAGATGTTCGTGTCCAGAAGTCTCATGCCCTGTGTTGTGTCTATGTGTACAAGACTCCTGGTCTAGAAGAGGGCCTTGGAGAGAGTGGAGCAGAGATGGGGAATCATCTGCACTAGAAGCACCCAGACCCCAGCATGGATTTTGCAATCACCATGGAAATGTAAGATAGGATCAGTAATCCATGGAGGAGAGGGTACTTGGGAGTTATGTGGATGTTCATGGGGAAAATTCTTTGGGTACGTCAGCTGGTAGGGCTAAGTATGGACTGAAGGAATAGGAAGAGGACAACAGTAAGTATGAGGAGGAAACCATCCATGCCTCATGTCTGCTTAGCTTTCCAAGAGAGGCGCTTTGGTACTGGCAAGGCTTGGAAGCACACCAGGACCATTTCTCTTCATCCTGACAAAATGTCTCCTTGGATTCTGTAAAGTTAGCCAAGTTCTTACACCCTGTTGGACCTGAGGGAAGGGTCCTGGGCTTTGGTGCTGCCTCCTGAGCACAGCTGATGAGGTGATTGAGGAGTCTGCAGTGATCCAGGCTGGCTTGCCTACAGTATGCACAAGCCAACATGTGGTGTTAACAACTGCACTGCTCAAAATTTGCACAAACCCACATTTAGTAATAAAATAGCTTGCAAGTAGTCAAAGGCACCAGTAGTAGCCAAGCAAATTTGGAATGTCTAAGCCAACCATTTTTAAGTTATGGTGAGCCAAAAAAAATTAGGGAATAGTCCAAGAAATGAAGAACACCTCACTTTTCAGGAACTCTCATATCTCCAAGATGCCTTGGCTGATCTACCTCAAACTTTCCAGAGAAGCTTTCCTTGGCACAAGCCCATGACTCTGAAATTGCATGTGACTGTGTTTTATTTTGTTGAAGTTATGAAGGTTAAAACCAGAGTTTGTTATAGAAGGCTAATCTCTCCATTAGAAATATTTCTGCATAGTTGATATTCATTCCATTGTAATTGTTCACTGCTTGTTAAGACTGATTGTAATTTTGCTATTTATTTCAGGTTCTTTTTTTTTTTAAACGATAAATTGCAAGCAGTATGGCTTGGAGCCAAATTGTACATGACTGGCTATAGGCATATGTGGTAAGGCAGAAGCATTAGCCCTGTAACTGCTGGAG
Source organism: Pachyramphus minor (assembly GCA_013397135.1). Classification (NCBI taxonomy): domain Eukaryota; kingdom Metazoa; phylum Chordata; class Aves; order Passeriformes; family Tyrannidae; genus Pachyramphus; species Pachyramphus minor. The sequence goes on along the minus strand of VYXB01009811.1, from coordinate 514,933 downwards.
AAGGATTTGCAGTTGGAGTCCTACTCCCACCATACTATAACTGGAGAGCTTTTAGGAGTGTCTGGTTTGAGAGATCACTGTTTAGTACCGCTTTTCCCTCTTCATTGTATCTAAACATCTAAAACCTGAAATGTCTAGGTTCCAAAATTGCAATACTTCAGATAGGTATTAGAAAACAGAGAGAAAATACTTGTGGTCCTGGAAGTGCCTTTCATTTTTCAAGTTAGAGGCACCTTAGTGTGACTTAATTCTGTACAGGAGTGGGACCTGGTTGTGCGCCTGCCCTTTCCTCTGCTCTGAGGAATTTTCTGAATGATGTGAAGACCAAAGCATGTCATTGCAGATACTTGCTATTGTTAAATGGAGCCAAATGAGCAGAGGTTTCTAATGTGCTGTATTTCAAGACACTGAATTAGTTTGACTAAGTTACTTTACAGACAGAGCAAGCAGGGCAGGAACAGATGTCAAGCTGGAATGAGCCCTTGCCCTGAGGCAGGGGCTGAGAGTGTTTGAAGTTGATGCTCATCTGTATTTTTCTCTCTGGGGCTCTCCAGGAGAGACTAAGCAGAAGTCAGGAGGCTCCTGAAGAGACAGGGTGCTCTGCATCACTCTTTGGTAGGGCTCTCTTTCAGGCAGGATCACTCAGTGCCTGCTGAACTCTGCAGTCAATGAGGCCAGGAGGTGCGCTGTGTCTGTGCAAGACACAGCCTTTGTCATGTTTGCCATCTGTACCTGCTGCTGACTAGCAGCTGTAGCAGAGGGATGTTACTGTTTCTTGCCTAAGACACCCCACACCAAACATAAAATTTTTTGCCAAGTTACAGCAGATTATTATGGTTTAATTCCTGAAAAAGGGTGTCTGTGTAAAATACCAATGAGTAGGTTTTCCATTTGCTCAGGCATTTTATGATTAGGAGAACTAAAAAGACCAACAGAGTCACCTAAAAATCAATGTGCTGCTTATATAGGGAACCACTGAGAAGGGTGCAGATAATGTGATCACAGCTACTTAAACCAGCGATCAGATATACCACTACAGTCTAGAAAAGCTGCAAGCAGGAGAGAAACCCCACTGAAAACTCCCAGACCGTGGAATTAAAATAATTAAGCCTTGCAGTCTCTGGTATATATGTTGCTCTTACAATGTTGTCGTGAGATAAGTAGGGACGCTAGCACTAACTAAATAGAGCATACTGTATACATGGGACTTTTCTTCTGTCCTGTGTGATGCTAGGCTCTTTATTTTTGTCAAACTAGCTAGTTGCAGTTAAAAGTGCCCTGAGGATTCTTCATGTGGTGATAGCTCCAAAAGCATAACTATCAAAGAGGAAATTAAAGGCAGAATATGTAGATATGAGGCGGCAGCTCTTGATTCCTAAGTTAGCTCAGACATCCCTGCATGGCACTGGAGTGTCTGCATAGAGACTCCCCTACATGATTTCTTCAGTAAGCAGGGCCCCGACGGAGAAGATCACCTCAGAGAATTTTTATCTTTTTGACATTTCTAGAAGTAGTATGTCTGCACCCATCAGGCTGCAGAGCTGCAAAGCATTGAGTTACTGCTGGTGCTACTCCATCCCATGCTTCCAGGTGAAAGTTTCCAAGGAGTCTCGTAAACCCATTGCACAAGCTGAAAGAAGGTATAGAAAACTGTGAAGCCTGTAATACTGCAATATTATAGTATTGTCTATTGATGCAATAATCCTGCTGTGTTTGGAAGGCATACCAGCACTATGGTTAATCATATAAGCAATAGTAATTCATAGCCTTGACTGCTGAGAAATTCAGCATGACTAAGATAGACATCTGATCCAGCTCAAGAAAGTAAAGAAATCTTTCTACAGCAGTTTGCTTTTTGATAGAGACGCTTTAACCCTGTTTCTAAGTTTGCTCCCTTATTTTCTGAAGAATAGTTTTAAAAGTACGATGTTAAAATAATTAAAATACCCCCTTACCCCCCTACTAATCCTTGATATTAGTTCCTTATTTACTGGCTTTTAACATTTTAAGTGAATGAGGCCGGAATGTTGACAGCTAGGCAATAATACAGCTGTGCAAATGCAAGAAAGCTGTTAGCTGGACAATACTGGAATTTTGTGACTCAAAACTATAGTGTGAGTGCTGAATCTACCCACTAAGTATGTGATAGAGTATTTAGTCTTCCTTCCTTGCCACTCAGTTAAAGTCAGCCTCTTTATATGTGATATCTTCCCCCCAATTTTTTGGAATTGGTTATAAAGCAGAAGTATGGTCAGTAACAGCAGAGCAACAAGAGAGTTGCCCATTACCCCGCTGTCCAAGATTCTCAGAAAGTAATATTCAATACCACATCAGTTCCACTGTGGTTTAGGGATATAAACTGAAATTCAATTTTTCATTTGTATTTGCTAAACAAAAAAGTTATGGTTTTGTTCTTTGAAATGCAATAACTTTTTAAGGCAAATATTCCTCTCATTTATTTTCCATCCATCTGAAGTGAAGTTACAAAAGAAGGAAGTTGCAAGACACATGTATGAAAAGTACTTAGGGAAAATGAAAAGTGATTTGGAAACGGGCATGCTACATGAAAGTGTCGTCAAGAGAAAGACAAATTGGGTCAAGACTTGCAGTATTGATGACTGGTTCATAGGTTTTGGAGACAATTCAGAACAGGAGTACCACTTTTGAGGTTTTGGAAATCAAGAGGTGGTTATAGTGATATAGTAATGCTGGAGGAGACGCTCAACTGTAATCTGGAGTCATCAATCACTGGCTGGAGAAATAGCAGCAGTAGAGAAAGTACATAGAGTACATAAAGTATGTATTACATTTACAATGTTACATTTTCCAAGAAAGACAGTGTTTTTAGAAAGCTAATGTCTTATACTAAAAGTCTATTTTTTCCCTCAATCTCTGATACCCAAGCCAAGTGAAACTGATTTTAAACTAAAGACACCAATGTGCCTTTCTTACAACAGTGTGCTTGGCAGAAAAGTGATATATTAGAATTCACATAAGCTTGGATTCTTCAACTGCTGGAAAGGAAACTGTATACGTTACTCACTGATGGAAACTGGGCTCCTTTACAGTGTGCCCTTGGGCATGTTCTATTTAAGTGTCTTGAAAATATGTGATTATTCCTCGTGCACTTGTCCATGCTCAGTTTCTTTATGGAGACAGTGACATTTATGGCATCTGCAGTCTGGTATACTGCTTTTGCCATAGCTCTTAATGATTATCTCCTTTTACTAAAACAACCCTAGGAGACCTAGGCATGGTGATTGCATGGAAGACTTAGTAGATACAAATTGTTAACTGCATGTGGTGATAAAGTTAGAAACATTTTAAAGAAATCAAACTCCCCATTAGCCTGATTGGTGCAATGCAAATTCGTCGTCTTTAATTTTTCTTCCCTCACGGTATAAACCAATGTAAGTCTGCTCATTCTTTCATCAAAAATGATTCAGACCTGAGGGACATTTGTAATTTGAAAGTAATTAGTAAATAAGTCAGATAAATACTATCCATTGAGAATTGTGAAAGCACATTGGATAGGATTCTTAAAGAGCTGTATCAAATTCAAACAATTAAAGCTTAAAAAAATTATCAGTAGTTAGTATGATAAGTCCACTTCATCATAAAATTAGTTCACTGTTAATAATTTCTGCTGCTTTTGGAGCAATCTGAAGAGATATAGAAATCTAAAAAAGTAGTTAAAATAGAAGAAAATCTGTAATGACACAACATTAGACTAAGTTGTGCTCGTATCCAGCTTCCTGATTTGCAGTGGGGTCTTGGAGTCTGTGCTCGCAACCACTGCTTGTGTGCAAGTGCCATCAGTGGAAGTTCTGGGTCCAGAGTTGGACCCCAGGTCTGTGGGTGTTGGTACTCTTCCCCTAACTAACTTGAAACAATATTTCTCTTGGTTCTTGTAGGGCATAACGTATTGTCTGGCTGCTTGCTTAAGAAAAGCTCACTGGTGCTTGTTTTCTTACTCTGAAGTCAAAAAACCCAGCTTATGTGGCTGCTAGCGTTCAGAGATTTGGGCTCTCTAGGTGGAAAAGTAGAATGTGAGGTACAAGATATGTTTGATTAAATGTTGTTTGTAAGTAGACCAGTCTACCACTGCTTGTAAGTTCATCTTAAAATCTTTATATCCCTCTACCTAAATGTCACTTCAGGACTGTGAGGTGCTACAGGATTCTCCTATAGCTTTGCATCAATGCAGGGATGGGGTAATGGGAGCACACAGAGCCATTACTCCCTGGAAATAGCCTGGTGTCTCTCATGACCCTACAGTGTCTGTTAGATACAATATCTGGTTTCATATTTGGGAGGTTTATATAATAAATTCACTATAGTTCCTGGAAGTACTATGAAATTGTATGATGCATTAAAATGGATTAAAGCATATATACTGTTCCCATATGGAGTTCCTTCTGCTTTACTGGAATGGTAAATTTGGTTTAATCAATTGACCAAACTGGGTTTGGTGATTGATAGGTGTACTACTAGTAGTAGGTGTCCTACCAGTGAGTGTGGATTACCAGCACTTTGCTGTACTGCCTCGTGTCCTAATACTGATACATAGAAATTTTACTCTCTTACTAGAGCAGAGCAGGTGCAACAGAATGTTTTGCACAGATACTGAAAAACTTGAAGAGTTTGGAGTAGATTGAACACATCTGAACACCAGAAAAAGAGTCTCGTCAATGCTTGGCATCATTTATGATTGCTGCTAGTATATCTGTTTGCATTTTTATACCCATCTTTAGCATGAACTTCAATGCATTTTTCTCCAGCTGTTTCTCCAACAGTTAAAAAAACCTCCCAGCCTGATGAAAGTAGGAAAATTTTGCTTTGCTTGCAGTCATCCTGCGTAGTATACTCTGTATCTGCTATAGAAGTTTTAACTGTTATTAAAAGCATCTCTACTAACATGCTGACTAGAAATATAGATGTAAATAAAAACAAGGATCAGGAAAATGTTAAAAACATTAGCATTAGTTTTTACATCAGACTAATTTTTTTTCCCATTTACTTAGTGTCTGAATGGGATTGAAGTAAGACGAAACCCCATCAGCAGAATAGGTTTGACAGAATTGGGTGTTGCTGAGGAATCAATCTATGTTAAAACAAAGATTTCTTTTTCAGAACAGTCTCTTTTCATGTTGGCAGAGAAAACCTTCTTCTGATTGATTTAGAGCAGTGAATTGGCTTCACTTTATTGCTTGTGTTGTGCCTTAAGCACTTAAAAGATGCAGACAAGGGTTGAGGCTGTGTTATCCTAGGCAAGGGGAAAAATCACATGAACATTCATCTCCACCCTTGTGAACTTTTTTTCTTGATTCTCCAGATGGTTGGCTTGAATGCTGCCAATAGCTTTTCTAAATGGCAGATGATGCCACTGGGAACTCATGTTCCCTGGGAAGACCACAAACCTGAAGAGAAGCAAGCACTATCTAAGAAGAGATTCCCTGGGAAAGCAAGTAGGTGGGTGTGCTAGGGGAGTGTGGGCAGACTTCAGCTACTCCTTGCCACAGCTGGGAGGAGGTCTGTTCCCACGGGTGCTGAGTTGTCAGTGTGCAGCAAGAGGGAAGAGAAGAGGAGAGGGGGAAACAAGTTTCAGATGTTTCTGACATCTTGCTGAGAGGACAGCCACGCTCTGTGCTGGGCAAGAGATGCACTTTATCTGCATGTTCTAAGCCGATGCATCTGCATCTTCTAAGGAGAGTATGTAAAAAGATAGGCAAGGGTTTACATGTCTTGGCTACTTAAAGGCAGTCTTGAAAGGGTATTCTTTTAATGAAATCAGGGATAATTCAAAGGCCTGCCTGTTGGCTGAAAACCAAGAAAAGAAATAGCCATCATTCGAAATAGTAAGAAATATTTTAATGAAAATTTTGACAATCCCATCTGTTGAACAATTGAAGGAAAGGAATATATTGCATGTATACTGGTTAGCATCAGGTTTCAAAGTCAGTATTTAATTGAGACTTTACTCTAAAGGCATGACAGAAACCTCTGCCAAGTATCTTGGAAAAAAAAGTATTTAGTCTTCCACAGATTCATCTGTAGTAGATCTCAAAACACAGGGTTTCAGATTTTGTTAGGTTTTTTTTGATGGTGAAAATTACTATCAAATGGTAATTCCATAGTTACAGCCAGTGAGGATGGCCTCAGGATCTTACCCCATCAATTTCAACTTTTATAGCAAAAACAATGAATGCAAATAGTCTTGAGAACTAGCCAACTGTCTTTCTTCGCACCTTAGTTTCTCACTGTTTCAATGGTGACAGAGATTTCAGAGACCCTAATGGTTTTTCTGCTACTTCCACCTTGTTAAGTCAGTTGTATTTGTAGGGAATGAATGGCAAGTGCTGGGAGAATATATGTCTTCCCTGCACAAAGGGGAAGGCTATGAAAAATCCAACCAACAACCTTCGTTTGTCACTATTGCTCACAATGGTTTCGTGATGGTAGTTGTTAGAGATCCTGTTTCTCTGCAAAATTTCCAGGCAGGTAGAATTCAGGTTCCAGTGGTTCGTGTCGGGTTACAAACAGCTGTATCCTCCACAGAAGAGATTTCTGTTGATCTAGTCATAGTTTAAGCTAATATTGCCCAGAGCAGTGCATAAAACAGTGCCAGAATGGAGAGAAAGAAAGAAAAAAAATACTAATACCACTTTATTTTGCTTTATGAAGCCAAACAAAACATCCCAGCTAGTGTAAGTTGGCTTATTATCAGCATAGTCATGTTAAGTATTAAAATATACAGAAAAGGAGAAAAAATTGTTTCAGTCCAGGAAACTTAATTTTTAGATTGTAATGTAACAAGGGCTGAACTGACTTCATACTTCAGTTTGGCAGGTCTTCTTCCAGGATGAAACTTTTCATTCAAGCTTTTAGCCTAAGGCAAATAAGCACATAGAAGGCATGTTGTCTGTGTGTTTGTATATAAGTACATAGAAATGAGATGTTAATAATGATAATTTTCTAAATGCCCTCCTACAATTATTTTACTAACATAAACAAATAAGAATTGTCACTGAGATACAGCTGAGAAATAAATAACAATTTGTTTACCGTTGTCCTATTTTAGAGTTTTTAAAGAAGGGCTGGCTTGCTTGCTTTCTGGAACAAATGTAAAAAGACAAACTACAGTCTAATAAAGAAGTTAGTAATAAAAAGGAAAGCAAAACACAGTGCCTACAGTATTAGAAACATACAGTAAGAACATACTTGGCAGATGTAAAATTTACTGCTATATTGAGATCTGGATAACCAGTATATCTCAGAAGCGTTGTTACTTTAGAGTAGAAAATGAAAATTCTCCAACCATTTCTGCCTGGAAGAGTTAGTGAATTTGGTCAAGTTTTTTGTGATAGGGTTGAAACAGACCTTTTGTAACTGCGCTGTCTTTCATGTGTGTGTTAGTATAAATGTGCCCTTCATTCAGATTGCCCTTTTTCAGTGCAATTACTGCTGTGTTAAGTTCAAGTAATATAGCATTTAAAAACATTTATGGAGCAAAGAAAAGAAGCCTTTTATTCTAAGCTTGCCAAGAGCAGAAATAAAATGAGCTGTTGTACTGGAAGTGTGGAACTGCATGAGGATTTGTAACGTCCTATTTCTCGTGGTTTAGTCTTGTGTGCAGCCTGAGATTTTGTGATTTAATGAGACTGTGATTTGTTTATCCTGTCAAGCTTTAAATAAAAACCCTCAAAGCACTTCCTTCCTTTTTTTGAATTATGTGTTTTTGCAAATATGGTATCAAACGCTGTCCCTTAAAAAGAGGGAGGGGAACCAAATGCCGTTATGTATGTTGGCTGGGGTTTTTTTCTTACGTTTTATCAGACACTGAGTAGTACTATCCATTTCTCTGTGTCTGTCTGTATTGTTTTTTTAGGGCATTAAGATGTTCTTGTTTAGTTACACATGACAACAGAACATAAGCACAGGCTGCTCCTGAACTCTTCTTTTGCAAGGGGGAATGGGATTAAAACCTTATTCTGTGGGCAGGGAAGAATAAGTCCCAGAGAAAGCCCAGTCCGTGCTGAAGATGGGCATAAACCCCTGCTTGTATTGTGGGTCCTAAGGCACCATCCATGTCTGTATTTTGGAGCATCTCTGCGTGGGGTGTGAAGTAACATTCACAGGGGAAAATATGTGTAGCTGTTTTGGGTGCTGATCCATTGCAAAGCTCAGTCTGAGGGTGCTCTGGTGCAAGGGCTGTGCTCCATCTGCAAGGAATAGGGTCAGTGCCCAAGGGTCCCCTCTCCCTAGCAGAGGGATGTCAGGAAGCAGCACATTAAACTGGGATGGGCTGTCCAGAATAAAAGGGAAAGACACAACCCAGGCCCTGCGGCTCACCCAGACCTCTGACCTGCTAAAGGAACATGGTTGCCTCTTTCCCATTTGTTGCTTGGGAGAAATAGGGTAAAATGCTCAGGTACAGAGCCTTACCGCAGCAGTAGAAGGCTCTCCCAGTGCTCCCCCAAAGGGAAGGATGTGATCATTCCAACGGAAGAAAGTTTTCGCTTCCATTTCTCACCCCCGTGGTGCTGAGGTCTCACTATTTCTGGCAGGTGTTGTTTTGCGCTTCCACTAGCACTATGAGCATAGTTTATTTAAGTCTCTCTGCCTTTTTGTCCTCTATGCTGCCCTACAGGCAGGCTTTCTTCCCGTCCAGCCCAGTGCCACAGCCTCCCCAAGCCCTTGCTTCTTCCTTTCTGTGTTTTGTTACTCACTTTCTCTTCATTGACCTCGCTGCAGCAATAAAATTAAATACCTTAATAAAGTGGTTTATGTATGAATGCAGGATGCACAAGTAAGTGATGACCATTAGTCTGGTCACCTTGTTTACACACCTGGCTTTTATCTCCAGCTAGCTTGATGTTTCAGCCTGCATAGAGTTTGGCTTTGCACGACCTTAATGGTGATCAGATCCCCTGGGAACAGCTGCAGTTCCTCTGCAAGCTGCAGTTTATGTGAGGGAAGAGAGCTGCACAAAGGTAGAACAGAAAAACCACTTGCGGCTCTGTGGTTTGATCTGCAAGAGAACTTCTAAGATGTAAGAGAAGAGCCAGCTAGGATGGTGTTCCTACAAAGCTGGATTGTATTTAGTATACCATGACTATGCAGTGGCATACTGAATTTTGCTTTGGAAAAGTGACTTGTGCTGTCTTTGGATATCTGTGATTTTATACTGATGTAGATGAGTTGATCCCTTCCTCCCCCGCCCCGTTTGGATCAAAAGACAGTGCCGTGGCAGCTGAAATGTGGCCAAAACTCATCCAAAACACACACAGCTGGTAGATCTGCAAGGGCAGAAAAGATCATCTTTTTATCTGCTTCTTTACTGTGTGTGAGGGTATGCTAGGGAATATGGCTAAAGTGGTGGTTTCTGCACCCATGTCCATGGTGGAACCAAGTCCATTGGCATCTGCAGTAACTTGAAGCAGCCTTGAACCTTTGTGTACTGCTGTGAACAGGGCCAGGGCATGGCAAAGGTATGGCAAGTGCAAATGGCAAAGACGGGTCAGAAACAGAAGAGGCTGAGTGCAGATAGTATGTGGCTATGTGAGGGGCTCCTTGAGAGGCTGTGGGGGGTGGTTTGACTTATGTTGTGAAAATTGCTTGTTTTCAGCATAACTCTGTGACATTGCTGCCCCTTTGTAATTTTGATTAAAGAGCCTGGAAGTAATTTACACTAAAGTTGTACTGAATTTCACATGAAGTGGTATGTAATGCATTTCTCTAGAAACCCTCAGTTAGAATAATGAGGCTGTGATCAGCTCATGACCAGTCTGGAAAAGACAAAGAGGTTGAGTTGTCTTCCCTGACTTATAATTTGGGAGAAAATCTTAGCTGGAGTGGTGAATCTCAGGGAATGTCAGAGGGAGAGCTGCTGTCATCTGAGAGAAGCTGCTGCAAGTTGGGTAGGTGGAGGTTGACCCCTGAGGTGCAGTCAGTCACTGAGGAGCCAGGTTTTCCCTGACCATTGCTGCTGTGTTGAACATTTCCATTGTTGGTGGAATAGTCTATATGTGAAGGCTAAGAGCTGGTACAGCTATTTTTACTTCCCTTCTGTCAGCCCACACTCAGGTAACCTGTATGTGGTCTCTGGGCTGTGCAGGCAGCATTGTGGGCTGTGGGAAAGTGACAGCTGGCTTTGATGCCAGGCAGCTTGAACTTTATGGTGGAGAGTGGAGAGTAGATATTAGATGCATAGAAGATAACTTTGACCTCCCACTAAAACCCAGAGATTGATGCATCTAAGCCCCCAATCTCCTACAGAATAATCTAGGACATGTTCCTTGACAGGAATCCCACTGAGCATTTTTCCAGCTGCCAGGTTACCAGCTCAAGTGAGTTTTACTGCAAGTTTCACTATATTTGGCAATTTTCTTACAGCCTAAGCTCCTGGAAATGGGTCATTAGTATAAATACATAAGAAAAAAAAGTCACTCCACTCCCACCCCCTTTTGCTTGAAATCCTAAGTTTTATTAGGGGACTTGAGAACAGGGACACTGCCTGCCTGCATCCTTAAAAGCAAGAACCTGAGACTGAACTTTCCAGATGCCCTAGCTTGGGACACCTGATTTAGTGGTGATTTGGGTTACCAATACCATAATTTGAATACCTAATTTCTCCTAAGTAGATAACTAAATATAGGTTTAAAAGGCAATATTGGGGGGGAAAAATCCTACTTCTGAGTTTTTGGGTGTTTTTTCTTCATTTCAGAAGACATTGTCTTAGGTTGCCACAAATAATACTGTATGCAGCTTGACTCCTCTGAATAATGTTGAAGGAAAGAGCCAGATTTATTGGGACTAACAAGAAAGTTGTCCAAAAGAGATTCATTAATTAGGGGGCCTAATCACAGCCAATAAGACAAATACCCAGGCCATCTACAGACTAATATACATCGTTTGGCAGTCACCACTCCCCACAGGCTTGCCTGTCTGTTGCTGACTACTTATGTGGCTTCCACCACAGAAATTATGTGATAACTCTAAAACCAATTTGGCACTTCCCACATGAGAGGATGAGTGTATTCCCAACTCTGGAAACGCAGCCTCCAGCTGTCTTGCCCTGTGCCAGAGGTTTCTTAATACGTTGGAATTAGCTGACTGAGAGATGAAGCAAACTAAGGGAGCACATGCTATCTGTTCAGGCCGCCTAAGCTTTCCATCAAGTAAACCTTGGTCTGATTCTAAGCCCTTTGGGAATGGTTACCCACAGCTAACATTTGCTACCCCAAATAACCCTGATGTGACCTTCTCCCTGTAAAGCTGCAGCCAAGAAAAACCCTGTTTAACATAACAGTGCACATCTTAGCACATCAACTTGAACCATCCTGACCTCTGAGCTGCCAGGGTCTGTACAAATTAATTTTAACAATAGACAGTGTTGAAAGGAAGGAATGTTTCAAAGGAATTAAAAAAAATCTCCCTCATCCATCTCTTCTCATTTAAGAAATAGTCAGGAGGCCTACTTTAGAAAAACGAAAAGTGCTCCTTGTTGCAAAACAATGGGCTTTATAAACGGAGAGGGAACTCATTGGCTTCTTGCATCTTAGCATAGCAAAATGAAATTTCCCACAAGTGGGTACCGTTTCTTGAAAATCAGCCTTTAATTTCCACTGGGGAATTGCCTTTATTCCTGGGATGTGTCAAAGATATCACTAGGGTTTGCCTTTCTTTTTCATAACTGCTGCTAGTATTTCTATACAGCAAATAAGTAAGTCTCCCCTTTCTGCCCACTTCACTGGTTTGTACCTTGTCTAATGTTTTCCATGGTTTTTGTGCGTACAACCAGACTGGGTAAGAAAAAAGCCGTTCTCCATATGGTAGTTGGAACTTTAATCAGTTAATGATTGAAAGAGCCCATCAGAAAGGAGATATGTAAGAAAATGAAATCTTCAGCCTCTGGGGCAAACAGACTTATTATTTCTGCCAGAGAGGAAGATGGGTTGGGTTCAGTCTTGGGTGTTTCCCCCAGGGGTAGACTTATTCCTCTGGTCTTCCTTAGCAGTTTTGAATCCAGCAGTCTCCGTTGTGTGTAAGTAGGGAGGATTATTATGGCAGGGGTGGTGAAGTTGGAGAAAATGAGAAATGATAATGTAGAAACTTGTGTAGAATTGCTTTAACAGTTTGGAAACTGTATGATGAGCACAGATAAGAGAGAGATGGAAATTTCTTCCTGAAGCATCCAGTGGACTTCAGTAATTGCACCCGTGAAGCCACCTGTTTTTATTTATTTAGCCAGTATAATTCATTGAAATCATCATTTCTGGTGTCCTACACAAATATTTTTTTCTTTGCAATTGAGATGTGCTGCCTTCAGCAGCACAGGGTGAGAATCCAAGTGCATCCCCAGGTGGTAACAAGGAGTATACCCCCATGAGCCGTGGAGGGGTCCATTGCCAGCGGGAGGGTGGTGGGGAGCATGTGAAAGGGCTGCCCTCTCCTCTGAGACATTCTCACAGTCAGAGACTGTGAGGTGTGAGAAGCTGCAGGGGCTGAGGGGGAGAGGACTGGATGTTTAGTGTAGAGGGAGATAAGATAAAATGATATTTTTCTGGACTTAGTGCAGCTTTCCACACACAGCTTTCAAGATCCTGTGAGGTTGTAGAAGTCCTCTTGCAACTAATACAGTAATGACCTTGAATTAGTTTCCAGCTCAGCTGTACTGCTGGAGGACAAGGCATTTCTTGTGAGCAAAAAAACATTAAAGCAGCACAGAGATTTGCCTGCATAGCTCCGGTCTTCAAGAGATTTGAGTATCCTTTTTGAGGCCCCACTTGCAACGAGGAATTGCAGATAAGCTTCTACGGTAGTTAATGTGTAAAGTTTTTGGATTTATTCTCACTGGTCCCTCTCCTTGCTTGCAGTGTTGACAATTATACTGTTGTATGCTGTTGTTCATACCAGCTGTATGCTGGTTTTTATTTTACACAGAAGATTTTTTTCTGCACAAAGAAGGTAATCTATATGCATGTGTATATGTCCATGCTGACCAAGATGAGTGTCCTTTCATGACCTCCTGAGTGTTGGGGATGGGGAGATGGAAATTAGTTTGCCTTAATTTAAAAATAATTAATAGTGCATCTTAGTTCTCTGTCAAATTGTAACCTGAACATCGAATTTAGGAGTCCTGACTAATTTTTTATGCTGAGGCAGTCTGCTGCACCAAACACGTGCAATCGCAGACAATTAGAAATTTTTGTAGTCTCACACCTGAAGTAAGACTGAACCTTTCTTATCAAAACATTCTGGTTATAAGGTACAACACAACTTGGGAGAAAAAATGAGAAAAACGTGGGATTTTGTTATGGATTATCTTTAAATTGTGGTTGGACTTGTTACGTGGGTCAGTAACTCAGAAAAATATTAGTGACCTCTTCCTTTGTAACTTTGACTTCCTACAAGCTTATCTGTTAAAAAGATTATGCAAGATGCTTCCATTGCAATCCTGTAAGAAATGTATATTCAGCAGGAGAAACATCTGACTGAGCAAAGGCTAACTTACACAGTGGTTTGGAAGCCACGTGTTGAAAAGTGCTGGGAAAACATATCAGGGAAAATGATAACAAGGGATGGAAGCAGTTCAGATGGGTGAAGAATGCTGATTTAAAAATGCAAACCATCTGAACACTGATGAGTGGGCAGGTTGCAGTAAGTTCAGGGCAGACCTAACTTGCACAAGAGCAGCCGTATACTTACAGTAAGGTGACTCCCACAGGACATCACCTGCAGTGATTTAAAATTAGAAGTGGGGGGAGTGTCGAGGTACTGCAGAGAACAATCTTACAGCAGCAGAGTGCAAGTAGGAAATGGGTTAGTTGGAGTAATAGCTTTCTCCCATGTGGTTTCTGTGAGACAAGCCAAACGTGTGTGGAGCACTGGGTTATCACAGTCATGATTTTTTTTTTTTTAGTGTATTAGAATGAATATGTTTGCAATAAAATTGGGTCATCCAAGTATAACTTTATGAATTCTCTCTCTGTTTGGACGCTACCTTGAGACAAAAAGTGAGCTGTCTTTGTCTAATGTTCTAGGCTTTGTCTAGATCGTTAAAATAGACTGTGTTTGGAAATGTAATGCTGCAGTTTCACATTCTCAGGAGGTCAGCAGAAATGCTAGCCTGAATTATCCCTGTTAATACAAAACCTGCGGTTTGTTCTCGCCTCTGCATTGTAGTAGGCGATTTCCCTGTTTGTACTGAAACAATTGGCTGTGTGACCACACTGTGGTGGATAAAGGGGCTGACCCAGTTTAAAAAAAAAACAAACCAAAACAACAAAACAGAACTAAAACATAAAAACTTTTCTAACATGTATTTCCTCTGCTGTATCAGTTTACTGGTTCAGTTTGTAATATGCCAGCCCCATGCACAGGGGTGTTGGCAGCGGCAGAGACACATTGCAGGAATGTGGGACAGAGCGGAGAACATCTTATACTGGTGTTGTTACTGGGTTCTTTTTGATGTGAAAACACAGCCTTAGTTACAGCTTTGGTTTAAACTTTGCACTCAGCTTTGATGTACTTCAGCAGCTTGCAAAAAGGTGACAGCATGTGGTGACTGGGTTTGGTCCCTCCTGATGGTCAGGTGTGAACAGGCAGCGTGTTATCAGAGGCGTGTAAGATGTGTGTGCTGTTTGGATGTGATATGATGAGGTGGTGGCTCCTGAGACACAGGCTAGGAATGAAAGCCAAGCCTGCCCCTACGCCCCTTCCGCTTTCCTAATCACAGCTGGCTGGTACAAGTGGCTCTTAAGTCCCACCATTAAGTGGCTATTGAAACAAATAGGGTTAGAAAGAAAACTTCAGAAAAAAATTATTTTTACATTCAGATTAGTTAAGTGATCTGTCTCTAATTAGTACACTAAGTTACACTGAAGTGTAGCAACCGAGGCTGATGATGACTATGGCGCAGGGAAGTGAATTGTAAAGGTTTATGATAGGGACGGGTTGTACTTTCTTCAGTCAGCTTTGTAACCAATGCCCACACCACTTGATTAAGCAAGTGGGTTCATGTAAGGGCTTAGTGTGCTGGATGGTCCAGCAATGTGTTAGTGTATTTTCCTTGGAACACAGCCCCCTCAGTCAGACTTTATTTCATTTGGACCATGCATCCCTCCACTAATGCACAAGCTGTCCAAACCCCTCAGGTATGAGTAGAGCACAGATTTCCAGGTCTAGTTCTGACATTCTCTACCCACCCCCTTTATGTAAATCTCTATATTATCCTAAAGGATAATAATAGTTGTGCCATCCATTCTCCTTTTTGGAAAACACAAACTCCTCAGACCCTGACGTGCAGAACTCCTTCATTCGAGCTTAGTGTGCATGCAGCTCCCAAGCATCCATAGTAGTCATTCTTACTTGGGTCTGGTACTGGGCAACCAATAGCCAGTCGTGCTCTGCCAGTTCACACCAGCTAAGGAAAAAGTTCCCCTCTGGTAGAATGCTTTCCCTTACACCCTCTGATGATATCCACAGAGCACCATCTTTTCCAGGCTGTGGGCAGAGGAGGGCTGCCAGCTTAGAGTTTGTCCTTGCCTAGTCCCTCTGGGGATAGGCTTGCTCCGCTGCATAAGGACTTTCAATGGCAAAAGAGAAGACAGCTGATATTGTTCCCACTGTGCATGCAGCCAGGCATGGGTTTTGCTTTTGCTCTCTCTCAGTATAGCAGAAGCAGGCAGGCATATGATCTCCCTGAAGGCAGGATCCAGTGTTACTGTAGAAACTGGCCACCAGCTTCTCTTGTAGCTAGGAGCTGTCACGGTGTGGTTACAGCCAAAGCGTGTCACTCCTACAGTGTCTGCAGCTCTAGAGTTTGTTTCTGCTACTGAATCTTCTGTGCTACAGCTTGAAGATTAATTCTGCACCTTCTATCAATGTGTATTAAGATATTTCTGAATTGTATCTATTTTTAGAACAATTTTTAATAGTACTTTATGTGCTCTACAGGTTTCATTTTCCTTCACCAATACTTCAAGGCACAGAGGAGCTGCTAAAGGCATTGCCATGAAACCTAACTTGAAGCAATGGAAACAACTCATGCTGTTTGGTATCTTTGCATGGGGTCTTCTTTTCCTGGTGATATTCATCTATTTTACAGATAGCAACACCGCTGAACCAGTTCCAAGTTCCTTTTCTTACATTGAAACTAAGAGACTTCTGCCCCTTCAAGGCAAGCAGAGAGTCATCATGGGAGCCATTCATGATCCATCATTCTCTGAAACCATTGATGGGAATGAGGTACTTCTTAATGAAGATCTCTTAGGTACATTTAAATCAGGGACTGGAAATTCTAAGAAATGGACTGTACTGGAAGATGCCTTTAGAAATGAAGATGAATTTTTTCCATCCCAGTTAGGAAGAAAATCAAAAAGCGATTTCTACCAAGTGAATGATGATTATTTATTTGCTGCTGGTCAGCCTCGGTCACACAGCCACCTTCAAGAGGTAGAAAAATTCATCTCATCCAATGTAAATAATGCAAAAGTAAATATTTTGCAGAATAACTGGAGTCACCAGAGAAGAATGAGGAGAAGGAGCATAAAGCATAGGAGAAGCCAGATGCTTGATGAATCTGATGACTGGGATGGGCTGTATTCTACAATGTCGAAATCCTTTCTTTACAAGCTTTGGAAAGGGGATGTCTCTTCCAAGATGCTAAACCCTCGACTGCAGAAGGCGATGAAAGATTATTTGAGTACCAATAAGCATGGGGTGCGGTTCAAGGGGAAACGAAACTCCAAGTTGACAGGAGACCAGCTATTCTGTGAGCTAAAAGAAAGAGTGAATGTGAAAACAATAGATGGCAAGGAGGCTCCATTCTCCACTCTTGGATGGGAAAAGCACGTTCCCCAAATTCCACTGGGCAAATTATATACACATGGGTTTGGGAGCTGTGCAGTAGTTATGTCTGCTGGTGCAATACTGAACTCCTCTCTAGGAGATGAAATAGGTGGGTAAAATGCATCTATTCATGTGTGTTTATATATATACATATGTGTGTTCATGTTTATCTTTCAAAAAGTTCATTCTCCTCAAGCGTAGGTCTGTAAAGTCTGGTTGTTCCCTCTCACCCCAGTTGCATGAATGCAAACTTAGAGACTTCAGTAAAGCTGTTCCTTTTCAGGACAATATAACTGAAAACAAAATCTGGCCTGAAGTAATAATTTAATTTTAAAAAAACAATTATGCCTTCTTGTCATATTACAGCCTGTAGTAAGAAGGAGACACTGGTTTCATCCGATCTGCTGTATTAAACATTTTTCTGCAACGTGTTTATTTCTTCAGCAGATCAAAGCCTTATTCAGGTTTTATTCTGCAAAGCAGTGTTATACTTGTCTTTATTTTGCAGTGGCTCATAGAGGAATTGCTCTTATATTGCTACCCCAGACTGAACTTTGTCTCCGTGACAAAAAACAGTAGAGTGTCCTCTTCATCTCTTGCATGTTTAGAGTTCACAGACATAATGAATTCACACCCCTGTGTAGCTTCATGCACTGAGATCAAGTCCCCTGACCTCTTTTCTGAGACTGAATTTAAATGAGTTCAAGTACCTTCACCCATTGTTTTTCCATTGCTCCACTGAGTCAGTGATCTTGCAGGTGTGCAGTGTCACTCAAAATTCCCCACCTCAGGGTGGGAGTTTTGTGGTAGCTATTCAGAAGATTTTGTGGGGCCATAAAACTAATTCAGGTCGACGTTATTTTTTCTTTTTAAAAATGAATGCTATTACACTACTGTGTTGCCGTCTCAGTAGTTCTTCATTTTAGTAGTACATGTGCAGTATGCTAAGTGGGTTGAAAGGAGGATGAAATGTGTGTCTCAGACTTGTTTCTGGAACAAGAAGAGTTATCTCCTTCAGCTCTTTATAAAAACCTTTTGGTGTTCATTCATTAATCCTCCCATGTTCCCGGACCTCACATCATAGTACTTTCTTCATCACACGGTATCATCTCTTTGACACAGATGGGTTTAACACAGTTTCCTTTAAAACTCTGGGATATGTTAGATCTGCTAGTGTTATCAAACTAATATGCTTCCAGCATACCAGATGTGTCCGGCTGGCCTGCAGCTAAAATCATGCCAGGGTATAACACCCAGTTTCATGTGAAGCCTCACTGATTTAGAAATCTTTGAGGTGAAAAAGCTTAATAGTTCCTCCCTTCTCCAACATGTTATCCTTTTCTGAAACAGAATCTTCTGTCAGTGTTCCCTGGTAGCCAGTTTCAGTGGTATGGATTAGTGCTGTACTGAAGAATCCATAGCATGTTGTGACATATTTACATAATTACGTATTACAGCATGCTTCATGTCATATTTGCACGCTCAGGTGCAGCCCAGGTGTGGACGTGGATGCTTGACATGGTACCTGGGCCCTGCTCACTCAATGGGTACAATGTGTGTACCCATTTTCCTAGGAAGGTTCTGGGCACAGAAGCTTATGCCATTTTCTACAGAAGAGCTTTTGATTTAATCAGGAAATTGTCATCTGATGCTGCCTAAAGGGAGGAGATGGGGTTTGATAAGATCTATGCAGGTTGCTCAGGGCCTCATCCAGCCTGGCCTTGAACACTTTCAGGGCTGGGGCATTCATAACTTCGCTGGGTAACCTGTTTCAGTGCCTCACCACACTCACAGTAAAGAATTCCTTCCTTATATCTAATCTAAACTTGCACTCTTTCAGTTTAAAGCCATTGCCCCTTTTTTATCAGTACGCATCCATGTAAAAAGTGCCTCTCCAGCTTTTCTGTAGGTCTCCTTTAGGTACTGGAAACTGCTATAAGGTTTCCCTGGAGACTTCTCTCCAGGCTGAACAATCTTAATTCAGCCTGTCTTCATGGGAGACATGCTTCAGCCCTGTCTGATCAATCTTAGTGACCCTTCTCTGGACTTGCTACAACAGGTCCATTTCATGCCACTGTTTCCCCCTTAAAATGGAAAATGGAAGCTCCGGCATCTGTTTATATTATTGAAATTATACTTCCCCAGCAGAGTCCAGATAGTGTGTGTTGCAGCTGAGCTCTTGACCGTGCCTTTCCACCTCCCCTCTAATCCTTGAAAAAGTGATAAAGAGTCTGACCACAAAGAAAAAGTTAAGAATATATGAGATGCTCTTTATACCTGTGCATTCACAGCTGTAGGGGAAGACTGCCCTCTCCCAGACCTGTCACCAGGGCTACCACCTCTTGATTGAAAATGCAAATGAACCTGACAGTTTGGAGGCACCAGAGGCATGGCAGAGTCAGCAACAGTGGGGAAAATACCCCTTACATGACTTCTGGGTTTCGGGCTATACACCCTTGGTTGATGACCTTGCTGCAGGCAAAAGTCCTTACTTTCAGAACTTAAAATGGGTTTACAAAAAGAAGATGGAGAGGGTTTTTTTTTTTGTGCACACAGACAGTGACAGCACAAGGGGAGTGGTTTTAAGCAACAAGAGGGGAGACTTAGATTAGATATTAGGAAGAAATTATTTGCTATGAGGGTGATGAGGCACTGGAACAGATTGCCCAAAGAAGTTGTGGATGCCCCACGCCTGGAAAGGTTCAAGACCAGGGTGGATGGAGCTCTAAGCAACCTGGTCTAGTGCAAGGTGTCCCTGCCCATGGCAGTGCGGTTGGAAACAGATCCAACCCAAACCATTCTGTGATTTATTCTCCAAAGGGGAAAAAAGGCATAAGAGAGCAGCAGCAAAGGACTTTTCCCTTCATAGGCCTTTAGCTCCCTCTTCTGTGTTCCTATTAGAAACACAAGCAAAAATGTTAATTTATTTTCTGCCTTTTGCCCTCCTTTCCCCCACCCCTCTGACTATTTTTAAGTGAAAGTAGATACGGAAATACTGTGCAACTATAGCAAAGACTCCCATCGTGATCATGCTGTTTAATGAGAGAATCAGTTATTTTGGCATCATCAGGAAGTAAGAGGCATCTGTGATCAAACCCCAAACTTTTAAGATCTTTGAAATGGTTATCTGCAAATACTTACTGAGACTAAAATCAGTTGACTTTAAACCAACTATTATCAGTGTTAATCTGTGTACTGGTCATCCTTTTTTTGGTAAAGGTTTTGGTCTGGATATGAAGAACCAGCATGAGTAAAGTTGGAAATGCACCACACTGTCTCTCAGTAAAGCTGCGAACTATACAATTGCTATTTCCTAACCCAGTTCCCAATTCTCCCTCAACAGATTGTCTAAAAGTTGTCAATCTCCTTGGAGACTTTTGCCTCCTCCATATTTTACCTACAGGCGACCACATTTTAAGTGACTAGAGATAAACAGCTGTACAAAGTACCTATGGGTTAAGACATTTCATGCTCATTTTGGCCTGAATCATATTCTCTGCTTCTATCAATAGAAGGGATAAAAATAGACCAAATAAGGAGCCATCAACAGGGACAGTGTGTTTCGGGACAACTGATACCATGTCTTGCTCTCCTTTGCACCTTTTGGACTTTGAGATCCCCTTAAAGGAAGCACTGGGAGGGTGATTCTCTTTTATCCAAGGGAGGTTTGCATGTGGTGTCTACTCTTGACCCATACTCGACCAATAGCTGCTTTGTATTTTGCATGACTCCAAGGACAACAACTCGTGGGGAAACTTTGACAGTTCAGCTCTGTCAGATCTTTGCTACCAAGGGATCCTCAGGTTTTTGTGTGTGAGCAGATATGTGGACTAGCTTCCCTACAGAGGCTTTTTAAGACTTGTACTGAGTTTGAGAATAAGTACATAGTATGATTAATAGGCTTGGGGTAGTCTGGGATTTTCAGGTATTACAAAATAGTGTGAAACACAAGCTTATGGTTAAGCATTGTTATTCATTCAAATGTACAATTAGATATCTTTGTAGTGTACATGCTTTTGCATGGAATAATTCTTTGTAAATTTTGTGATAGAAGTAGTGAGCCATTGTGTGTATTGGGTGTACTAATAATCTTCCCACTCTAAGTTTATCCAATTAAGAGAGGTATTTAAGTATTGCAAGCTAAATTAATAAGCAGTTCTGGACTTCTTTTTCACTGGATTTTACATTAATAACATATCGCAGATGCAAGAGGATTTTTGTTTGCACCTAGTAGAATGTTTATCATCCTTAAAATATCAAGATTAGGAGAAAGGTGTAAGTTTTGTGGTGGTTTAGCTAATTTGTTTTATTTTACTGTTTTATATACGAAGAAAAACAAGTTACCCCCTCATTTTTGTTCCTAGATTCTCATGATGCCGTTTTAAGATTTAATTCTGCTCCAACACGTGGCTATGAAAAAGATGTTGGAAATAAAACAACCATGCGGATCATTAACTCTCAGGTAAGATCTTCCTTTTGTGAATTCAAGTCAATATCATTTCTGTACAATATGACATTAAATTAATAACTTCTGAGAAAGTGTTGGATAATCCGTGAAGCAGCTAATGGTTCAACAGTAATGATGTAGAGAAGGTAAAAGTTTTTCCTTACAGGGATGTTCACACTGCTGTCAGTGTAGAGTGATGGTGGTAGTTACTTGATAGCCTCATTTCAAGAGTTGGTTTGTAAAGTTTCTCATGTGTTATGCATCTGCAAAGGCTCTGCAGGGTGCCAGAGCTGTCAGTATAGAAGACCTTTGCCACACAGCCTGCAGGATCTTCACAAAATCCAGGCTGTGGTGATCCCAAAGCTCTTTTCTCATATTTTCCAGTTCCCCAATTATTTTCTTGCTGGAAGGCAAAAGAAATGGGAACTGAGTTGTCTTACTATGTAATTTAAGTCATCGTTCTTCAAAAATTTGGAATGAACTAGTAAAGAAGTTTAATGTACACTGGCTATTGCACATAAGGTGAGTTTGTTCATCTGAATGGAAACAGAAAATGGGATTTTCTGCATATGGGTGTCAACAAATAACTGTGCCTTGAGCTACAGTGACACCTTATGGTTGAGAGTAGTTTTTCAGTTTTGAAAAAGCTGTTACCTGAATTCCAGTCTTGGGCAAACCAAACCTCTTTTCTCTTCATGAAATGCAGACAAAAAGCAACAACAGAATTACTGTGAAATTTTATGGCATATTGACATGGAGAGATTACTTAGTGCGGTTGGCCATGTAGCAGGCTCTGCACATACTGATTATTGCTGAAGGACAATAAAATTTTCATTCTTATGAGTTTGGTTTTCTGTTCCTCTTTGAGTAACTGCCCATCCTAGGTGGGTGTGTTCTTTATGTGTATAAGCTCATGTTCTTTGCCATCATGATCTGGGTTAAATATGCCCCTTTTCTTTTGTTTGGGGGAAGAAAGCAGAAATATCTTATTCTGGCTTTAGTGCTGAAAGTGGTGTATCAGAGAACATGGATTTTCATGTATATTATTTTACTTTTTTGTTAGGTTTTTTTCCTTTCTTTGGTGGTTCTCTGGTTTAGTGTTAGCCAAAATATCATGGTGCTGACCATGCCTGAACTCATGTGCCAGGCAGGGAGAAGTGTTTAGAAACTTCTTATAGTTGAGTAGACTCAGTAGGCTCCCTGTAGCAGAAAAGAGACATGGTCTCAGAAAGTGATCTGAGCTTTGTTAGCTCCCCAGCGAATTCTGAGAGATTAAATAGCTAAACTAGCTGCTCTCCACTGCTCACAGCAGGGCAAACTGGGGTCCTCCTGCCTCCCAGAGCTGCTGCAGTGTGGTGCCACTGGAGTGATAATGGAGGTCCCATGGTCTTCTCTTCTGTGCTGTATAAGGCTTACTCCCTGGAAGAAACAGAAAACAGAGGGCATGCTGAAGTTCTTGCGAGGTCAGCTCACAAGGCTTCCTCACAAGTGCTTGTATTCCCACCACCTTTCTGCACCTTCATTGTGGTCAAAAGCTGCCTGTGGTACTCTGGCCACCTGCTGAGAAACTAGTGTTGTCCTCTCTGGGAGTGAAATCTGCACAGGCCACTTGATGAAAGTGGCTTTCCCTACCAGTACTGAAGCTGCGTTACCGATACATGTTTATTGACCCTCCTTCCCTCCTTGCTCTTGAAAATTCCTGTATTCACTTGATAAAAAGACTGCTGTGGCCCCCTTCCCTCATATTCTCTGCTGTGAAAGCCCAAAGGACATGAAAGACGACTGTGCAGCCACAACAGATATTGTTATTGCAGGAAAAAATTCATCTCATACATATGAATGCAGACTCACTGAGAGCGAAATTTGTGTGGACACCACCTCCAAAGGGCTCTTGCTTACTGAAAGGCGAGTAAGAGCTCCTTTGTGTGGTAACTGTGGAACCAAGCTTTTAAAATCTTGACCTTTTGGTCCGTTTTCTCTGTACTCTCAAAAAATGAGTTTATGTTCTGAGGTGAAAACTGCTCTGAGAAATGGAGTTGGGGATGCCGATAGCAACATGACTAATTCTGTCCTCATTGTAGAAGGCTGATGGAAATCATTAAGCTCAAAGTTTATGGTAGGGAAAATATTGCTATGGCAACAATATTATTTTTCTGAAGAAAAATATGCATAATCAAATATGGCTCATTGGATCCTAAAGGGAAATGAAAATTATTATGCATTTATTTGTCTGGAATGTTGATTAGTTTAACAGCTGGAACCAAATTCATGCTGTTTCGAGCAGTGCAGAAATCATTCAGCTTGAACCTGCCTGACATTGGATGTACCAGGGATCAAAGAGATCTGGTTTACACATGGAGGGTTCTGGAAGGGGTGAGCCAGCAGGAGTGAAGAGTAAACTTCCATTGGGTGGGAGGATCAGGTGGAGTACCAGGAGATGCAGGAAGGAGTTATATGAGAGCAGTCGATTCGAGCAAAATGACAGTTACTTCAAATATAGCCCTATTATGTGCCTGATGTTGGAACTGTTTTTCTAAGTATACCAAGCTTGTACAGTCATGGTCTAATTTGCCTTTTTGGAGTTCCTTGAAATGAGACTGACTTCCTGTTGAAATGAAAAAGCAACCACAAAGTTGGTTGGGGGTGGGCAGCAGGAAAGACATTACCCTTGGGGGCTGTAGCCCTTCAAAGAAAGCTGCTCTGTGTCTAAGAGGATCCTGCAGGCGGTCTTAAAATACTGTACCTTTCATTTTCAAGTTTCAGAATACACGCTAATGTTGATATACAAGTATGCAGCATCTCAAGTGGTCCCATCACATCTCTCACAGATGGAGAGTAATTCAGCGTACTGCCAATTCAAACTGTCATGACTGCTGTTTATGGTTATGGTTATGGTTATGTTTATGGTTAAGCTCTTTTTTTATATATTTTCTTAACAAAACAAGATGCCTAAAATCCACCAGAACTAAAGCAGAACAAATAGCAACCGGGGTAGGACTGTTTATTTTACACAAGGATTTTGCCATTTTTCTGGATCCCACATGCATTTAATGCTGTGCAATTCTTTGCATCTCTGTTTGCAGATTCTCACCAATCCAAATCATCACTTTGTTGACAGCTCTTTGTATAAAGATGTTGTATTAGTTGCCTGGGATCCTGCTCCCTACTCTGCAAACCTGAATGTGGTAAGATGTCCACTTAGACCTTTCTTCCCAATCTTGAAAGCACTGGAGAAAATGCATGTATTTACCATTGTAGTCTCCTTGTTCTCACTTTTCATGATGAACCACAGCGTCTGTCTTCATCTGAGTGGAGAATGCTATTTCTGCATGAATTGGTCCAAGTTGGTTTATTGATCAAAAACTTTTCCATAGCACTTGTACTAGAATGCACTGTTCTGAGATGGTAGGATAGATGGATGATGGGCTTTGTTTGAAAAAACATTGTTATTTTCACGTAACAGTGAGTTTTCTGTGTGCTTGCCAAGGAGGGAGCATTGCTAGCTTTCAGAAGGAGGTTTTATCAGGAAAGGTGAAAAATTGCATCCATTTTTGCCCACCTTCCCCTCTGCCTTCCCAAACGAAATACATCCTAGTGAAAATCTCTTCCCCATTTCTTAGGCCTCATCCCCCACCAGTCTTCCCTTTATGTCCACTGTCCCACAGCCATCTGTGCCCTGCCGTCCACCCCCTCACTGAGAGCAGCATATGTCCACCTGGTTGTCACTGGAGGAGTCTCTCTGCTTTGGCTGTTGCTGCAGCTCCAGTAGACAAGTTGATCTGATGACTTTTGGCACCGGGAGCTTGGAGCTGAGGAGGCTGCAAAGTAAGCCTTCATCGACTGAACTCCCTTAGCAACAGATGCTAGAGGCTGCCTGCCTCCTACGCACGCTGCCATCAGTCTGCGTCATGTGCTGCTGCCTCCAGCAGGGACAGGGACACTTTCAGAGGAAGATTCACCCCCAGGCCCAGATCTCATGTCAAAGCTCTTTGAATTCCTTCTTTAATGTGGATCTGTGAGGGGGAGATAGGGTTGGCTTATCCCACAGCATTCAATTACTTACTGAGAATCTCTGTATGAAGAAAGAAAGCGGAATAGCCCAGAGTGAGGAATGCCTCTCTTGCAAAAATATCCACCAGCGCAGGCTGCTTTGGTACCTTTACTTCTGTTTTGCAGAATCCAAAGGAAGCCAGGTTATGTTATTGTACATGTAGTGTTCAAAACATATTTGATACTGTTAGATTAAAAAACATACTTTTTTTCTTCCCAGTGGTATAAGAAGCCAGACTACAATCTGTTCACTCCCTACGTACAGCATCGTAGGAAGAATCCAACCCAGCCATTTTACATCCTCCATCCAAAGTTTATATGGCAGCTCTGGGACATCATTCAGGAGAACACTAAAGAGAAGATACAGCCCAACCCTCCTTCTTCGGGGTTTATTGGTATGTGTATCAAAGATGGTCCCAGTAGACATGTTAGATTAAAAATAAAATGAAAAATGTGTGCATTGCATGAGGATCAATTCCATAAATGTGTACTGTTTGTTCTTGGTGCTCTATATAGAAACAATCGCTAGCAAAAACACACAGTATGAGAACTAGAAAATAATTGAGTGATATTCTGCTTTTTTGCCCTTCACATCCATGGTATGCATACCATATCTATAAAACATTCATATATCTGTAAGAAATTTGCCTTATTCCATATTAGTTTATGTGTTGAGGACCTACTAAATTCTGAAGTTCTTTGTTGGGATCATAAAGCAGAGATGCATCAGACAACAAGTGAAAGCAGATGGCAGATCATAGAGGATGAAATCAATGACAGGCCAAGCTGTATTCCCTACACAAGCCAAGTATTGGGGTTTCTCATGCCTTATCATGGCTTCCAGTGCTCAGTTCGGAGTACTTTTTTTCTTCTCCTAAAACAATAGAGTTTCACTTTATTTCTTGGTCCCTCCTTAGTATTTCTTGGGGCATAATTTGGCACTGTATCCACAATTCATACAGCAGAACAACTTATCTGATGCTCAGCAGGTTCTGATCATGAATTTCTAAAGCATTCTAGTGGCAAGGCTGAGTCAGTCATCCTTGCTCCTACTTCTAGAGACACAGAGGGCAGTAGAGCTTCGAATACCCTCTTCTGCTTTAGAAACTCCATCCTTTCCTCACTGACATTATGATATCGATCTATGTGTTTGCTATCTGAAAGCAAAGACACCTGAGATTGCATCTGATAAGGGAACACTATTTTTGAGCTTTTATTTTGGGTTCTGTATGCAGTAGTGTCATCCTAGGATACTGTGGAGCATATCAAAGGCCTTAGAGAGGATACCGAAGCTGTCACAGGAATGACATGAAGGTGTCTGGGAGATGCCCATCTATGACCTGAATGGGTTGTGCATACCTGGAACATGAGCGGAAAGAAAAAGAGGCCTTGTGTGATCTAGGAGGGTGGCTTGGCAGCTGGTTACTTCTTGAAGTGAGATTTTTTTTGTTTTGGAACCTGCTTGTGAAAATTCATAGGGAGAAGACTGCTCATGTGGAATGATTTCACCAGCTGCATTCACATTTTGCAGAAGTGTTTCTTGAAGCAATGAAGTTGTTGATAAAAATAGGTTAACAGCTGCTGATTGTAAGAATAATGAAGAGGATCATTGTGCTGTCAATCTGTACTTCCACCATACATAAAAAACACTTCAAAAGCTTCTTTGAAGAAATGGAGTTAATTTCACTGTGAGAACAGAACAGTAATCTTCAATCCCAAATCTAAATGTTACCGACAAAAAAATATCCTTCAAGCAGAGAAAGCTTTGAGAATATCAACCATTGAACAAGCAAAAGCAATAACAACAAAAGCTGTATAGATAAATATACTCTGGTGTGTACAGATGCAAATTCACCTCCTTCTCTAGTGGGAATTTTACTTATATTGTTCATTTCCAAGGGGCAGTGCTTTTTTGGTAATGCTGTCACTAACTTTAGAAAAAAAACAAGACAGTAAGACAAGCTTATTTGGAGTCATATCCACCTCATTTGATAACTAGCTACTATTATGATAGATGCATTTTAAATATTTTATTAGGGAGAGGCTTCCTGTTTTGGTAACCTTATTGAACTGATGTCTGACAATTGCATATGTAACATAATCTAAACTCAGAGGTGGCACAGAAACAGCAACTGCGTATTGTCAAGGGTGGACATGAAGGGCAGGATAAAGCATAGAAAATATAGTGCAACTTGGCAGAAATCTGAAAAGTCATGTTGGTCTTCAGGTCAGGTATCTCTCAATTACTCCTTCAGGAAATAATCCAGTTGGAACTGAAGCTAGCAGACACAACTGAGTGCACCTGTATGAAAGGGGTATCCTGAATATTGAAGCTTCTATCTAATTCTTATAAAATCTACAAAATTCATTCCGATAGAATTAATAGAAAGATTGGGTAATTGATGGCCATCATAAAATGTATCTTCATTTCAAGAAGGGAAAATTGTTTATTAAATGGCCTCATAAATACCACTGTGCTTATACCACTAATAAATACCATTGCACTTAAAACAGCTATATGAAGGAAAATAGGCTGCTGTTTAATAGAAATTATAAACAGACAGAGATATGCATTCCTGAATCTCAGCAATTTATAGCATGGACCATAATGATCCTAATATCACAGAAAAGGTTAAAAAAATGGTTCTGGGTCAAGTGAGGCACTTTAATTTCAAGCTTTTTAGCTTCCAGTAGGCCCAGTTTACAAAATTGGACAAATATATAAATTAAAACATGGAATAATGTGTTTTATGTTTTTCAGGAACATGAAGCATGCTTTAACTTGGTCTTACATGGTTTCTTCAGTAATTACATTTTTCTCTTGACAATTGCATCTATTTCTTCCTCTTAGCACTATTTTTAAGAAACTGAATCTTCCCAAAGGGAGGATACTTTGTGGAATGTGTCCTCAGGGTGTTCTTCTCTAGCAATGAGTCAGTATCCTTCAGTCTTGACTGATGTCAGGGGAATCTCTTAATGTTGTTAATAACTGTATTACAGTACTTAAGTCACAATATTATTAAGTCTCTTGGAAAAGGAGCTAGTGGGTTATCTGTGAGAAAGAGGTAATCTCTCACATGCTTTGACTTCAGAGGAATGAGAGAGAGAGTAGAGGTAGGACTTTTTCCCAGTTTTCTTCACCACGTGGGAGCTAGGGAAGAGAATGGTTTATTTGCATTTCCTTTGAGGTATAGGATGCCCTGTATTTGCAAAAGTTCTGCCTGGAACTTCTGAATTCCCCAAACCCTACTAATCAGATCTCTACCAGCATGTTGCTGAGGAGAGCCAATAGCATTGTGGTAGCTGGTGGTTCGGGTGAGGGAAGCACAGTGCATGTCCAGCTGTAGAGGGGAAAAAAGAATTTTGGCACAGAGCAGGACTGGTTGCGAGATGGGTATCAGGATCCAACAGGGTAAACCAAACTTTTTATTTTAATCTGAGAGTTTTATTTGGTTTGTTTTTTGAGACACCAAAGTGGACTTTAGCTGGCTTGTAACTTTGCCTTATGTGGCATGTCATAGCTTAGCTAATGTCCCCCCTCATTATACATTATTTACTCTTTGTCTTCCTAATCTAATCCTTATAAGAGCTTTGAGAATGCATTCTGGCATATTTTTGCGTCATTTTTGCAGCTGCTGCCTTCGTGCTTTTAAACAAATCTCTGTGCAGTATTCTCGTCATCTTGCATTAGCATTAGGCCATTACCATGGTGGCTTTTCATAGTTAAAGTTGTTGGTTCACATTTGGCTGAAAAATGGGTTTGCTAAATGAGTATTGATATGTTTACATCTCGTCTTGGACTTGGATTTACACCAGTTTTCTCAGAAGAGATATAAGCATCCAACCACTGAATCTCGGATTTGGATTCCACTGGCAAATAGCAACTTGGCAGTTAAGAAAACATCACTGTTATTAGGGAAGGATTTGCCCTACCTTTTAGCAGCAGAAATATGTTACCTCTTCACTTCCTATTAATACATTTTTCACTGTGAAACATGAACTCAATCTTCCCTCCCTCTTTCTGTACATATCAAAGCTCAGTTTTTAATTGAGGTTGATGGTGTATGAATTGGCAGTCTCTATTGTTACCATTCTGTTGTAAGAAAAGACTGTTCCTGTACCCTCTTTGGCAGCCAATGTAAACAACTGATTCTGACCTGAAATTCTTCTTGTCTAAAGACCAAGACTGAAACTGCTTCTTTGCATTTCTCAAGAGCAGCATTCTGTATTCATTGGGTGGGATGGTACATCAGCATTCAAAGTTGGGGGGCTTTTTAATCTGTTTAGATTATATAAAGGCTTTTCTATGAAGATTTTGCTCCATGGTTTACTAACTGGGTTTTCTATGACTTCTTCCTTACTGTAGTCCATCAATACACTTTGCCAGTTTACCTCTTCAGAGGGGACTTTGCTTAAAATTCACATTTATATACTCTTACAGAGCAGCAACTTTTATCTTTGTAAAAGTTAGTTGAAAGCTGTGACTGCAGGGGGTTTTCTTTGTGGGTTTTGGTGCTTTTTTTGGCTTTTTTTTCCCCTCCAGAATCAAAACATGGACTTCTTAGATTTTTACATTTTAGATTGTCAATTTGGTAGTTTTTGTTATGTATTATAGCTTTTAGCATAATATACAGTCCACTGAACACAATATAACTATTACAATATTACTTTATTGTTGGGAGAAAGGAAGTGTTGTTTGAGGCTTTACAGCTGACATTACAGGTTTAACAGTTCCGTGTCATTAATAGTTGATAGCATTAATCTTCATTTGTATGCATCAAGACAATAGTACAAGCAAGGCTGTCATTACACTGCAACATTAGCAGGTCATTGTATGACTAAGAACTTAAATTTAAAATGGCTTCAGAGAGCATGTTGAACAGAAGTATATGCAGCTCTGCTTAGAAGAAAACACACTTGCATGAACTGAAACAGACAATTAGACATACTAAGAGTTGCCTTTATTGCTGTTACTTACTCGGCTGTTTTATCAGCAGTTGGTGAAGGAACAGAGTAGTGCTTACTCTTTCCAGCTCAGTGTTGTTCAAGTATTAGTACACAATAAATAACACCTCCAATACATAAGCTTTAAATTATTCTTGACTCTAACAAAAGCATGCTGAAATTTGAGTATCTCCCACTTTTCAAAATACAGACATAAAAGAGCAAACTCTCCTCTTAAATCACATAAAAAAATCTTTACTAGTGTATCACCCCAAATTGAATAATACATTTAAAATTATATCATTGGTCAGCATTTTCCAGTCTATGCTCATATTACAGAGAACATTATTGTGATTAATGTATGGCTTTTTGCATTCACCATTAAGTGATAAATATGTAATTTTATTGGTCTGCTATGTAATGCAAATATTTATACAGCAAAAATTACAAGTCTTGCACAATTTATTAAGCTTAGGCATGGGGCCATTTGGTGACAATTTTTCAATAAATAATTTTGTTTTCTTGTGTTTAGTATTTGTCACATAGTTCATGAACTAAACAGAAGTGAAGGAACCCTTTTTTTTTTTTTTTTTTTTGAAACATAGTATTTTAAAAAGCCAGAACTACTTTTATTATATGTTCCAAAGAATAACTCAGGCACATTTGGCCCAGTTTTAAGGAGTGATATATTTTCCTGTCATACCTGCAATCCAGTCAAGAGAGACTACAGAAGTAGAGTAACATGTAGAAAATCATATATTCTAAATGCTTTATGTTTATTTGGAATGCTTTCAAGTGCACAGATTAGCAAACACAAATTTACTAGTGTGTCTAGCTAAATTCTTTCCTGTAACTAATTTGTGGTATGTGTGAAATGAGACACATTATGAGTATAATCATCAGATTGTGTGTATTTAAATGTTTTCAGCATCTCTTACATTTTGTTAAAATGATTCTGCATTCTTCCTGAATACTTGAATTACACTTATTATTCCAGATGCCTTTATACAGCATCTGTTGATTCAGGTGTATTAAACTGTATTTTATTTATTTGTAAACTAGAGAACATTCTTTTTTAAATTGATGTGCAAACCACAAAGCCTAATCGTACTATACAAGATTTGTGTTGGAAAATCAAAACCTTTGGAGTTATTCAAATTGCCAAGAACAAATTGATAAGCATTTTCTCCTTTTGATTAGAACCCACAGTATATGTTCATTTGTATAAATCAGCCATGCAAGGAATTTAATTGTCATTTAATTCTGGTTTAAATGTTCTCAGTGCAGATTGTAAAAGCTCACTTTATTTGTGCCAGTTGGACTGAGTTTAAACCACACCAAATGCTTCCTAACACCATAGATTTTGAAATACTAATATATAATATTTTGAAATACATAATGCTGTATTAGCATCTAATATTGTAGTGTTATAACAAAGTTGCCATTTGACTGTTCTGACAACCACATAGTTTCTTAGGAATAATATACTTTTTAGTATTTTTTGAAGAGTATTGAATTAAGGAACCCTTTTTTTTTTTTTCCCCAGCATGGTGTTCTGCTGACAGCAAAGGAGCTTGTGATACCTATCTCAGGTGTGGGTAACTGCACCAGTGGCACATTTGGTCACGCCTCATTTTCATTTCTTCTCACAGTGCTCCTGGAAAAGGCATTATATTACTTTTTCATGAAGTTCCAAAAGCTACTTACGTAGGAGAGTAGAGGAGAAGGTTCTTGATAGCAAAGCTCCAGACTCTTGAGTTTCTGTCTAGTCACAAAGTTCCCTGTAAGTGAACAATTCATCCCGTCCTAAAGGACACATCTAAAATAAGTCTGAGTTCTGCCGTAGAAATACCTCTCTCCTGCATTGTCTGTAAAGAATGCTTTAGATCAGCAAGGTCAGAGATGGGCATGAACATTTCAGTAAGATTAGTTCTGTCCAGACTCTATATGATGTTGGGACAATGACTGTCTCATCCTGATTATTAATAGCTACTTAGGTCATGTGTAATCCAGTCTGTGTTGTTTCGTATTTAGTAATTGTGTATTGACTGAAAATTAACATAAGGACTGTTGACAAAGGCAGATATTGAAGTGGAAATGTAAATATGGAATTTGTTCACCCTACAGGCTATCAGACAGTGCTGTTCTCTTTCATACTGGTAATCCTGGAGTGTTGAGATATGACACAAACTTCCAGATGATGTTAAATTGGACATTGATGTGAAAGTATACAGACAAAAGAATATACAGACATGTCCTCCATGGGCAGTTCAGGGAAAGGAAATAAAACAAGACACACTTGGGCACTACAGGTTAATATGTGTGGGAGAAAATGCTAAGAAATTCAGCTACAGAAGAGAAACCTATGAAGCAATAGTACAGAAAGAGATGTGTAAAGATAACAAATAGAAAGCAACATAGGACTTCTCAGAATAGATGCGCAAGCAAAACGAGTTTACAGAATCAAGATTAAGTGAGTAAGCAGTCAGGCACACACTTCTTCTTTATCTTTGAGACTGCATCCAACACATAAAAGTTCGAACACAATGTAAAAAAAATTCTGGAGGTTATTTAAGTGCAAAAAAGCCATTGGCAATTTAAAAAATTCTTAAGATCACTGAAGGCGATCTGGAGGAGAGAAGGGAAGATGGGAAAAATGACATGTGAGGTAGATGAAAATATAGACAGCTTGGCACACCTATAACTGCTGGATACAGGTGTCAGTAAACCACTGTGATACTGTTAAAACCAAGCAGAGAGAAACTTGAGTTAAAGAGTGGTATGAAAAAACATGGGATGGAATGTGAGACCTGTAGTCTGGGGAGCTCTGTTGCCAGCCCTGTTTTAGGGAATTAAGAAAAACAAGCTAGACATCACATTAGAAAGAAAACACTAAAAACTGAATATATCCTAGTACATGTACTAATATAAAAGTCCTAATGTCTAAACTGCTGCTATTCTTTTTAAAGATGCTTAATTAATGTTTTGTTGTAAACTGAGTTTGCAGTAATAGCTCTACAACACTAAGACGGTCCTATGTGGAGGGGAATTCACATCCTTCAAGGCATGAGACAGAAATTAACCCATTTCTTCCCTGCTTTTAGAGAGGACTCTAGTCATACAAAGAAGATGGCTTCCTTTCCAAAAAGAATCTTTTAATTTTTTTTTTTTTCCTTCTCTACCCCTCTTCTTTTTTAATGTAATGCAAAACAGCAGGAGCAGATCATTCTAAGGGAGAATCTGGAGCCTGTGACAGTTAAGTGGAGGGAACTACCTCCTTGGGTTCATGTAGATTATGTGTCTAATCCTGCATGCCCTGGGATCTCACCTGCAGATGGTTTGGGCTGTTGTCTGTACCACACTGTTGGGCTTCTCGGCTGAAGGTCATTGGTGTTAGAGGTGCTAAAGGAGAAAGTTTCTGGCACTGACCACCATTTTTCCCCAGAGTAGGATTTGTGTGCATGAGGTCTGGAAGTATCAGGAGTGTTCCTGTTTCCACCAGGACAGATAAGCCTCCAGCACAGGGGCACTTCTTTATGTGGTAATCTCTACATGCCGTTGTAGCTAATCTTTCAGTTTGCTGACCCTAGACTTCAACACACAAATGTGCTATAAGTTAGCTGGTTACCACTCAGAAACTAGCTTGTCAAGTCACTGTCTTTCGTCCTGCCAAACATCACTGTCCAGTGTGAGTGAAAATGTGAGTGGACTGTCAGAAGTTATAGTTACTTATGACCAACATAACCTGAAATCCCAAGACATGGATTAGATGGAAGAAGGCAGGAAAGGTAAGGAGCTAAACTAGTTAGACCAGCGTGCCTTTTAGATTGATTCTGGAGGACATTGAATCAAAGATCACTAAAAACTAAAACTCTACCACTTGTAAATCCTCCTTTAATTAATTTACAGGAAAGTCATTGTACTGCTTAAAATTTTGTCATCATGGAACCATATCTGGCAGTTATGTGGCTATCTTTACTGTTATTAAGGAGATTATGAAAGAGTCACAATTTTTGTTCTTGACATTTTTCCAACCCCACAAATGGGAACTTCCTTTATTACTTTTAAAGTAAGCTTGGTGATGTGGCAATGAAATAAAACACACTTTGGTTAAGGTTTGTGCTTTCCATCAGAGCCAATTTTCCTAAGACTGTGGTGGTATAGCTTTTGAAATTGGCTCCAGGCTTGGCTCTGAGTGCTGGAGAGAAGTCACTTTACTGTGTCTTTCTGCATCTGGTTCATTATTGCACACATTTCCGCCGTCCATCCTTTGATTCAGCTGGATAACAGTTACCTTGGAGTGGCAGGTGGGTTCTCCATTAGTGGAGGAAGGAGGTTGGCAGTGGAAAAGCTGACGAAAGCATTTGTAAAACTGAAACAACAAAAAAACAATTTGAGACATAGGTGCTTGGCAGGCTACAATTCATAGCATCTCTATAACAGCTTCAAGGCAAGGAAACATGATTTATTAAGCTTGTACTTTTTTCTCAAATAGGGATTAAATATTTTTTCACCATGAATGTGTGTCTCTTGCTGCTTAAGACTAAAGTTCACTTAAATTTGTGAACTTCTTTAAAATTGATACACTTAGCTCTTCTAAGACCATAGATTTGTAAAGGGTAAAGCTGTAGAACAATATAAAAGATTTTCAGAACCTTTAATTTATGATAAAAGAAGATTTAATCACAGAAGTAATTGGTTTTCAGTTACTTCACACATCAGGCAGGGAAAAAATCATTTTGATAATCTAATGATACACAGCAGGGTGAACATAGGGTTCTTTTCATTAGCAAGCCTTTGAAATCTCTGTGTTCCCAAACTACAAACTAAACTTCAGAAAATTACTCTGCTTAATTAATGAACCAAAATAATTTTTTGTTAATTCATTTCACTTCTGAGATAAACCCATCATGCAGTGGGTGAGCAATTGGCTCACAGGTCAAGCACAGAGGGTAACAGTGAATGGGGTCACATCAGTCTGCTGACCTGTCACTAGTGGGGTTTCACAGGGCTCCATCTTGGGCCCTGTGCTCTTCAACATCTGCATAAATGACTGGGATGCAGGAATAGAAGGAATGCTAAGCAAGTTTGAAGATGACACAAAACTGGGAGGAGCTGTTGACTCCCTAAAAGTCAGGGAGGTCCTGCAGAGAGACCACAACAAATTAGAGAACTGGGCAATCATGAACCACATGAAGTTCAACAGACTGCCAGATTCTGCACCTGGGACGGGGCAACCTTGGCTGTACATACAGGCTGGGACATGAGATGCTGGAAAGCTGTGCCATGGAAAGAGATCTGGGGGTCCTCGTTGATGGCAAGTTAAATATGGGTGAGCAGTGCCCTGGCAGCCAGGAGGGCCAACCGTGTCCTGGGGGCATCAGGCAAAGCATCACCTGCCGGTCGAAGGAGGGGATTGTCCTGCTCTGTTCTGCACTGGTGCGACCTCACCTTGAATATTGTGGCAGATTTGGGCATTGCAAAAAAAAGATATTAAGCTGTTAGAGAGTGTCTGAAGGAGGGCAACAAAGATGTGAAGGGCCTTGAGGGGAAGTCAGATGAGGAGCGGCTGAGGGCACTTGGTCTGTTCAGTCTGGAGAAGAGCAGACTGAGGGGAGACCTGATCGCAGTCCACAGTTTTTTTCCTCTGTGGTGACCAGTGGCAGGGCTCAAGGGAACAGCTTGAAGTTGTGTCAAGGGAGATTTAGGTTGGATATTGGAAAAAGATTCTTCCCCCAGAGGGAGGTTGGGCACTGGAACAGGCTCCCCAGGGAAGTGGTCACAGCACCAAGCCTGAGAGAGTTCAAGAAGCATTTGGATGATACTTTTGGGCACATGATGTATCTCTTGGGCGTGGTCCTGTGCAGGGCTAAGAGTTGGACTCGATGATCCTTGTGGGTCCCTTCCAACTCAGCATATTCTGTGATCTACCCAAAACACCTTTGATGTAACAAAGAGTTGCTCATCTCTAAGTACCAAGTGAGCAGAATTATACAGCTACCTCCTTTTGAGCTGACCTATTCAACAGATAGGGATACCAACAGAGCAACAAATGTTTTGATACATTTTCCTCACAAATTTATTTTTTAAGTGAAATCTTTAAAAAAATAAATGGTGTTCAAGACTTCTCACGTTATTTTCCTTTCACGTGGCTATGTGAAACAGAAAAGGCTTCCAGAAGCTGTGATTGATTTGTAAGTATTGCAGTTTATGCAGTGCTGTTGATCAGTATCTGGTAGTAGTCCCTGTGAAAATGTGCAGCTGTAACAGTAAGATTTCTTGTTTTAAAGCTATAAAGACTGCAATTGACAGTGCTGATGATACTTAGCCTTTGATATGTGGCAGGAAATAAATATGTGCTGTTGTTTTGTGGATTTCTCCTTGCTAAGCAGGAGGTGGTCAGGGTTTTCTTGTTGTGACAGCACTGCTCTAAGTAGGAATTCACCTTCTTTGCCACCTCTCCATGATGCTTTTCACAGAATTGTCAGAAGCTGTGGGCTTCTGTGCCACCACTACATGGGTGATGTTTCTTTATATGCCCTTTTGCATATATTTAGGCTCTTTCTTGGCCAGATGTTCCTGCTTAGAGAGCAGCAAGTGGATGGAAAAAGTAGAATTAATTCAAGTCCAGACTAAGAAAGACCAACATTGTAATAAGGTGGAGATGTTTCAAGGATTTTTGTGTGGGATGTTTTGTGGACAGTATATAAGGTAAACTGGGGGAGGCTGATGGTAAAATGCAAATCCTTATAGGCTTTTTACTCTTTCTTTATGACTGTTGTCCTAACCTGCTGACTCTACAGGGATTGAAATCTTTATGTATCAGGAACAAATGAAAGCCGCTCTAATAAAAGGAACTATTGCTTCTCTTAATGATTTTACAGAGTTAGTACTTAAGGTGTGCAACAACAAAGGAAAGCGGGAAAGGAAAAAGAGATTGGATAACTGCAGGGAAAATTCTGTAAGGAAAATGAAACCTGGGGTTCACTTTTGTTTTCACTTCTTAATCCAGGTATCCTCATCATGATGTCCATGTGTAATGAAGTACATGTGTACGAATACATCCCTTCAGTCCGGCAGACCGACCTGTGTCACTACCATGAACTCTACTACGATGCAGCTTGTACCTTAGGGGCCTACCATCCACTGCTCTACGAGAAGCTCTTGGTGCAGAGGATGAACAAAGGTTTGCAGGATGATCTGTATCAGAAGGGGAAAGTCATTTTGCCAGGGTTCAAAGCTGTCAAGTGCCCCAAACAAAATAATTTCTCACACTTGTAGAAATAAGTCCTTCAGAAACAATGTGCAATAAGGTACTACTGTCGTACTATAAACAAGAGAATACTTGAAAGAATGTATCTTAGACCAATCTAGTCTTGAGTCTATAAATTGTAATTAAGTAGCAGGCATGAGAAATACTTCTTTTCTGAGCCTGAGTATTTATTACTGCTTTGCAAATAGTTACAGAAAAAAAGCAAAGGCTTAGCTCATGAAGGTGCAAAGGACATACTTAGGCTGAAATATAATGTATTGTTGTTGGTGTGACTGTCAGAATTTGTCGGTGGTCTCTTATGCCACATATACTAGACTGTAATTTTTTTTTTAATGAACTTTTTTAACTGTCAAACCCGGCATTGTGAAACAGCCTCTATTGTTCGTGTATGTGAAGATCGGCCAGTTGAACAATGCAGTGTTTCCCGTGGCTT
Source organism: Pachyramphus minor (assembly GCA_013397135.1). Taxonomy (NCBI): domain Eukaryota; kingdom Metazoa; phylum Chordata; class Aves; order Passeriformes; family Tyrannidae; genus Pachyramphus; species Pachyramphus minor. The sequence goes on along the minus strand of VYXB01009811.1, from coordinate 476,932 downwards.
TGTAAGATTTTCACCTCTCCCAGAATTAAGTAATTGCTGCTCCAAGCTGTGCAGTCATTAACTGGAGTAGACTTTAATGCCTGCTCATATGCAGGCTCAGTTACAGCTCTCCAGCTGTACAGGGCCTTATGGTGGCCATGAAGTCAGTGCAGTCAGAGATGGCTGTACACATAGCCAAACCCATTAAACTACTGGATGTACTTTTAATGCCAGACTTCCGTGCTCACACTGTCTGCAGAGGGAAGAGAGAAATGTCTCATTTCTTTAGAGAAAAACAAACATATTTGTAACCCATTTAGGAAGAGAAACTAAAGGATTATCAGGAATGTGTGAGATGGGCATGCTGCCTTCCCCCAGTCTGCACAATACAAAAGATCCAGAGAAATCCAATGGAGGCTGTGCAGCACTCACTGAAAAGCAAACATAGAGGGGGGGTCACCTTTCTGTAACAAAGATAACATTCAGGAATATAGACATTATTTGTTAAGTGTTTCATTGGTATCTGAATCAAAGTCACTTATTCACAATTTATTGCTGTTAAGAAAGTAGAGGGAGCATTTTGACAAAAAAAAGATGATATCAGTATTTTTTACTTAATGTTTGAAAGACTGTACCCCAGAAAAAGCTGTAATGCCTCCAAAAAAGCCTGACTACAGATTGCATATGGAGATAGTTTGATATTTTCATTCATAATACACAATGAGAATGTTCTCTAAGGCACTTCTAAAAGTATGCCCGATTGCTAATATACTTAAAACATTATTTCCCATATTTTTCCAAGACTTCCATTTCAGATTTTCCAAGTGGCAGGAGCTTAATGTTTTGGGGTTTTTTTCAGTTTTTTGTTTTGTTTTGTTTTGTTTTTTTCCCATGCAACTGTACTCTTTGTTTTAGAGTAAGTTCACAGGAATGTGTGTACACAAAAGCACAACTATATCCTACTCATGTCCATTCAGTAAAAAAAGCAGACAGCTCAAAGAAACATTGAAAACAATAGCTGAGTGGTTGTGGTGGAAAGTATGTTTTGTATTTTGACTTAAACAAAAAGACTTTTGCCAGAAAGGCAAAAGAATGCAAACAACATTAATGACTATTTCATCTTCAAATGTAATGTAAGTATGATCACAAAATCCTTTTTTTCTCACTCCCCTCTTCGGGAAGCATTATTGGAAGGATCTTTTGGAAGGATTATTTTTCTTCAAAAACAAAGAATATGTTTTTATGTCCTATGTTTTACATAGGACTTAGCCTTCTTTTAGGGCTTTATGATGATCTTAAGATTCTTACTGACAGAAATTATATGCAGATGATCTAATAACTGTACTTCTGTGCTGTATGGATAGTTATGTCCATAAGTCATTTTGGTACATGCCAAATCAATAGGTTTTACTCATATTAGCCTTAGACTCTGGATATATTACATAAAAGTTTCTTTTTAGTGTTATGTGTGGCGGCAACTTTTATTCTTAAAGTTAATAACATTGTTACTTAATTTTGTGGGGAATAGATAACCTACACAGAACTAATCTATTTTTCCATATGTTTGGTACACTGGTTTCAAAACATTCAAAGTCTGAACAGTGCAATCAGACAGGTGTCTCTCTGCTGTACACTGTGTTAGCTATGACATGTTTGTAAAGGAAGGGAGTCGATTAGCTTTCTAAGACTAGTCAATATGCTACTTTTCAATAAGCAGGAAATTCTCAAGTTCCAAAGGAAAAAAAAGAATATCACTTTGGCCTGCAACCACTAACTTTTGATTTTCACAAAGAAGAAAAATACTAACTGCATTGCTCAACTACCCACAGCAGGATTATGTAGTATTACTCCCTCAAAAATTTGTCAGAATAATCAACATAGCTGTTGTACAGAACAAGGCAAATTATAAAGTTTCATCTAACAAGTGCTAAGCATACTTACTTACTACATCATTTATATACCAATGCAGAACCAGGTATGAGATGTTACAAAATGAATTATATATTTTTAATTTACTGGACTGCACATTCAAGCCTTCACAGCCAAAATCTTTTCTTTGCTGTATCCTTACTGTATGGCAGTCAGTCCTCCTTCCACAAGTGCAAACGTGGGTGCTGTAGCACCATCACCTCAGAAGATGCCACAGAGCTATGCTGCAAATGCTTGCTCACAGAGGAGGAAGACCAAGTTGTGGTGCCATGTTTAAAAAATAAGCATCCCTGGTGTGGCTTTCCAGCAGTGGTTTCGACTGTGATGTTTCACTGGTCTACATGGTCGAACACCTTGTAGTTGCTTAAAGAGCATTTTCTCTCCTACCTTGTCTTGTCGTCCTTTGGTTTTTGGCACAAGTGCAAGTTCAAAAGCTATTGCTGTTAAGACAGTAGAGAGAGTTTTCTGACAAAAAGAAGAGGATATCAGCATTTTTTGCTTAATGTTTTCGACTATACCCCAGAGAAGATGTGTAATGCCTACAAAATATTTGTGTTTGAACTGCTAAGGGCTCACCTCCACTTGCTGCAAGTGGGGAAGGGGCAGAAATAAAGGGGAAACTTAAAGGACCTGTAGAGGTGCTCCCCTCACCACTGCTTACACTCTGTGGCATTGGCATTGTTGGGCTTTTATAAGAGCCCACCAAGTATTTTTGCATTAATGGGCATGTCCCTATCCCTTTTGAGGGCAGAGACATCTTTACAAAGAATCATAGTAAATTTAAACAGTGAGCATGTAACAATACTGAACTGTGAATCTTTTAAAAATAATGGGAGAGTGCTGCTTTTATACCATATAGTAAATGCAGGAATGTTAGAGGAAGTGTATTTTCTCACCGAGATCATGGGGCTTTTTGGGGAAAAGATACGGGCATGGCTTTGTAGCTCTCCAGTGTGGCTGTCGCACACTAACAGAGTAGAACAGCACTGTAAACGAGAGGTTTGCACAAACCCAGCTTGTGAGGTGCATCATCAGCCAAGCAATTGTCTCTGCTATTGGACCTCTCAGCTCCCTTCACACTTGTTGCAGGTTTTAAATTTATGGAGTTTTACTGACAAGTAGGAACAAGTTGCCTTCAAACACTGTGGAGCCTCATTGCTGTGCCCTGGTGCTGTGGACAACAGCTGAAGTTACCTGAAACAAACAGAAACACAGCAGCAGCTTAAGGAAATGCGCTGTGTTTATGCTGAATTTCATTATGCTCCTTTTTCCCCACTGTGAATTCTATAGCTTTTCTGACTTTTGGTGCTCTATCATTTTATTCATTCAGCCTTTGGATGGTTAAATCAAGGTATTCTTCTGTTTATTCAAGGAAAAAAAAATGAAATCTTTTGCTTCATTTTTGGCCAAAATCTTTTTGCTAGGAAAAAAACATTAAATTGTTCTATTCCTCTATAGTTCTAAAGGTTACTACAGCATCAACTCACAATTCAGTCAGTCATTCCTTGGATTAAACTACTACATCCTTTTTTTACCTTGCTGTGCAGTTTTATGCTGTAGAAACTCTGGTAAATTCATTGAAATTAACATGATATAAGAAGTAATATACCTTTGGAGAAGGAGTGTTATAAATACTCTTATCTACATTCTTACTGTACAAATTTAATTTAAGCTTTGCTTGTCTTTGGTCAGAACACTTTCTTTGGTGAAGAGATCCAAATTCTGAACTTTTTGCGGTAAGTTGCCAATGTCAGGAAAACCAAGACAGTTTTTTTTCTTAAATGAAGACAAGTGTCTACACTCACTCTCTGTTGCACAGACTGAATACAGTCATTTTAAAGACTGATTTAATTAAACAGGAGTTTAAACACACATGTAGACCCATCCATAGTGGGGGTTTTAATTTCCTTTTTCTTCTGCAGTTTTTAAGGATGGAAAATGCCATTTGGACAGTGACACAAATGTACCATGGAAGGAGTGTTAAATGCATTGACTGCAAAAATAAATGGCTACTATTTTTCCCTTCATGCTCTCTAAAGTTGATGTATATTGAATAAATGAAATTGTTCTTTGAAGTAGGTAATTCAGAAGCCTATTACTGGAAGGCATCTGAATCTTTCCTGGCACAAAGCAGATACCTGATTTAACTGTTTGAAATTTAATGTAGCCCATGTCTGGGCATACCTGCATCATTGACTGAATTTTGACACTGCAGATGTCTTCTTTCTGGCTTAGTTATCAGATTCAGATATTTCTTCTTGAAATAAGAGTTGTGTGTAAAAGCCTTACTTTTCTTCATATCATCTCATCACTCTTATAATATGTAGTCATTGAACTATTCAAATATAGACTGTGTACTTTTTTAATAGCTTTGAGAATTATTTTATATGATGATTTTTTTTAAATGAATGTGTACTCTAATAACAAAGCTTAAGATTTTACAGGAGTCACATTTTTAAGCAGTGTTTGTATACATTTTAACACTTTTTATAATTTTCTATTATGATTTTGTATATTTTTATGTATGCACAGTGTACAGATTTTTTCCTGTAAATAAAACATTTGTTTTCATTTGTTTAGGAGTGCTGGTGTTTTCATATTGCCTTAAAGGAATGACACAACTGCTGGTGGAACAAAAGAGGGAAGGTACCTGTCAGTTCTGCTCACAATTTCAGTGAAATCTCAAATGGAAATGGACAGCTAGGCTGACAAGTAGCTATCACAGTAAACTACAGAAAAGAGACAAATACTGTAAAGCCAGCTTTATTCTAAAATGAACATATGTACCTGAGCAGGTGCACTAGGATTCCCTGGGAGAATATTCACCATACTGCTCTGTATTTGGCAGTAGATTTCTTAGGGTAGTCAAGACCTCTCTAAGGAGGTCATGCTCTGATGATTTGATGCTGTACTTGAACTATTGGTAAACTTCAGCGAAATGGCTGTGCCACCCATCCAAGGAATCTGGTCTCATAAGAGAAAAGAACAGACTTTTTAATAAATTATTAATTAAAATGAAAACCAGCTTAGCAAAGGGAAAATGTAACTTGTCCTTCAGTCTGGGATGAAACACCATATAAATTCAGCCACTACAAGTCTGCTTACATATGTTAATTGTGAGGCATTCTGCTACTTTTGGCAGTCTTTGAACTATGCAAGAGCTGGAGTTGGGCCAATGGAGGTGCTAGTCAGTGTTTTCATCCCAGGGAGTCACCTTGAGTCTATGCCGACAATAAAGCTAGTTACGCATTAGTGGAATGACAGAAGTTGGATTGCCATTGTGTACACTCCTGGCAGCCACTAATCATGCAGCTTCTCCTATGTATTACACCACCTCCTGGCAGGCAGTGTTGAGGGGATAATTACTGTATGTCAGAACATGCAAGTAACACCTCTCAGATAACTCAGAACAGTGAGCTACGCTAGGGGATAAACAATGCTGGGATGCACGAACAGAAGAACTACTTGATGCTTTTCAAATCCACCAATTTTGTTTTGACTGGTTTTTTTCATTTAAAAAACAACAGCAAAACATGATCACTGTATTCCATCTATTAAAATGATCCGTCAACTTCACTGTCTTTAACTTGAGAGAGGACATTCTTGTCTAACTGTATTCAAACCTGTACCTCAGTAGGAGGTTGAAATCCATGAACAGAGAACATCTTGCTGACTCTACCTTTTTGATAGGGAGCCTTGGAGGCAACTCACTTTCAGGTGTATTCCCAAAATTGCACTGCCTTTGTCTGAACAACATGCTTTTGATGGAGGGATTTTTATCGTTTTGTGCATGGAAGCCAGCTGTGTTTCACTTGAGCAGTTCTTGGGGGCATAATTCTATTGACGGGTCAAATTTAGTATAGGTATTTTGGTCTGTTTATCTGCATTATTAGCTTGCTTGTTGTGATCTGGCTGAAAGACATGTCTCAGGATGATTAATTCAACTTGCTGTCTTGACTGCAGCATGAACCTGTGATTATCCCCCTCTGCTCTGGTGAAACCCCAGTTGGAGTAATGCATCTGGATTCAGGACCTCCAACATAAGAAGGATGAAAGAAGGATGTGGACCTGTTGGAGCAAATCCAGAGGAGGACCATGAAGAGGTCAAAGGGCTTGAGCACCTCTGAGAAAAGGCTGAGAGAGTTAGGGTTGTTCAGCCTGGAGAAGAGAAGGCTCTGGGGAGACCTTATTGTGGCCTCTTAGTATTTAAAGTGGCCTTACAAGAAAGATGGGACAGGTGTTTTATTAGGGCCTGTAGCAGTAGGACAAGGAGTAATGGTTTTAATCTAAAAGAGGGTAGATTCTGACTAAATATGAGGAAGAAATTTTTTACAATGAGTGGTGGAACACTGAAGCGGCTTGCCCAGAGAGGTGGTAGATGCCCCATCCCTGGAAACATTCAAAGTCAGATTGGATGGGCCTGTGAGCAACCTGATCGAATTGAAGTTGGCCCTGCTCATTGCAGGGGAGCTGGACCAGATGACCTTTAAAGGTCCCTTCCAACCCAAACCATTCTGTGGTTCTATGATAAGAACAGCTAGACAAGGAAAGAGCTAGTTTTTAACTAAAATCACATCCACCATCTTCTGCAGGTAACTGCACCTGCAGCAGTCATTAAGTGGCATGTGTTACTGTGGAACTACATCAATCAGCATGAGCAGTGCGCTGACACTTGTGGTTTGGTTGGACTTCTACAAGCTTCTTCAGGCTCTCCTACTGTCTTGATCTTTCCAGGTTGGCAAGTGGATAATTTGATTGCTTCATCAGAATAGCATGGATTTATCTGCTGCACCCCAAAACTTACCAATGTCTACTTCATATAGTTATCCTTCCTTGTTTTTAATATTTAGATTGTACTTTCTTACACCAGTAAGTTACTCCAGAGAGTGCACTTCAAAGCAATTACAGCATGTTTGTGAAAGTTTAGTATAGTCTGACCCCTGAGCTTCATGCCTTGAAAACCAAGGCAACTTAGAACTACGTGCCCTGTTATTCATTTTTTCTAAAAATATGTTAAGTAAATACTTACTAAGTTTAATGGAAATATTAACTGAATATATTAAATTGACTAAGTACTAACTATAATGCAGTAATATAGTATGTTTTTTTAAGCTGGAGGCAGAGTAGCCACCAGAAAACTGGCACAGTAGGTTATGACAAATCACAGGAGGAATCATTGCTGGTGTGATTGCTGGATTCTTATAAAAGTAAAGAACGAGATCCAGTGGAAAGAAGGAGGAGAGACAAGAAATTATGAAAGACACCGAAGAAACAGAAAGAAACAGCTAGAAGATGGGCATGTAGTATAACAGATGGGTAGAATTGCTGATTTTTTCTAATAGTCACTTCCATGTTTTTGGCATTTTGTTTTCTTTTCTGCTTATTTGGAGAGAAGCCCACCTCATCTGTTGGTGATCATATTGCTGCTGTCAGGTTTAGTTGCTGGGATGTGATCTTACAATGAAGAACTATGGTAGAGTTAAGAACAGACTTCTGCTTGGGCTCAGCTTCTTTGTAAACATATGAAACCCACAAATTAAACTCAAAAACCTCCTATTTGCCTATAGTCATCTGTATGATAACCGAAATAAGAAAACAAATTTCTTTTGGTGACCTGTGTCTGTACATAGACAAATACAAATCAAATACCCTCTTGATTACAGGATGCTGACAGATAAGGGATAATTACTGTAGCAAGAACTCCTTATATGCTTGTGAGAAGACTCCAGAAACCACAAGGGGTTCAGGAGGGCAGGCAACAGGCATTACAGCTGCCTTGATTTTATGGAAGCAGCCAGAGGGGAAACTTGCTACCAGTGCTGACTCTGGGCTGTGTCAGCTGCTGTAAATTACCTCACTCCCAGACAGTTGTCTGACTGCAACTGAGCTTCCTGATTAAAATATTTTGCTGGTCCACCTTCTAAATAGTAGGTTTTTTTCCACCTTCAATCCTGGAGTACTGATGGATTTGGTGTACTGGCTGCATCCTGCACTGTGCTGCAGATTGTAGCAGGTATGTGCCCTGTGCAGGTGAGGTCCTGGGGAGGTGAGCAGAGTGTTGATAATGGAAGAGGTTTGGGTTATTCTGGATTGTTTTGTTTTTTATAAATCTGGAAGACATTTTTTATCTTTTAAGCACAGTTTAGCGATAACAGTTCAAGCAAACATAATGTGAACATGCCTTAAGAAGTCAATTTGTGACTTCTGATCTTTTGTAGACTAGGTGGCATTCCTGATCCAAAGTATCTACTCTGGATTAAGACAAGGAGAGCATGAAAAATTTTTGGCAAGTTATCTCAAGAAACATGCAGTGTGTCTCTTGTACAAGCTAAAAATGCCAGAGATCTACCCCTGGGCCCAGCCTTTCTGCCCATGAGGCATGTGACCCAGGAGGTTCATATAAGGCTTCATATCCTGAGCATGAGGAGTACAGATGTACAGGCAGATGACCAGAAAGGAATAGTGGGGAAAGTTCTGCTCTGGACCTGTTTCTGAGTCTGCTTTTTCAGAAAAAGGGACAGGAGTCTTTGCTGATACTTCCAACTGGATCAAGCAACATTACGTTTCTTCCCTAGCAATATTCCTCTCTGGAAGTGTTGTTTTTTGTTGTTTTGTTTTTTTTTTTTCCAATGACTTCCAGTGCTTCTTTTCTTCCATAGAAAAGAAACTAGAAGCTATCTGATGGACCTAATTTAGACTTTATAAATGCATGGGCCTGAATGTAGCTATCAGGCCATTCGGTATTTTAAAGAGCATCCCAAGAAGTAGAGATGAGAAGAAAACATATAAGCTGTTACCAAAATAATACTAACAAAGTTGTTCCCTGGTAGAAGAGCAAGGAAAGCAGAAACAACAGAGCATATACCAATGTCTGAGAAATACTACCTTATTTCCATGGTTATAACATACTATTCAGGTAATGCTTTTAAAGTACTCTCTTTAGATAAGTCCTCATGAAACAGGTGCTCTCACATAAAATTAACAAAGTGAGAGATGAAAGCTGAAGGGATTATAAACTGAGAATAGTTATTTTGTTAGAGGAAATGGAAAGAAACTTTTATTTGCCCATACTTTATTGTAAACAGCATGGCTGCTCAACTTCAAAGGGATTGGTTATGCACATGAAAGCAAATACTAACAATGCTACTGTGTCTTCAATGCACATTGATTTAAGACAGCACTGTTGCTTTTAACTGGGTTTATCACTGCAGGAAAAATAGACCAGTTGTCATATTTATCTCACATGTGCTTTTCTCTGGCCTTCAACAGAGCTACTAAACCCCATACAGCATACAACAGAAGTAGCATACCTGAAGTTAATAGCTCCTACCTAAAAGAAACTTTAGCTGAGTTTCCTAAAGCAACATGGCAAATAAGAACAGGCAAAGAACTTCAGTGAATAGTAACAAAATGGATCCTGCCTTTGTTTCCTATTCCCATTTCGTAAGTTTGAATTGTTTAGGGCTTTGCAGTGTGATTGATAGATCCTCACTTAGAGAGGCAGGAGCAAATTTACCAGTCCCTACAGTAACATCTTACTTCATGAGGAGAAATGATGGGTCTATTACCACTGTAATATGGGATGAGTGATTCCAGATAATTTTGAAAGAACTCCCATTTCGCCAGAAGTTCAAAATATAAGAACAAGAAGTATTTTGACACTTGAAAAATGTGTTTATTTAGTCATAGTCATTATGCTGTTCTGCTGACCCAGCTACTTACTGTATTTGCAGTTCTTCACCCATGAACTCTAGATCAGCTCACAAGGATTAAAAGGAAGGCTCCAGCTGACTACAGTGGGTTTATGCTGGTATATTCCTGCCCCAATCCTGCTATGAATATAGTACATATTAATAAATAGAAGTGTGATCTTACCGCTTTTTTTGTTTGGTTGCTTGGTGTTTTTGTGGTAGGTTATGAGCTGCCTATCCTTAGCTATGTGTGAAATGCATGTTTAGGGAAAACAGATCTTCCCGATGCTCCTCACAGAGTTTCATGAAGGCTGAGACTAAGGACACTACACAAGGAAATGCAAAGCCTTATTTCCAAAAGGTTATTTTTGTAGCAGAATACCACTGGTGGTGTTCCCTTGTGAATTACTCTTTTTGCTTGAGGGTTGGTCACTCTTACATTCTGCTAACAGTCACACACACCCCAAAATCTGAGCTGCTCTTGGGTATTTTATTAAGTCTTCCTTGGCATTATTTAATTATGTGGCTGGCTAAAACATACGTTCTTACAAACCCTCTCTTTCGCCCCCATTCCCATACCACCTGCCTTGTTGCTACAGCTTCTGTTGTCCAAAATGACATTTCCATCAATTTCTATAAATTATATACAGGAACTTCTCTGATACAGGAATGATGGAACAACCTTTTAATTACCAGATAAGCATCCTGCTGCTGGATGAGGGCTCTTGCTGTACAGCTCACACTTTTTCAGCCAATTAGAGATGCAGTGTGGTAAATGGTGGGTATAAGGGATGGGAACTAAGTTTTTCTTGCTATTTACCTTTATCTTGGTTTGCAGCCTATTAGGTATTGATTTTACCCAAGACAGAGTTAGAAATTACCAAGAGCAGTTTTATTTGTAGCTCTGCTTTGGTAGCAGTTGTTTGGCTTTATTACGTGTAACTAATGCAACAGTAGAATCCATTGGGTTGAGAAATCAGAATTTCTGCTCTGACGGAATTTTTTTCTACCTTACATTAGACGAAACCAAAACATATTATCAAAAAATTCCAGACAAAACAAAATATCCAATTACAAGCAGATGACTTCAAGGAAATACAGTTCAGCTTCATTCTGACTGTTCCCCTATGCATTCCTCTAGATCTCTGGGCTGGGCTATATTTCACTGCATGTCCTCCCCCTTCCTAAGCCACTGCTGTTTCTGTACTGGTGCATGGGGGATGAAGTCTGGCAAGAGAGCTTGATCTGCCTGGGTGAAGGACAGTGTATTTCATTGAAGGTACATTTGACAGGCACCAAGGTGTAGAGGCTTAAGCATGGAGATCCAGCCTGAAAAGTCTTTTTTTTTTTATTTCCCCTGCTGAAAATAAAATCGGCAAAATTAACAGCTTCTAATATTGCAGGAGCCACATTTTACACTAAGAACATCCTTTACTGGCAAATTGACTAACAAGTCACAAAAGTGTCTGGTTCTTGTTTTCTGACTCACATAGAAATTCCTTGATTTTGAAGTTGGTGCTCACTGTGAGAAAGGGTGGTGAAGGTGAAAAGTTTTTGATTAACTTTTGGATCCTACTTGTAGTGTATTCCTATTGGCCTAAAGCCAGCAAACACAGACGTACTATAAAACCTTGGATGAGTTGTAAGGTTTTGAGTAAGTATTTTCCCTAAAAGGCTAGAACATTACATCTGAACCAAGGCCACCCATAAAAAGTACTCACTATACAATAGTTGTACTGTATGTAGTGGACCCCTGCATATTTCTATAAAACCCATTTCTGAAAGTCTGATTCTAATTTAGATAAAGGAATTTAAGAAGTTACTGTAGTGCTGATATTCTTGTTCTGAGTTCAAATTCTGAAGATAATAATAGTAATAGAGTTAAACACTGCAAACCAGACGGAAACAAGAAATAACTACTACTACATTGAAGTGTTGGTCCTCTACTAATATCCAGTGAATACCTAAAAGGTTTCTCAGATGAAATACACAGTCCCAAGCATGATCACCAAAAGGCTTATAATTTGAATAGTTGTTTTGAGCATGAGATTATGAAAAGAACTAAACTAGTTCATGCTACCAATATGGGGACAGAAAGTTAAGTGTTTATGGTGCCTCAGTATGAAGAAAAGACAACTAACAAAGAAGAAGGGCTCTTGAGGAATAAAGGTTTATAAACTGTCTACAAATAAATTTAGTTTGACAGCAGTTCCTATACTAAACATCAGAAGAACAAAGCTCTGTAACAGCTTCTACTTCAAAAGACAGTCAATCTCAAATGTATTTGCATTTGGACATGGTCAGATGAATTGCATTAAATAATGCAGTTTATAATGAAAAGGGAATTATTCTAATGAATTAGAGGCCCAGTACAGTTTTACATTGTATTTTCCATACTGCAGCAACCATTATTTCTTTGAGTACAGCAGCGTTTTTGCCCTGAAGGTAGAAGGACATCAGGATTAAATCATAAAATAAAGTTCTACAGATGAATTAGAATTGCCAAGAAAGTCTAGGAGGGTTTGAGCACTAATCTAACTAATCCTCAAATTTCTCCTCCTGTAAGACTAGGATGATGATAATCATCTGCTTTGCAAGGATACTGAGGATTAACTCAATTAAACTTATTTTTTTAGGGAAGATTACATAAAGGCTGAAAAATATTCTCTGTCTAGGAAAATTTATTTTGTTTTTTCTCCATCCATTTAATCTGAAGAGATTGTTGCTTGAATTGTTAGCTAGATACATGACTGCAAAGATTTGCCTGGTACACAGTAAAACTCTAAGAAGTAAACTTAACTGCCACAATATGTAGAAAAACATCCTGCTCTGAATAAGATTTTCATATTATGCCATTGCCACATGACAAAAGATTACTCAGTTATTGAACAGGAGTGGAAAATTAGAGGTTCTGTCACCTCCAGGGTTATGCTTACTTTTTCAGATCTCTTTCATCTGTTGAATTTGATTGTCCTCATAAAGCAAATTCTAAATTCTTTATCTAATTCTTTATGTAATATGTTGTGTAGTATTAGAGAATGTTGCATTCCATTTCCTTCAGATGACCTATGCTTTCATTCAGCTTTGAAATGGTAAGTTGTAGCAAGTACAAATCTGGAGTCCTACTCATAAAACATGGACATGTTATAGAAAAACATATTTCAATTCAATTCTAATGGGAATTCTGAGGCTAAATTAATGCTTGACCTTAACCAAGCCAAGGCATGGGCTAAAATTCAGTCTAATCCCTTATCTGGCATTGCAATGAAGATCCTGTGACATCTGTTCAGTGTGGCTTGGCAATGCCATTTTGTTGAGCAGCTCAAGTTCAGACTGCCTGTTGTTCACATATGCCTTGGTAAGACCTTAGCTGCCCATACCAAACTTGGAAATCAATTGAGAAAAAAAAACCAAAATGCCAAGTACTTTCACATAACTTCTAGATCACACCAAAGTAGTGGCAAGTGAAAAGCAGCACAATCATTAATACTTCATCCATTTTTTTTTCTGCATGTCTCTTAGGACTGACTGAGCTCCTGACCATACAGACTCTCCCCTGCGGATAGATGTACATGTGAAGACAGCAAAGAGTTTCTGCTGGTTGAGTTTCCACTGATGTCTACTTGCAAGGGCAAACAGGCTACCAAGGGGCCTTGCTTACAAAAATCCTAACACCTTTTATTTAGCTGTGAACATACCACATTCCTTACTCTGTACTAAGCTCTGGATACTGGAAACTTCTGTTATCTATCAATCTCCCCTGCAGGTATAATATTACAGATGGAAATATATGAAAAACAGCTGATTGTAAATGATGGTCTGAAACTAGGCTGATTGCTATAGGCAAGTGAAAACAATTTGACTGAAAACAAGCTGAAGCTGTTTTTCCTGTACTGGAGAAAATTTGAGACTCCTTAAAACACTTTGTTGTTTTATTGCCTTTTGGATGATGACAGTGATTTTATATGTCAAATCTTATCTACAGATATTTCCTTGCTACCTCTCAAACAAGCAGCAATGTTAATCTCATGTCATTCAATCACTGCAGTTCACACTGATTTCCCTGTCTCTTCTAGGATAAGTATTACTGTGACCCTTTCTATTGACCAGAATTGCCTGCAAGGTTGTCCGGAAACACTTGAGGCAATGGTCCCTCTTTTCTAAGCTAATCTCAAGGAAAAATGGACATGATCTCTTAAGTTGAGGTACAGCTATATTTTTGTTTGAAATGTGGCTAGTCCAAGTAGATCAAAATGTTGGAGCTTATTCTAAACGACACTGGGACTTATTCTGAATTACACTGATCAATTAACCTCTGAAGAAATAGGTTAGTCCATCCAGTTTTACAGAAGAAGTGGAAGAGGCAAAAAAAGATCTATTAAGTGTGTTATGTAACAAGATTACTTTCTATAGAATGATACAGTGGATTGAGTTGGAAGGAATTATAAAAGATCATCTAGTTCCAACCACCCTGTCATGGGCAGGGACATCTTTCACATGATCATGTTTCTCAAAGCCCTGTCCAACCTTGTCTTGAACAATTTCAATGACAAGATATCCAAAACTTCTCTAGACAACCTGTTCATTGTCTTATTGTCCTCATAATAAAAAAATTTTTTCTTTACCTTCAGAATAAATCTACTTTCTTTCAGTTTAGAACCATTTCCCCTTTTCCAGTCACTACAGATCCTGGTAAAAAGTCTCCATCCATCTTCCTTATAAGTCCTCTTATAAGTACTGAAAAGTACAGAGCCCTCTCTTCTCCAGGCTGAACAACCTGAACTCTCTCAGCCCTTCTTCAGCAGAGAAGTCTTCCAGCTCTCTGACCATTTCCATGGCTCTCTTCTGGACCTGCTCCAACAGGTCCATGTCTTTCCTGTGCTGAGCACAATGGAGCTGGATGCAGCACTCCAGGTGGGGTCTCACCAGTGTGGAATAAAGAGGCAGGATCTCCTTCTTTGACCTGATCACACTGCTTTTGATACAGCCCAGAACACAGTTGATTTTCTGGGCTGCAAGTACACATTGATGGCTTATGTCCAGCTTTTCATCCACCAGCACTTCCAAGTCCTTCTCCACAGGGTTCCATTTATTCCTCATTCTATATTGGTGATTGCCCTGGCCCAGGTGCAGGATCTTGAACTTGACCTTGCACTTCACAGCATTTGCATAGCCTCACTCCTCAAGCCTGTAAAGGTCCCTCTGGATCATAGAATCATAGAATCAATTGGGTTGGAAAAGACCTCAGAGATCATCAAGTCCAACCCTTGGTCCAACTCCAGTCCATTTACTAGATCATAGCACTAAGTGCCATGTCCAATCTCAGTTTAAAAACCTGCAGGGACGGTGAATCCACCCCCTCCCTGGGCAGGCCATTCCAATGCCTGACCACTCTCTCTGTAAAGAATTTCTTTCTAATATCCAGCCTAAATTTCCCCTGGCAGAGCTTTAGCCCATACCCCCTTGTCCTATTGCTAAGTGCCTGGGAGAAGAGACCAATCCCCACCTGGCTATAACTTCCCTTCAGGTAGTTACAGAGAGTGATGAGGTCACCTCTAAGCCTCCTCTTCTCCAGACTAAACAACCCCAACTCCCTCAGCCTCTCCCCATAGGTCTTGTGTTCCAAATAGCATCTCTTCTCTCAACCATATCAATGGCACCACTCTGTTTGGTGTCATCTGAGGGTGCACGCAATCCCACTATGTCTTCAATGAAGATATCAAACAATATTTGTTCCAGCATGGACCCTTAAGAGATCCTCCTTCTCTCATTCTGCACGACTTTTCACTTCAAATTTGACCTCAGCTTCACTCTCTTTGGAGTCTCCTCTTCTCTTTCAGAAATGCCTGTTTCCTTTTGTTGGGTGGACAGGGACTACAAAAGGATCCCACTGTCTTTGCTGCAAACCCTGCTTGTTTTCCCCTTGTGTTCTGATCCATTAATTTCCTTTGTCTAATGTGGACATCTCTTCCCACTTTTGTGAAGCCTCACATTTCTCTGGTGCTATGGAAAGAACAATATAGGAACATCATAGACATCAGTATATTAGATGCTGTTTAGAATAATATATAAAGAGATATTGCTGCCCTTCACTTTCTGTATCTTCCAGAAAGTAGGATCTTTTAACTGGATGAAATTTCCATTAGTGCATTCCCTAGTAATAAATTATAAATCATTATATAGTTTAAAACACATGTGTTTATCCTGTGTTTGTATTCATTCGTGCGTATCAGTTTCCAACTTTATGCAGTATTTTGCTTGCATGAGAGGTGGTCTGGCTGCCTGCTTCCTACTTTTGCCCTGGGTATAGAAGAAGCAAGTTCTAAACCTTCTGTGATGTTGAAGCCAGTCCAGTCCCCACTCTGGGCATCCGCAGGACAGGCAAGACAAGGCTAAGCTCATGTCAACATACTCAGACAGGTTGTACCAAGGATGTAGCCTGGGGCATCAGGAAGGCTGGCTGGGACTGCTTGGGACCCTAGTTAAATGCCCAAGTTATTCACCTGAATTCATCTTTTTCTCATGAATTGAGAGAGAAATTCCTAATTTCAAACTTACTGTGTGAAATGTAATAATACCTTATGACAGCAGCAAAGGTGCCCTTGAGACCTTTCTTCCCTTTGCCCCTCAACTTTAAGAAGTCAAAACACTACATGTTGGCAGAGAAATAAAGTCAAAACATTTCTGAAATGTACTATAGTATTATACTTAGAGTATTCTGCAGTAAAAGATCATTTTGACTTGACCCATTTTCATCTTAAGAGCTTGGGTGTACCATTCTATTTTGACTATTAATTACCTAAAGTCAGCCAAGCTACCAGTGAAGAGATAAAAAAGCCCAGATCATGAATACTGACATCTACGTGAATTTTAATGAAAAATTATAACAACTTAAGATAATGATTCTTATGGTAAGCCCACAAACCTCTAGAAGGTAATGAATTAAGCAAACAGAGTCTATTTTTAGGAGTTAATAGGTGTATTCCAATTTATGTATAAAATGAGGTTTGGCACAATTTTCCCTGCATTGTATACTGTCTTTCTGGATCTGTAGTTTTGTTTCCTTGTGCAGCTAAAATATCTTAGTTTTCCAAGTGTGAAAATGAGCAGCTTAAAAAATACAATGTTAAATTACCCTCCATATTCTTCGAGCTTTAACAATAAGCCATTTCCCTTTGTTGGAAATACTGAAAACTACACAATACCACATGAAAATTGACTGAAAATATAGCTGTTATACAGCTAGTGGAGAAGTGTTAAGGTTATTTATTTTTTTTTATCGCTATCACATGTATCTTTCCCAAAGCACATGTGCATTTCTCCCTGCTCAGTGCATCCAGCAAGATAAAGGACTGAAAAGGGTTGGTATAAAACAGAGAACAAATAGATTATCATTAAAGAAAGAAGGACCCCTTTTTCCTCATGTGGTGGTAGGGAAGTTCCACAAAGGCCCTGGAAGAGGGGGCTGCCCCAGGTAACAAGCCATTCATTAGCTGAGAGGTGAGGGGTGGTGGTATAGCTTCCCTGGGGATTGTCACATGGAGGTGCCTGGGTGGTGTCTGATGTGTGATGCTGGGCCCAGGTCCCACTGAGGAACACTCTCTGTGTACATCATTATTATTATTCAAATCTCATCAGGGAAAAAAGTCTTTGTATGTGGCTTTGTTTTTTCATTCTTTCTATATAATTTCTCCCTTACCCAGCACCCTCAATACATGATACTTTTGGAAAGGGCACAGTATTAAGGAGTTTCAAATGTGTGTATATTCTTTTCAGCATCACTTTTCCAAATCCTGGGGGAAAATGACAGGGTCACCTTCTGTTTTTAAAAGTGCAATTATTTTAATACAAGAAGACAGAGACTAGGAATCAAATCATTAATTATGGACTTATACTCACATCTAATACATCCCTTCCCTGATACTCTCCCTCCTTACTTTTGCTCAGAGGCACTTCCTGACACCAGAAATAGCACACTGATGATCACATGCTTTGGGTGGACTTCTTCCCCAACTGTAAGACACAAAAGAGTATTAGATGTGCTAGCCTGAGTTTTAGTAGTCCAGGGACTACTGTAGTAGTCCAGGTGCACTACCTGAGTGACTAAAAATGTGAAAGTAATTAGTGAAAAGCTCATGAGCTGCAGTAAACCAAGGCTATTTTACATCAGCAAAGATTGTGACTTGTAATCTGACCAGTGGTTTCCAGCTTAAACAGTGCATCTCTGTCCTACTGAAGAACAGCAGAGGAAGAAGGACACCTCATGCCATCCCACCTGAGGGAGTTCCTGCAGCTAGAAAGAAATTCATAATCTTCCTCAGCAATTTATCACCTCAGGTCATTGCAGTAGGCAATGGCAAAACTTTTTATCTGAAGCTCCAGGCCCATGCAAGAGACTCAGGGACTGCTTGAGAATTAATCTAACTATGTGCTCTGCAGGATGAGTTTTGAGGCTGATTCAGAGGCTGATCATTCCACAATACTCCTCACAGATTTATAATAGCTGGAAGATAACACTACAGCAGCAGTCAACCAATGTCATTTGCAGTCTTGAGGGCATGTCCCAGACCAAAAAATTTAGCTTGCACATAGATAGCCAAAAATTATGCCATATGTTCTCAGTGGCATAAGATGCAGGACTAAATAGCCTACTGTGGCATCTCACATCTGCAAAGAGAGGGCTGGGAAAAATGCAGGGCAGATAATTCCTGTGCTGGGAGACACCAGCCTCCTGTGACAATTCTCAGCTAAGTACAAAAAGCTGAAAGGAAAGCTGATAGATGGGAAGATTAACAACTTCTTTTGCTGAAGTGTTAAATTTACGAAAAAAGAGTGAGAACAGCTACAGAGTAGCTGAGGTGCCAAGAACACCACTGACGCATTGGATGAGGGTGTTACTATCGTTCCTGTTCTGAAAAGAAGGGGACCAGATGAAGGGATGTGTTTCACCCTTTCTGAGTGAAGCACATTTCTCAGTGTCCGTTCAAACCAGTTATTTTTACTGCTAATACACAGCGGCACAGCAAAGGAGAGCTGCAGGTTAATGCTAGACATTAGCTATCATTTTGGTTTTATTAGTGGAAATTATTTATCCCAAATCTGACCAAGCTCACCCCTTTAAGGGAGGATTGTCACATCTACAAAAGAGTATACAATGCCCAAATGTACCTGTGATCAATGTTATAGCCTGTTCAAGTGATCACAGTGCAATCAGATAATCTCATGGAAGTCAAGGTCCTCAGTCAAAGTGCTCAGAGAATAAAGAAGCAACACAGGTGCTGTTGAGAAGTTTCCGTAAGAATTGTTAAAGGTAAGGGAAAGGAGAAAAAGTTACTGGTTTGCTTCTGCATTAGTATTTTTCAAATTGAATGCTCTATCTGTTTCAACATCAGCTCAAACTAGACTTTGGAAATGAAGTCCTAGTCTTGACGAAGGCAACAGTACTTTTCCTTCTGACTTCAGGGAGGTTTCACAGCTTGCTTGTGATCTTTCCCTCAAATTCCAGGAGTAGATTCTTTCATTATTTAAGAACTTTGGGTTAGAGGAAGCAGGCCAAGAATGTTCTCAGGCTGTGGCAAAACTGGAATATATTTGGCTGTTTTATTCAACTTCTCCCATGTCTCAGCTCCATAATAATATAATGTTGATAAATACCAAGTTAAGCGCCAGCATACACTCGGCAAGAAAAGATAAAGGGTGTTTCTTTGCTTTGTAATAATGTAATGGATATAACAATGAAAGGAAACTGAGAACGACATCTAACATGTATTTTAGTTTAAAAAAAGGTAAGGTGTTTTCATAAACTATGCATATTTTTCAGATTTCCTACTGCAAAACACTTTTAAAACTTTCAGATCTGCCATTATCAAACTTCAGAATCAGAATTATCAACACAGAAACTTAGGAAGCTCATTTTGAATACTGAAAATGACATTTACAGAAATGAAGGACCTGATCCGGATCTAGCCATTATAGAATTTCACTTGGTCCTCATGAGACAAAATTCATTATCTATTTTGGAATGTAGCTCAACTGGGAATTTAATAGTAAAAAACAGTAATTGCAATGATCATTTGTTTTCAAGGGGATCTATCATGCAAATGGTGTCCTCCTTTATTTTGTTTTCAAGGTCATGAAAAACCATCATCTTCTTGTCCATCTTTCTCCCACTTCTCAACCACACCAAATGTTTGAGTATTCTTCTTGTAAATACTAACACTGAAGCATGCAAATTAATACCCCTTGTGCCTTCAAAAGAGCACAAGCAAGTTTAATAAGCAATCATTTTTCTGTTCTTCCTATCTAGCAATATGTTTTTATTTGCAAACACTTCCACCCCAAGACTCCAGTAGTGTTGCTTGGACAAGCTTTGAATGTCCTTCTTGTACAGACATGTCTCTAGGACTGGTAGTCACAATGGTCAAGAATGCCTGATAGACCCTCAAGAAAATACAATTTAAAAGTAATGTATGTCTTACCTGCTTATTCATAAGTATGTAGATAATGGGATTGCAAACAGTGCTGCTTTTTGCTAGGATGGAAGGTATGATGCTTGTAACTGGAGTCACGACACCTGGCTTACCAAATGTTGCAAGTAATGCTATAACTCCATAGGGAATCCAGCACACAAGATAACAAATAACTGTAGTGATCACCATGAACAGGACATGGTATTCTCTTTTGCGGGCAGCATTCTTGTGGATTTTTCCAACCTAGGGGAAGATGAAAAAAGATAGAATTTAAGAAGCTGAACTGTTGGATTCACTGCATCAACAACCTGGGACTATTGGTCTTGGATCAGCAATGACAATCAACACTGTTGTTCCAGAAGCAAAACAAACACAAACCTGAAAGTGATCCAATGCAGTGGGAAGACTTTCATCATCTCCATTAGGCACTAGGGGAAGACCTGCAGAGATCATATTGCATGCCAGTATAAACCAGGATCCCAGCAGAGGTTGGAGCAAACGCTAAAATAATAGCCAATTTTTTTTTTTTTTAAGCTTTGGTGTGAATACATTTATCTGCAGCAAGCTATGGAACACTCTTCCTGTGCGTTTGTATGGCTGAGCACATTGGTGATAACAGTAAGGAACAAATTTCATTCCCTACACAGAATGCACATTCAGTGCTAAACACAAGCATGATTTAAAAACAAGTTTCCCATGCAGTAGCTCTGTGAGATGGACATTAAGTTTGATGCAAAGGCCATGGAAGTCAGCATAAGATTGGGTGGGGAATAGATGAGGGTTGGGTACTTAACCTTATTTTATAGGGATTAAAACGTTCTTAGGAAAAATTTGGGACTATTAACACCAGAGTAGCAATGCTGTTTCTCTCTAAGCATCATTGCAGCCAACAAAGAAAAGCAAAATCTGCAGGGAGGTTAATCTTGGAGACAGCCTCTCTCCACTGACTCTTGATGGAGACTCAGCACATTGGTCTCATGAGGTTATGGTTGGTTCCTTAATTTTCCCCCAGCATGTGTTTAGCAAAGCTAGATGTACCAGCAGAATTTCAGGCACTATTCAAATGTTTAAATCAGCCAAATATAATTTATGTCCACTTTAAGGTCTCTTTGCCTCTGGAATGCAGTACTTGAGAGTAAACGGTGCCCAAGGGAACTAAACCCATGTAAAACTACAAACATAAATAAGAAAAAGACAGCTCCCTGTAATGGAATGCACACAAACCTTACCTTACCTAACCAAAAAAACCCAAAACAAACCAAACAAAATCCCCCACAACAACAACAAAAAACCAACAACAACAAAAAAAACAACCAAACAAAAAACAACCAAGGAAATAAAAAAACCACAACAAAACAAAAGTAAGTTTAGAATTAATAGGTTTAAGCTGGAACCAACAACCCCAGTCAAACGTCATCCATTGCCTGACACATAACATGCACATGCTAATGCAGTGGAAATAGTCAGAGCTTTACCCACCTCTTTGTAGTATAGGTACTTTTGCATAATGTATATGTTATGTATCAGACTGTGAGTTAAAAACCCATATAGTGACTGTGCAAAGTACATATGAAGGCAAAATAAAATGATGACGCTGTTTCTTTTTAGTTAACTATGACTATAGGCTTCTAGAATGGTTGGTTCTATCCAGAGTCTCAGTGGAAATGTTTCTGTTAAAAGTACATAAAACAAACACAAACTTAATCTGCCCAAAAATAAGAAGTGTTTTTCCTGTTTAGTTTTGTAATGATTTTCTGCAAAATGGCAATTACAAAATAAATCCACCTTTCCGAAAAGACTTGGGACTACTTTTTTTTTTTAATAATGGAACCTGTTTATTTCATAATTACTTTAGTTTGAGAAAAGGATTAATAATAGATAATTGTTCAGTCCTGTGCTGCTTATTTAAACTAAATTTTTCATGACTAAAGGGAAATTTCTCTGGCTAAAGATTCCATGCAAGCTGCAGCTATGCTACAAGTTAAATATTAATCAAGGAATGCAAAGCCCCAGTTAGCCATGGCTTCCACAGCCAAAGATCTTCAATATACACAGAAGCATCAGGCAACACATTTTTGCTCTGTGTTTAGATAATATCTCTGTCTTGAGGAGTTTGCAAGAGTTTACCCTCTGCACAGATAAAATATGGATAATAAAAAATGAAGGGAAATTTTTAATCTTTTAAAATTTTTAAAAGTGCAGTGACTATGGGTGTGATTTTGTCACATATCCTTCTGTTTTCATATCTTTAGATTGTTTCCTTGCGAGAGGAAGTTTTGAAATCATGTACTATATTAATCCACGCACTTTTGATGAAAAGCTGCATTGCCTTTGCAGCTTTGCAGCCTACCTTTAGAAGGTGTTCTCTTTAAAAATTTTCTGTTTATAGATGCTGCAAGACCTCCAGCAAAATACAGCTCAAGTTCATGTAGCCTACAGAAAGATAACACTTCTACATATGAAAAAGCAGTAGACAATTTAACATTAAATAATTATATTTCTTATTTTAAAACTACTGGACAATTTAACACAATTGCTACACTGTATTTTCAGTAGTCAAATGGAAATGCCTCCCTTGATATCCAGCTGATAGAAGAGCATCAGACAGTGATGAGAAAAACCAGATTCAAATAATGTTCTAGAACAGCTGAGCTTGTAAAGCTTAATCTAAATGTGAAAATATAGGATATGTATATATACACTTTTAAAATACATAGAAGATCTAAACCACAGTTTAAAATGGCACAGGAAATACTGGCCCACTGGGATCAGATGGTACTTACGTAGGATGGCTGGAAAACACATCTTTGCTGTAAACTCAGCTGTTTTTTCTGGGACAATCATCTCCTGCCAAATTTGATAGTATAAATGTAAGGAAAACCCTATATTTAAAGGAAAGAAGACGTTTGGAGGATTGGTTGTTGATGGGGTTTTAATGAGAAAACAGTTTCTCTGCTACTTTCATTCTGGGAACTAGCAGAAGTGTTTTGATTTTTCAGAACTCAGCTGGAGGCAGTGACAGTCAAGCTTGCCTGATCTCAGGCACTGAGCGTAAGACTGGCACAATTAGCTCTAGTCTGGATTTGCCCTGTAGCCACACTGCATCTCATGGACATACCCAACACTCCTTTTTCCAGTCAATCTGACACACAAAACACCACTACTTAGCTAACTAGAGCAGTGTACAGCCCAGAAAAAAAAGAAGACAGTAGCCACCTGCTGCTGGGGTGGGATTTACTGCTTTAAATATTTTTCTTAGCCACCACATGGCAGTGCCCTGCCCAAGCGGACAGCCTTCCCCTTCCTGTGCTCCTTTTATCTCATAAATTTCCTTCATATTTTACCTGCACCCATTTTCAGCTGTGAACATCTTGAAAGGTTATGAAGAATTTATGGCATCCCATCCATATAACCACTAAATGGAGAGAATATTCTCCATCCAAAGCCACTTCAAGTAGGGGACATGTACATGACAGTATCCTAGAAATCAGGGGACCTATTTGTGCATTTTGTCCTTCAAGTCAGTTTCTCTTTCTCCAATTGTTTATTAAGATGGAAAATAATATCATGTTATAATACACGGTGCACCTAAATAGTGCCTGCTGTAAACACCCTTTATGTAGCTAACTCTAAACAAGCAATATGGAAATAGGTCACACAGTGCTTTTTTCATCACAGCTCATACATTGTTCTTGGATCTGTCTTTTTACACTCAAATAACCATATTTAGTTCACGACTTCAAAACTGCACAGTAAAGAGAAGGCTATTTATAAGCAGCAGAGTTTGTTGCCAGCATATTTCAGTATCAGCCTTAACTGTTTGTTTTGACATAATCAAGTATTCAACAGTGCTACCAAAACCAGAGACAGATGAAATGTTTATAATCATCTGAAGGAAGTCTGCCAATCTTTGAACATTTAGTCTACTACAGCTTCTTGAAATGAACAGAAGGGATCTAGACTTTTTAGGCAAAAGCTGCAGTAGAGTCTTCTTCCTTCATGAACCAGTCAACTAAGACTGTTGTCTGTTATGTTTCTAACAAAAGAAATTCAGAAACAGTCTTCATTTATTGGTATGAATAACCCTCTACTAAACCTGACAGTCAAACTAAGCAGTGACTGAAATGTCAGTTATGAGCTTTCTCGTCTCCCATCTCTATGTATTCTGTTCTCAAGGAAAGCAAGGGAAAAAGGCAGAAAAAAAGCCCTCCAAAGCATGAAAAGCTCTAAAAGGCTGTAGGAAACAGACAGTTCAAGTAATCCACTTTTCTGTGTAAGCTACCCCAGAACTATTACTGATTAATAGTAAGATGGATGAAATACTCTATTGTGTAAAACAGACAATCATGGAAAAAGAGGGCTCACTGGCTTAAAAATAAATGCCTCCTTTATCAGCATTTAGGTGGCTAAATTCAAAATGAGTGAACACTGAAGAGATGTATTGTCTCTGTGGAAACGGAGACTGAACAGAAACATCTGTTTCGAGTCACCTTAGAATCCAATGGACCTTGACTTTACAAAGCATTTACACATATATGCTCAGTGAGTCAACTGAGATTTAAGCATGCATATGAGCATTTTGCTCAGTTGGAGCCACATGAGTTAACAGCAACAAATACAGCAAGTGGAAGCCATAAAACCACACAAGGGGCCATAAAGCTAATTATTTTAATGTCACTGTTAAGTTTAGGATTTGAAGTTCATAAGAAGGATATTTTATCAGCTGAAGACTGACTTTATTGGGAATTTTTGTTATGGAACTGCGAAATTGCTGTCTTAATGCCTCAAGGTGAAGTGATGCTTTAAATACAAAATTCATGGCTTTGTAAACTGTCCTTGAAGCATAACTGCTATTGCTGCTAAAATCCAAAAGAGTTCTATTGTGAACTTAAGGAACACTATAATCCTCTTAGATGGAGGATTTTTTTCACTGCACTGGCTAAGGGGCTTTTAGCAGCAATTTGTCTAACACGGTGATTATATTCCCATACACTAAACAAGGAGCTCATGGTGTCACTTCCATCATTGACAACTCATGTTTTATCCTGACCTAAAATCCAAACTCTGTATTTTCTAGAACCAGTGTGCATGGGAAGATTAAAGGTGTAAACACACAGCTATCATTTGGTTTGCAATAACAGTTTGGTTTTAGAAAGAAAAGTACATTAAATACTCCTATCTTCCCCACGTATTAAGCTACAGACCTGCCCAGCAAGGACAACAGTTACAAAAGCATCAGTGTGGGCTTCCCATGCACAGAGTTGGCACAAGCCAATTCCAGTGTAAGAGCTGAACCTGCACTGCACTCAGCTGTGATTAACAAGCTCAGCCTGCCCATGAGTCAGCCTGTGCCCTGGGTCCAGCATTGGGCCAACACAGACATGGGAGCCTGCAGCTGCCTTGCATCTCACCAACCTGGAGTCCAGGCAAAGTGTGCCTATCCCTGCAGTAGCTGGGACAGACAGACATGAGCGGCTGCCACAGCAGCTGGAGCTGCTCTTTCCGGTATAGGGAATACAGAGCCAAATATAGGTATAGGAAATACAGAAAAGAAGTGTTTCTGAGGTGAAATAGCATCACTGTAACACTGAAGAGCCACCAGCCCTGGCAGCTCATTTAAGCATATATATTGTATATGATCACATTCCTATCTCCAAATTGCAAAGACATGGATTTAATAGATGAACTATTCAGGGGATAAGGAGTTGGTTGGGTGGACACAGCCAGAGAGTTGTGATCAATGGCTCTATGCCTAGGTGGAGGCTGGTGATGAGTGGTGTCCCTCAGGGCTCTGTCTTGGGATTGCTGCTTTTCAGTAACTTCAACGATGACATAGACAACGAGGGCAAGTGCATGCCCAGCAAGTCTGCAGATGACACAAAGCTGAGTGGTGCAGTTGACAAAATGGAAGGATGGGATGCCATTCAAAGGGACCCAGACAACCTTGAGAAGTGGACCTAGAAAAAACAGTGTGAAATGATAGGATAGGATAGGATAGGATAGGATAGGATAGGATAGGATAGGATAGGATAGAATAGAATAGAATAGAATAGAATAGAATAGAATAGAATAGAATAGAATATTCTGAGTTGGACGTGACCCACAAGGATCATCAAATTTCAACTCCTGCCCCTGCACAGGACAGCCCCAAGAATCACATCTTGTGACTGACAGCATTATCCAAATGCTAAGTTTTGGAAGTTTATGAATTTTACAAGTCCAAGTGCAAGGTGCTGGGCTGGGGCAATCTCAGATATGACTACAGACCAGGAGAAGATTTCATTGAGAGCATCCTTGCAAAAAAGGACTTCAGGGTTCTGCTGGATGAAAAGCTGGATGTGAGCCAACAGTGTGTGCTCACAGCCCAGAAGGTTCAAACGCATCCTGGGCTGCATCAAAAGAGGAGCGGGCAGCAAGTCAAGAGAGGTGACTCTGCCCCTCTACTTGGCCCTCATGAGAGCCCATGTAGAGTAGTGCCTCATCTCTGGAGTACTCAGCACAAGAAAGATGTGCACCTCCTAGAGCATGTCCAGAGGAGGACCAGAGGTCTGCAGCACAACTCCTTCCAAGACAGGCTTGTGGCTGTTCAGCTCAGAAAAGAGAAAGCTCTGGGGAGAACACATTGTGGCCTTTCAGTACCTTAGAGAGGCTTATAAAAAGAAGAGAGAGGGACTAGTGATGTCCAGAAAACAATGACATTGCTAAAGCAAGTATTAAAGAGGATAAAACTATGTGCATTTCATGGGAACAGGAACAAAATGAGAGACATGGCAAAAGGCTGACACTGGAAAAGCTCTGTGGAACTAACTGAACTTGTTTGTGTCCAGAGTTATCTATCCTAGGTTAGAGGACTTTCACTGCAAGACAAAAGAATGAGAGAGCAGGTTGCTGTTATTCTAATGTTATGGAGTAGGTACTTCAAAAACCACTAGGTTTTGTTGCACAGTTGAATTAATCACCTACAACGGCAAAACTGAGGAATTCCACTTTGAGGAGGGAAAAACAGAAGGTCTGGAGGATACTCTCCAAAAACAGAATAAAAACGCAGCTAGTTTTGTAAAGGTAACATGTAAGAATAATTACTACATGTGTTGCTGCTCTGCAACACGACGCACTAAAGAGGGATATATATATAATACTTTTTACATATACAATGACATGGCTGAAGGAGGAAGTAACAACCTGTGCCGTAATTGGCCAGGACAATAAAAATAAGTCAGAGTGGGTATCAGCTGAGATTTTAAAAATTATTCAGGTGAAATCAGAACACACTAAAACCTTCTCCCCACCCTTCAGGTGTGTTTGCAGCTTGGTTTATGACCTCTCCCTTCTCACTGAAAAAGACCAGGTGTGTACGAATGCATACATATATATATATATTTATATATGCAGAAATGTATGCACGCCACATACTCTATATATAATACATATATATATATACAGTATACATTATATATGCACACATATACATATGTCTGTAATTGTGTGACAGGAATCATCCAAGCTTGGAGAAGTAAGTTATGCAAGTATTACTCACCACCTTCTTTACCTCTTGAATTAAATTAACCACAACTTTTTCTACACAGATTCAGAGAAAATATTGGAAAATACCAATATTTTCTCTGAATCTGGGGTACGAGATTAAAAAAAAACATTTTAGGATAATATTTCCCCTGAAAATGAAGCTTGGCTATTTCCCTGGATCCATTTTTGCAGGCATGTAAGCTCTTACTCGCATTTAATGCTATTTTTCACCAAGCTAGCACATGTGGGTGAGAACTTCAGCTTTGCTTTCCTTTGACCTGATAGCTGCTCTCCTTACAGCAAAATTAGATGATAAAATCTCTCAGGCATCAGCAGTCTTTCACTGCCTAACCACAGTTACCCTTTCCCCTGGGACGAGGTCAAGATTTACCACACTTTACTGAGGGATCCCCTACCACTCCCCTGAAAATTTCTACTGACATAAAGCAAGGTATCATTGAGGACATGTGGGTATGCTTTTGACATGTAGCTATTTATATTTAAATAAGCCTAATAGATGTGCTTGGATCTGCCTGTCAAATCCTGCAGACCCTACCCTAATCTTGCTTAAAGGCAGGTCAGTGATTTTTTCATAGAGACACCAGCATCACTTAGGGAAGAAGTGGCAGTTTTATAGCTCTGGTAGACCAGCTGGAGTCATACTGGTATTTCTAGGATAGAGCCAAACATTTGTAAATCTGATGAGTTCTGTCAACTTCACCGCACTTAGATAAATCTTTGTCATTTCTCTGCAGAAAAAGCATGATACAGATAGCACTGACCTGCAATTGTAAAGTACACTGATGATGAATTATGGTGTTGATAGGGAAGAGAAATAGATTACAGATTAAAAGTAAAATGTGAAACTTTGCAAAAACTGATTAGTTCGCAAGCTCCTTCAGTTTTATATGTAAACTGTAATTATCTGTAAAGTAAAACAGAGGTTCCTGGTAGGCATACTCACACTGGAAGAAAATACCAACAGCTCATCAGGTTAATTTGGCTTTGATACTCATCATTCGTTTGAATCCTGATAGCTCTGAGATGGTAAATTAGGACTATTATGGCAAAGAAAAAATTTCAGTAAGAGCAAAGTAATATCTTAGAAGATGACTGGGATACAAGACAGCTGTTACTGAAACTTTACTACTAAATAATATTTGCTTTCCCTCAAATCTGTTTTTAGTTTGTGGAGGGGGAGTAGTATAGTAAGCACATTACTATTATATTGTTGTAACTCTGCTGGTGTAATAAAGGTAGGACGTCTATAAATGATTTTTGCAGGCAGCAGAATTGTGGGTTATAGGGGAACACGAAGAATAACACAATACTGCTGACAACTGAAACCAGTCAACACAGATTCCAAATTTCGTATCCAAGCAGAAAAATTGCTATCGCCGTAATGGTTCATTTGAGCTACTTGTCATGTATTCTGCAAGGGGACAGACATAAAGTCTGCAGTAGCAGACTTTTATGAATTAAAACTAGATTATGGCTGTTGGTTAGCATATTTGGATATTTCTGTGTGGTGGTTAAAATCCTGTAAGAGTAAAGTGGCAGTTTAGCAGATGGCAAACTGGTCTTTTGCCAGTGAGACCACTGACTGTGTCCTAGAAGGCATCAGTTCACACAGCTGCAGGTTCTCTTCAGGAGCAATCTAAGAGTAATCTAATACAGGAGCTAAAGATTAGAACAGTTCAGTCAGCAAATGTGATCAGGTACCTATAACTTAATGTGTAGCTATAACTTATTTAGATGAACAATTGTTATCAGCAAGCTTCTTGTTGACTAACTGGAACGGGCAGAGAAAAGGACAGGAGAGGATGGAAGACAAGGGAAAAATAGAGGGGGAGGAAGAGAAGAAAAGGGAAGGAAAAGGGTAAGGAAAGGAAGGACTCGGGGTGATACAGTCAGCTCCTGCTCGCTTATGGAGGTGTATACAGAAATTCAGAGCTGATACCCTGCTTTTTAAACAATATCACTATATGTAGGGAAGTCAGTGATACTGTATATGGGCCAGGATGCTTTCCAGCTTGGATCATATTATAATCTTGGACTATGGGATTTCAGCTTGAGTGTCTGAAATGTAGTATATAATTGAAAGATGATAATGCTTGAATGCTAGTTTCTAAGGATGTTTCTCTCACTGTTTAATGTCTCCTTGAACATTACTTCTGCATCTCTGTTAGCCCTTGTTACCCTTTTTTCTGTCTTTTCTGTTTGTCTTATATCCTTCTCGAACAGATGACCTTGGAATATTCAAGCTTATACGATATAACAACATGCTTCTCTCAATCTCTTCCCCAGTAATTTCTATCATCTTACTTATTATTTTGATTTTCCTGAACAGAATTTTTCATTAAATGACTCAAATCAACTCCATGATCTCTTTGAAGAGTGATAACTGAGAACCCTCCATCATATATGTATGTATATCTATGATGAATGATAGAGTCACTTTTCTCTGCACATACAACTGTACCTCAGGTACTATTATCACTTACTACTCTTGCAAAGTCTGCTCTTTTCCTCCAGCATTGCTACGGCCAGTGTTGCCCACCCCACCCTTGGTCCCTGACACTACTGACTAAGCTACTCACTCCCCTTGTTCCCAGGTTCTCTGCTTCAGACAACTGTTGTTGGCCATTGTCCCTTGCTTTCCTAATCAACTGCACTCACTTCCCAGCTGATGATCTCCATGGATATTTACTGTAGCTGAAACAAAGCTATCGGGGATGTCATACATTGAGGATGGAAATTCTGCATCCATGCACACGACAACTGGTCACATCCTTGTTTCGCTCTCTCAATCTGCAAATTAATACTACTTCCAAATGTATAATATGACCTTTATTTTTCAAGGAAGAGGTTGGCTCTAGAATATATTCTTTTACAGCATAATTTTGCTCTATATATGCTTTTTTGACAATTACAGCCAAAAAAAAAAAACTACAACAGAGATATTTTAAATAATTTTCTAGGATTCCTTCTAATTCCAATTTCAACAAGGCCAACACAGGTCTGGGACAATTAGTATCAAGATACAAACTATTTTAGCAATAATTCACTAACAAATTCAACCCTCTTTAAGTCAATATTTGTTAAATACAGCTATTGGAAATTCAGCTCACTTTTGAGTAATACTTTCACTCCTGATTTTTGTGATAGCAGTATTCTTCACAGTGCAGTAAGTAGGGATGGATATAGTTAGAGCCAGTAGGAACCTTATCCAGTATGAATTTATAACTTCAGAGAGAAAAAGATGATGAAGTTTCATAAAATTCCACCATTCTTCTGGAAAGACTGAAACTAACGAGCAATACCTGTACTTCCCTAAAGAAAGGTCAAACTAAAAAGGAAGACTGAGTTAACAAGATGATTCAGCAGGCTGGAGTCATACTTCTTTTCACTTGACATTTAGACTGAATTAACCTCGTGAACATACTCGGCAAGCAATGGAGCCCAAAGCAAACCCATTTAATTTTATATTGAGAAAATCCAAAATGTGCCCGGCTGACATGACTAAGCACCTGCTGAGCCTTGACCATCCTGGAGCATGGAAGCATGAGCAGGGCAGAAAAGCTTTTTCACTACTGAATAGTGGAAGAAAACATACAAAAAGAAATGACTCCCAGGAGTAGCCTGCAATTAATAAAAGGCCAAGGCCAGACTGCCAACCACAGTTACAAATTTTCTTCAGGAAGATCTTAAAGATCAATGCACAAAGGCCACACTCGAACAATGTGAGAGTCAATTCTTTCTACCTGACATTTAGACTGAACTAATATCCTGAAGTGGCTCAGGAAGTGAGAGAGAGAAAAGTATCAAGTAAGGCATTTAAAGACTTCTACTGAGCTCCTGCAAGCATAACAAAAGAGAAAATAAGTGAATTAGTTGAGTGAACTATCCGAGAGATAGGTGTTTTTAAATGCACAGCTCCATGCTGAAGGCATCAGAGCAGAGCAGAATGCTACTGGTGTTTAACCAGGGACAGATACAACTAGCAAATAATGGACATACTAATACTATTTTCTGTGCAAGGCAATGACTTGTATGCAGTGATTTACAGATGTATAACCAACCTTTAAGTATGCTTGATGGGACTGCCAATGGGAATAAAATACTTCAGTGTTTGCCAGGCAGTGAAAACTCTGTTCTTTATGGGACTCTTTGCTCCATATTTTTCTTTTTTTTAGTATAGGCTCAGAATATTTATTAATTTTGTCCTTTTCTCTGTGCAGGTTGGCTTTATTCAAACTTTGTTTATATTTAATCTTTATTAGGCCAGATATAAGTAGCGAGATCTCAGTTAAAGAGAAATTTATTTTTACATGTTTGGGACACTTTCAAGTGGAGTGTTACATTACCAAATAAAATTGATATTACAGCCTTCTGAAACACTGCAGTGTTGTCCATTTTCTGCCTCATATGTGACTAGAAATAAAGCAGTCCAATATTACTGAAATCCCCTTAGTAAACACCTTACATGCTTTTTATTACTTGAGAAGCTGTTTAGTTGACAGATCTCTCATTTGAATTCAGGTTACCCGTGTTAAGTACAGCAGAAGGTTTAGAATATACCCTAAGGCAACCCTAGCACATACTCATGTGTGATTAATTTAGCTGCTTAGCAGATGTCAGTTGTACTACTGAAAGTCAAATAATCACCCATTCACTGTAAGCCCAGGTGACTCTACCTCAAGCCAGAGATGGTTGTTCATTGTTTTAACATGCATAGGGTGTAGACATTTTAAAAAAAGAACCATGGGGGAAAAAAGATGCTTAACAAACAGGAAAGTGAAGCCTCAGGCTTCTCAATATTCTAAATTAAGAGTGAATGTTCACTATTTTTAGTTTTATATCTTGAAATAACAAAGGAAGAAAGAATTAAGACCAAAAATGGGACAGTCATTAAGCTACAATGAAAACTGCAGGAAATAGAAAAGCTGGAGAGTCAATGGACTAAACATCATCTTCTTAAAAAATAACATGAGAAATAGAGTAATACATCTTATACATATTTCTCTGAAGGAAACATTGGCTACTTAAGACCTTATCTTTTTATTTCCTATCCTTTACCTGTCCACAGTGATATTGATTTACTGCATTAGGATTCCTGAGCTTTTTAAGTTGAAGGTCTCTATAATTAAGCAGCTGGAGAGTTCATCTAACAAATCCATTACTAGTGAAGTGAAATTCAGATGAAACACGTACCAAATGAAAAGAAACATAAAACTCTCTTTGTGGTGTGATAGATGGGTGTCATTTCTCCTGGAAAAGTTTGGACAAGCCTCCTTCAGCAAAGGAGGCTCTCTGTAAAACAAGTGTCAGATGCAAACTGCAAAGTGCCTCAACATTAGCTTTTTTCTTCCAGCAGGAGCAGATGTTTTGAATAGCCATATGTTAACACTTAATTTTAAAAAGCCTCTGAAGCCTCTACTCTACATGCTTCACAAGGGCAGGTCTCCTTCTGCTGGAATTCCATCAGAGTGCAGTGCGTTTTCCCCAGACCTGGCCAGGTACGGCCACCTGGCCCCCTTAAACTGCTCTGATTCTCTGCTGTAGTAAAGGCAGTGGCCCTGACCACAGACCCCTCCCTTGCTCCCACTCCAGCCTTACCTTTCCACCTTATTCTCCTGCCATGCCTCTAAAACAAAAGAAAAAGGATTAATATTTAGTCAGCTGATTCCCCGGTGTTTAATCTGACTGAGTTATACTGGCTATTGAGTGGTGTAGGATTATATGCTATCAAGGCTAGTAATTAAAGGCACTCAGAGTATTGGCAGTCAATTTTTATTGACTCCAATTAATAAAATGCTGCCTGAAATATAAGTCTGTGTTTTAAATATTACTGGCCCTATTTCTGCCATTATTTTTCATTTGTTGCAGTGGTTCTCAATTTACCATCAGGCCCACTGAAACAAGTAGAGCCAGCTGTATAGTAAGATACTTGTAAATTGAAATATGACCCCAGTGAAAAGACAAGCCTATTTCCTCTAATTCACCATGAGACAAAGACAAATAGTGTGCAAAGCAGCAACAATTTAATGAAGAGGAGAATTTTTATAAAGAAAAAAAGGTAAGTATAGGCCTATAAACCTCACCAAAAAAATCCCTTTTAATAATACAGATTTGGATTGACTGCATGAACATGAGAGAACACATAATTAGAACATCAAAATTAGTGTGTTTTCATCACTTCTTTACCATACTGATGAAGCTTACTGAGCTGAATACCAGTATTTGCACCTTTACCCTTGTTAAACACCAAGTGAAATGAACTATTATGTGAATGTGAGAGCTGCACATTTATTATAATATCACATATGCATACTGAGCAAGGTGTGAAGATGAAGAAGGTGAGAAAAGGTAGAAACACTCTTAGCATTTTATAAACCAGCTGCATTGCAACACAAGTGTTTCATTGGCAAAGAGGCAACTTACAGATCAGCTAAGGTCCAAATTGTTCCCAGTATGACATTTTTTGCACTGGGAAACTGATACAGAAAAATGTAAACAT
This sequence comes from Pachyramphus minor, assembly GCA_013397135.1. Taxonomy (NCBI): domain Eukaryota; kingdom Metazoa; phylum Chordata; class Aves; order Passeriformes; family Tyrannidae; genus Pachyramphus; species Pachyramphus minor. The sequence continues at coordinate 442,820 of VYXB01009811.1, read as the reverse complement.
CCTGTGGGAACATGCAAATTTGAGACATTTCTGGTAGTACCCACGTTTCCTTGGACTTCTGTCTTATTCCTTGACAATAGGCCTGATAGAGACTGAAAATGCCAGGTCTTTTTACCTTACAGAACTATTTTATTCTGGATCTCACAGCCGTTTTAGGTCACCAGCTCCAAGGACTTGCAGGGCCTTTTGCTCCACGTCGCTTTGGCCAAGCAACTGCTGTACAAGGGTACTAGGACCCTGAATGGTTTCAGGATCAAGAGAAGATTATTTTATTTTTAACATCTAAATGTTCCAGTGAAGGATTATGTAAAAATAAAATCCTGATGAATTTCTGATCTGTGAAAAATAGTGAGGTGAAAATTTGTGTGAGGGGGTGTGTGTGTGGGTGTGTGGGTGTGTGTGTGGGTGTGTGTGTGTATGTGTGTGTGCTCCCCTTATTCAATACAAGAAATCTCTCCATCAAAAATCTCAAACTGGAAAAAGACCAGAAAGTCTATTTCCCAACCTGGTCTATTTAAAATAGTATCCACAATTGTCTGAAGCCAAGGAAGAAAGCAAAAATTTAGACATTCATGTGCACACACAGCACTTTCTTGTAGAACAAGCTGCATTTAAAGAAGAAAAGAAAATTCCATTTTTTTTAACATGCACATAAACACATACAATTTAAAGCTAATTCTCCTTGGAGAAGAAAAAGACAGGGAATGGGTGCATATTTTTAACAGCATGTATAGCTATGTCCATACTACTACATAAAACCACTCCACAAAGTGAGATAAAGATCTTGACCCTGACCATCCACCCTGCTTAACTGTCGGCATGCTTGGATCCCCTGTGCAGATTTGCCTCAGTGCTCTCTAAGAAGGAGGCATGGACAAGGCTGCACCAGGTTTGGCTCCATCCTTTCTACGGAGTCCTCCAACTTGTGCCACAGGCTTGTACTCACCCACACCCTTTGCTGTATAGATCAAGGTGCGGTGTACCAACTTTTGACTCCACACTAGAAGAGCTCACAGCTCTACTGAGTCAGCCCTCATCTCATTTTAGACACTTTAATTTGAGCAAATAAAGAAAATATGAACTACCATGTTTGAGGGCCATAGGGTCATGTAACTTTCAGAGAATGCTCAAGGCCAAACACTGTGTACTATTGGCATCGGCAGATTGCACTCTTTGCTTCAAGGCCAAGGAACATTCCTGACCATGTAGGAACACGTCAGCATTGCATATGCAGTTATCTTCATGCATGCTTCTGCATGCAGACTCCACACAAACACTGAAAAAAATTTGTTCTACTTCTAGATTTTGTACCATTTGAAAGAGTGACCTGCCCACCTCATATAAATATTAAGTTTCAACATAACCGTGCATCACTTCCAAAATGTTGTACTTATTCACATTTAATCTGCTAGATTCATATTACACCTAGGTTTGCTTCCACAGAAAATAAATGTAGATTTCATTAAGGAAGCATACATGACATTTCAGTCTAATGTCTATTGGGGTATAATATTCACCATTAAAATTATTATTAGTAATAAATATGATAATATATTTGATACATATAATAAATTATAAAATATAAAAATGGTAAAAATATTACAATATGAGTAATCATGACCAAATTAATGTCTATTACAAGTAGGTTAGACCACCTTATCTTTAGTCCAGTTAAGCTCAAAACATCAAAAAACATTGGGGATGTAAGACAGATAAACTGGGTTCTTTCACCTTCCGTTTTTGGACGAAACAGCTTTTGTGCCAAGCAATCAGGGAATCGAAATTTTAAATTATTTTATTTGTGGTAAAAAAGTATGATGAATCTCATAAATTTACATTGTTTAATACATTTCTACTACTAAGATAATATAAGCTTGACAACTCAATTGCGTTCCTCTGGCTGTAAACCTTCAATCTGTGTTTATTCAGAAGTTCTCATGTAGATGTGCAATATTCAACTGAGGTAGCAAAAAAAATCCTACCTAGTCAGTAGGATCACAAACTAATGAAATGCTGGATTAGAAATTTTGAAGCAACGTTTGTTCTAGATTTTACATGTTTACCTTTTTTCTTTTATATGCTTTTGATTTTCATTCTGTAAGCACATTATCATTTGCATTCATTTCATATCTCTGCAGCATGTGGATTTGTCATGCCATCGTTCTTCACTACATTTCTCAAGTAAAATTATTTCCCTCTGTTACTACCAAACTATGCTGCCTCAGGCATCGTATCTTGAGCTTTCAGAATTTTCAGCAGTGGAAATGGGGCTAAATCATGGAACCAATGAACAATAATAGGTATTACAAAGGTTTGTGCCCAAACCTTGGAGTTTTAAGACACAGGACTAACGATGAGATCGAATAAGGACCAACAAAATCAAAACAAACATCCTTGTTAACTCTCTTTGCACCACCAGGAAAAAGCAGAACTACATTTTGGTGCAGGGGAGACCTTATAGCACCTTCCAGTAACTAAAGGTGGCCTACAGGAAAGCTAGAGAGGAACTTTTTACAAGGACATGTAGTGATAGGACAAGGGGAATGACTTCGAACTGAAAGAAGGTAGGTTTAGATTGGATATTACGAAGAAATTCTTCACTGTGAAGGTCATGAGGCACTGGAACAGGTTGCCCAGAGAAGCTGTGGATGCCTCACCCCTGGAAGCGTTCAAAGCCTTGTTGGATAAAGCTTTGAGCAACCTGGTCTAGTGGAAGGTGTCCCTGTCCATGGCAGGGGGCTTGGAACTAGATGGTCTAAAATGTCTCTTACAAACCAAACTATTCTGTGATCCTACAACTGTGACTGAAGGCTTTGCTAAATACATTACGCTTTACGTGCAGTGAACCAAGGCTGTCTGCTTTGGCTTCCCACTCTCTGCTTTAACATCCCACCTGGATAACATTGGCTGGGGACTGGCCTCTGGATTCTCACACAATGGTACAACTAATGTGATACCAACTGCATGGTGAAGGAGAAAGAAGCCCTTGGGCATTGCACATTTGTTAATTTTTTTGCTGCACAACAGCATCCCTTTGCAGATACACCCTCAGAAGTGTTTCTCTGGGGGACAGTGACACAGTGCTGCTACATGTAGGACAATTAATTTTGCTCCAAGCTTCTGGCAGGGATTTTGCCTGAAGTCACAAGTTGGTCTCTGAAGTGGAGTTAAACTACAGGAGACCAAGCGTGGCTCAGTTCTCCATGCTAAAATGTAAGTACACAAAAACACATTCTTTACCCTGCAAAACATGCTTCTGTACATTTAACCTTTCCAGTTTTATAACTGGTGAGCAAACAAAAAAAAAATCTTATACTTTTTTCTATCAGGAAAAACTTTTACTAACTCATACCCTGAACTGAGATGTCATGAGTGCTTAGTATTGATGTACACCATTTGCTATAAACTGAAAGACTCATGAAACCACAGCCTATTTTTTATGGACATAAAGCACCCTGAGATTAATGCATAAGATCTTAAATTTCTATTAGATTGTTATTAAGCACTATGACAAGCTTATTTCCTCCCTAGTTTATATAAAGAATGAAAAGTGGCAAACTCAATGAATTCCTGTTCTCTGACTAGCCATTAACTTGATTTACAATGAATTTGTACAGTGCTTGATTTACACCAAAGTCGCATAACTGTTTCTCTGCAAAATACAGACAATTATGTAAAGATTTACACTTCTGAAAGCACAGGGGAAACAAGATCATAATCTTTTCCCATGCCTATTTCCCTTCCAGCATGATCAGGCCTCAAAAAATGAATACTAATCTGATGACATGTGCTTCAACAGTTGGTCAACAATTTTTAATCAGAAATACTGAGAACACCCTGAGTGAACATGGCAGTCGCTCGTGAGTTAGACACGTGTCTATGCAAGCACAGCAGCTGAAGTCTCTAGACATTTTGAATAGTACTTTACAATGGATTGACTCACCACACCTTTACTCTCTTAAAGGCTGAGATGGTGAAGTTACAAATCTTGTGGCTATACACAAAATAAAATAAATAGTTAGCTATCTCCTTTATTTCTGAGGATTTGACATTTTTCTCCAGTGTTACAGAAAATACTTTATTGCCTTGGGACAGACATCTTTAATAAAAACTGGTATAAATGTAGTGCACAAAAGTGAAGCCTTTTTACACTTGAAAACAGTGAATCTCAAAAGTCAATGCTATATTTACAGTATCTTCATGATAGCTACATAACAATCATTTAACCTCCTGGGCAAACTGTAATCATTATGAAAGAGTACAAGAATATGTTGGCTTTTTAAAAATTAAGCACTACAGAAAATACTCCTCCTAGCTAATGAAAGCAGCTTTTTATTCAAGCAGGCTTCCCATTAAAGTAAAATGATGAAAAAAAAAAAGTCAGACAACAGAATAATCGGCACTGTAATATCTTTGAACAGAAATACCAGGATAAAACTGTCTGAAACACGAAATGCTGGCATCTCAAAATTGCTGCTTATAAAAGTATGAATAACAAAAGTCAGTGTCAAAATGTTACAGATTTTGTTCAAAAGTTATGCTACGTTCGTACTTTATAATATGACCTGGTATTAAATAACAATTTAACTGTCATACCATTGTTTTGAAAATAATTTTAAACGGGTACTATTTAAAAAAAACATTATTGATACATTATCCTCTTCTCAAGGTCAAAGTGCTTTCTTGTTTTGTTATAAAACAATTTGCTTCTTTTAGTGGGACTTATGTCAGCAGCTTGCAAAAGTTTCTATTTTTGAGAATAACCTCCTTGGATGCGATTTTCTTTCTCTGACTACAGAGAGAACATAGGGAAAAAAAGTAGGGGTAGATAGATTCTTAAAATGCCTTGAATTCTCACAGTTAATTTCTCAATACCACGTGCTTTCCTTCTGTACAGTAGGAATAGTAGTATCAACGTTACAAAGCACTGGAAAATCCATGTATGTTCATATAATTTTCAAAACATCAAAGGAAAAAATTATGGAAATCTCTTCACTGAAAGAAGGAAGGAAGAGATCTATCTATGAAAAGAAAGGTGTCAGAGTAAAGGAGGAAAAGGAAGCAATGGGAGTTATGGGCTGTGAAAGACAAGAGTGGTTACAGAAATTATCAGCAAATTTTTAAACAAAAAGAGTTGATATGCTAAGACTCTTTATTTATGTAATATCATCGACAGATTGCAATCTGATCCTATGTAAATTACATATTCAACAGAATTGGAATTGTTAACTTACTGAGAAATAATGCAGTGTGATTTCTTGTCTTTTTTGTCCAAGTATTCCGGGCTTTTTTATTAATACTTTTCAAAACAGCTGTTCTGGATATCACCTCACCTACAGAATTCTGATAAATTTAATCATCTTAGAAGCCAAGAAGATTTGGAAATAATCAGATCTTCAAAGAACTGGTAACTAATACATACTACACGCAGCCTAAGGTATTTCAGTGTTCTTGGGCTTTGAAACAACAAAAATATTTCAGATTTTGTACTGCAGAAATGATCTAGAAATTCAGAAAAAATACGGTATTATACAGGAATGTAAATTGCTCTTATAATTTAAAACCCATTCTTATAGCAAATAGAATCAAGCAATAAAAAGGTATGGTCTGAGTATTGGTTATCACAGAATGTTCCTGTTATCACAGAATCCAAAACATGGCCTCTTGCCAACTTTGTGTTCTAGCTGTATAGTGGCTTGTACATGAAGAATTTGGCAAAGGTCAAACAACTGCCCAGTGAGGAGATGTTGAATATTGATTGCTAGGTGCCTGTTGAAGGCTGTCCACAAAATCTGAAAATATTTATTTTTATTATTTTTTTAGGTGATGGCTATAGGCTATATTACTTTATAGCATTTGATAATCCAGCAGAACTCTTTCATTACATTTTGCTAAGTTTATTCCAATTCTCTCAGCCTAAGGTGAGATTTCTATTTTAATTAAGCTCCTGTATCTTCATGCTGATGTGACAGAAAACATTTATTAATTAATTTGCAAACTGAATCTCTTTTTGCTTCAAAAGAGATGTCATTATTATATATTTATGGCAAGGTTTAAAAATGAAAGGTAAAGCTATTCTTCCTTTATACCATCAGAAGCTAGGAGAGAAAGATCCTAGATGATACAATCCTATGTGAAGATCCAAAAGGAAGAAGTAAAATTAACAAACATAAGGTAAAAAACAACAAGATATGGTTGTCTAATGAGTATAGCTCTTTGTTTGAGCTTAGATGCAGTTAGGGTATTTTCATGCATAAAATTCAGTTGAATTCCAAATGTACTTAAGCACATTTGAAAGGAATGATCTACAGGAACCATACAACCAGGTCTAGGATCATCTTCACTGGAATTACATTTCTTAGGACTTACTTGTTTGATTAAATAACTGGAAAGATTTTCAACTTTGCTCCTTAAAGAAGGCCTATGACTACAAACCGGGTTTTATTCATGGTTCTAAGAAGATAAGGTTTAATGATGCATAATTGCTTTATCAACGTAAATCCTAACTTCAGTGCAATCAAAGATAAAGTTTCAGAAAATCAAGTTTCTCTATAAATAGGCATATGAACCATATCAAGGAATGATGGAGCAATAATTACACTTCAATCCTACTTTTTGTATTACATGAAGAAGGTTTCCGTTTAAATCACAGAGCATTCTGCCCTAATCTGCTGTTTTTCTCCAAACAGTCATTTCCAAATGAGATGGAAAACTGGAAACATTCACAGGAGTGTTGCAATAAAAGCCAAGGCTTGTCTGACAGCATAAAAGAAGCCTGGCCAGAAACAAGCCAGGACTTGTCAGAATTAAATTAAGATTGGTTAGACTTTAAGGCTGTGTTGACCAAGAAGAAACAATAATTAAAAATCAGGGACAAGAAAACCTGTAACTAGAGATAAGATGTAATCTGGTGGTGGGTTTGTTTTTTTTATTTACATAATGTTTACAGTAAGGTAAAGGGATTAGCATTCAGGTAAATGGATTAGCATTCAGGTAAATGGATTAACAATTGAATACAATATGTAAATTTATGTTAACTACGATGTCTTCTGTGATGTGCAAAACCAATCATGTAACCTTACTTGTAAAATGGTATAAAAGATGCGCTCAAAATATGGTCCGACGAGCTCCTGTCTTTGAGACGATAGTCCACAGGTCTCCGGGCCCTGAATAAAGCACCGCATAGACTGACACCCTGTTGGTCTGTGTTCTTATTATGGGCAACAGGAGCAACCCTTCTACTTTATTGTCCTTTCCTGACTACTTTAATGAACAATGATGCCATAATTTCTTTTACAGATACTTTTTAATTTTCCAAATAGTACAGACATAAAAAGGGTTAAGAAATCAGAAGTCATAAAAATTTACACCTCTTCTTTCATTTTTCTCTAAGACTTCCTCTGTGGGTACAGAAGATTTCAAAACCAACACTGTTGTTCATATCTGAATCTTTAAAAAATAACATAGAGTCAATATCTCATAATTCAGAATGGGTTTTATTCCTTGGGTTTATAAAATTAAGTCATACTTTTGCTCTGGGGCATTACTTCTTAAATATGAGACAGAATCACTTTTCCTCCACTAAATTTGGTACTTTGAAGCTGAAGTTTGGAACAGGAGAAAGAATGGACCAGACAGCTCTTTACTGCATAATGTTGACTGTTCTCATTTCCCTACAAGTTCATGAGACTCATAAAAGTCAGGGGATGGGATAAACAAAAAAAGTGATCTGGTTCTCCTGTGAAATCTGGGAGCCAGAAACCATGTGGCACTTTTCAAAAGAAACAACAAAAGTTGCTATAAAGGGAAATAGTTGGGTAATTCCACTACCTGGCCTCACATTTTGGTCACTAGTTAAAAATAGCAGTTTATGAGCAATTAAGCATTAGTATATGAACCACAGGCTAGATGACAAGACATACTGGTAAGGCCAACTTCTGCCTCATATGGGCTAGTCTTAAAATTTTCCTTGAATATTTTTTCTTGCCTTTTTTTTTTTTTTTTGTCAAAGATGAAGTCAAAGTACAAGTGGAGTAATAACATGAAAACTCTTTTCAGCACTACTTTTTCCTCACTATTCTCAAGTTTAAAAAAACCCAACAAACCAAAGTCTGACCAAAAACAAACAAACAAAAAAATCAAACAAAAACCCAAACAAACAAAACCACCCCCAAAAATCCACAAACACTATAGGGATATCAATTCATGCAGCAAGTCCAACTACTCCGGAACCCCTTGAGACAGTGTGACCACTGGCCCTTTGCCTGCCTTAATACACAGTTTGTTGCACTGAGCAAGAACTGCACAGTCAGATGTGTATTACGCTACAGGTTTAAGTTTTCATGCTCTGCATACAGTACTTCTATTGTTTTGCATGTACTAGCTACATTCCCTAAAGAGCTGCTGAGCTTTTTTCAGGCAGAGCTTTCAATGAAAGAAGACTGGCGATGATACAAGAGTCTCCATAAAACCAAGCTGAGAACCTCTTGAAAAAATCTTCTGGGACTCTTCTTGTCCTTGGGCAGGATTTCTGCATGTAAGTGGGAGATAGTGCAGAGTGAAGAGATCTCTTTTAAAGGTTTTACTGATTTGCATTAGGTGGTTGACATGAGTTCTCCAGGCCCCTCAGTGGAGGATTTTAATCACATTGTGTCTTTTGTGCTACACTGATCACCATGCTAATCTCTGTAATCTTCCGCATTTGGGAGCCCAGCTCTCAAAGTGTAAACAACTGACACTAGCTTCACAAAGAACATTTTTCCAGAGGGAATGCAGTGGTAGAGTCACAGAGAAGCATCATAAGTCAAAAACTGGGAAAAAGTCATGTAATTGCATAAGGAAAAATAAAACATCCTCAGTTTCTTCCTCTTGTGCTGTAGAATGTGCAAGAATAAAATACATGTGAATAATATTTTGCGAGGAAGAAAACTTTGCCCAATTGATTAAACTGTCCAGATAAAGCCAGCCGGCGGGGGGGGGGGACACCCATACCTTTAAAGAAAATAATGAGTAATACCTAAGGATCTTTGAGCTTGCTAAATGACAAGAGCTCTGAGATAATAATGCAGTTGTATTATAATACTGTTTAACAGCATTTGCTGTTAACATTATTCATACAGTGATGCTACTGACTTGTAATTCCTTGAAAAGATGATCTTTCGTCAAACCTGTATGACTGAAATCCTTGAGCTTAGTACCACTACAAAAATTGCAGGTGACTTTGTGGAATCTATAATGCCTCAAGTGACAGAATGCTACTGCACCTGACTAAATATAGAGAAGAAAAAGAGAAAAGCAGACCTATAATCACTGTTGCTGAAAAGAGAAAATGCAGGCACTGTGCCAATTCTTGCATTAACTATCACAAGTCTATTAAGACATTTGTTCCACCTAAATTAATTTGCATTGTGCTGTTAACAATGGCGTAACTCCCGCACTCTTGATTTCAGGGTGCCATACCATTAATGCTACAATGCTCTAACATAAAAACTTCTATATATCTGGCAAAATTATGAAATGCCTATTTAGAAAAACTATCAAGAGGCTGAAGTTGGGATAATGCACTTACTATGTTTGCATACTCCAGAAAGTTACAGCATTATAATGAATGCTGTAATCTCTCACAACCTTTTTTTTTTGTTATTAGACCTACTCTTTGTACTTTTATGTAAGAATTACTATATTCTCGTTTGCATATTGCTAATCTTTTTCTCTAATTTGAAACATGACATACTTAAGCATTTCATAAACTATCCCATTTCTTACAGAACAGTTAGAGGACCTCACACCAAAGGGAAAAAAAGGCTGTATTTCAGTGATTTGTCATGATATGTTATTTGGAAATTTAAATATATATGTCACAGGAAATTTATGAAATGCAAGATTTCAGGATTATGGTATTGGAAACAGTTTGTGCTACATCATACAAAGCTGAGGACTAATCAGTTTTCTGATAGAGATTGTTTTTTGTGAAATATAACTCATCCAGGAAATCTTCTACAAACACAGGAAAACATAAGATATTTTGTTTAAAAATTTAGGGTTTAGCTATTCAAGACTTCTCAAATGCTCATGCAGCTCTTATGACCCTTAGTCATAACAACTTTAAAGAGGAGATATGATTCAATCCTCACTGGAGTTCCTCTGCATTTAGCAAGTTAGTTCCCCTCCAACAGGTTATACAAAGTTAGGTTTGATTCTCTTTCACTTCCACCATTTACAGAATTTCTCAGGATCCTCTAACCTCAGCACCCCAGAGGCTTGCTGGTGATTCTGGAAGGCACAAGGAGGATGGAAGAGAGAGGATTATGGAAAATGCTATTCCTTCTCCCATGGTTTTTGTTTCCTTTGCAAATTAATTGATTAATCAATCAACCTAATCTTTCATCCAGTCTACTTGGTCTTAATATCTAAATAAAAATTGGCTACAGAGCGCATATATAATTTCTGTGATACTTTGTTCCCTCAGCATGTTTTCCACAGCAGATCAGTGAGATTATGACTATTTTTAAGATAATTGAATTTTAAAAAAATGACTAGAATAACACAAGTCTACATTCAGCACTAGAGGCTAAAGTATGGGCTACAGAAGCTTCATCCATACAAGTATTTGTATGTTGTGGGTGATTCCTGTTGTCAGGAAGGGTAGCGAGGGCTGAAGGAAAGAAGAGACAAAATTTTAATAAAGGTGTATCTGCTGCATATTATTAGTACCACATGTTCCAAGATCCTGCCCCTTTGTTTAAGGTGATGGCAAAGGAGACTGCTGCCCAGGGATCAGATATGAACTGCAACTTCACTTTAATGGTTTACAATCAATGGAGATTTTTTCCATCTTAATATTGCACAGCATTGAGAGGAATACTAATGTATGATTCTCATCAAAGGGATTTTACTGGCCTACTCAGCACTCAGCCAGGAAAAGATTTCCCATTTACTGTTCTCCAAGTTTTGACAAATCACATAAAACAAGCAACCTTAATTCCTTATGACTAATCAAAAGCAAACAACATGCAATTTAATTCCGTACAAGAACCTCTATTCAGAGATTTGCTGCCTTTTTTTTCCCATTTAACACTTCTAGTTAATTCTTCTGAACATTTTAGGGAATTGCTTTTTAGTGAACACCTATATATTCATTCCTCTCTCATTATTCATGATTAAACAATTTCATTAATCTACCAAGAGTATTCACACCTCACAATATCACACCCCCGGCAAGGTCTTTGCAACATTCATTTTGGAATATCTGCAGTGCACCTTACACCACTAAGAGAAGCACCACTGTAGTAGGAGAAGGAGTAGCAGTAATGGTGGCTGTAGTTACAAGGAAGCTTTGAAATGTGGCCTAGAATTACAAGGAGAAGCTGATCCTTTATTTGATTTACAGCTAACTCCATAAACCACAGTAGAACTGCATTACTGTAGAGTTAAGATTCCACAGATTAGGAAGCAGAAATTATTAAATTTTCATAATCCAAACCCAGGAAGAAGTATTTGTACAGATGTCTTATTTACAAGCAGGTAAACATATGTGTTTGTTTCACTACAAATGCAACCCTCACCCTGATACATTGGTTTTCATAGAACACAGTATTATCAATCACAAAATCAGTATCTATATGGATCTAATCTGGTTCTTTTGACCGGAGCTTCAGGAGAATTAAAAGGATTTAAGACCTCACGCCCCTTACTTGAGGCATTCTTTTCAATTTCATTTTGGTTTGCTGATTTGCTGTCTATCATCAGTATGTTCAAATTTGACAAAAGAGAAATGCAACAGATGCCTCAGAGCAGTTTGCACTATAGACAGCACATGGTTGCTTACCTGTTTAACTGCATAAAGGAGGCGACCGTAGCAGTACATCATGACCATCACAGGGACAACCAAGCAGAATATGAAGAGACAGATGATATACGACGTGGACTCAGCTGACTCCGAGGACCAGCGTACTGAACAGCTTGTACCTGCACCTTCTACCCCATAACTGCTCCAGCCGATCAGAGGTGGCACAGTCCAGATCAGGGAATAAATCCACGAACCTCCAACTGCGAGCAACGCTTTCCGGTAGTCATCGCTGCGCTTGTTGCACAGGGTGAGAGTGCTGTAGCGCTCGTAGGACAGGACGGCCAGGGAGATCAGGGACACGATGCCTGCAAATGAACCAAGCAATATAAATACTTACTTTCATTATTTTGCATGGTGTCCATTCCAAGTCCCAAGAAATTAGATGGTCTTTTGGTTGTTACGTATTTCCAGCAACAGTGAAAACTATTTCCATTATTCTCTTTGCCTTAATCCTCACCAAACCTGGTTGCTCTGTCCATCACGTCAAATTTTGTTTAACTCAGATTTATCTTATATTGGAAGATTTTTATACTTGAGAGATATTAATCTTCTAGTCAGGTTTTCAGCTTTATCTGTTTTAGTATTACCCAGGATAAATCGATTTTCTACCTGAGCTAATAAAATGGTGAAAGATTCTCTTGATAAGAACTATTCCATTTCTAACATCCATGAGCATTTTCAAATATTGCACAGACTTTCACACATGCAAAAATAGCTATATATTCAAGACTGGGAGCCCCATAATGAAAGAAGCCTTTGCTTCTTTTGCTCTGCCCCATCAGCTAGCGGTACCTTCAGTTATGACCACTCATATGGAAATATCAGACAACCACATCATGACTGTGATATGGCAGGTTGGAACTTTGATTATTTTAGATGTGATATAATTGTAAACAATCTAAACAGTGATTTAGATTATTATTGAGCCCTAGGTATCATAAATCAGTCTTCCAGAGGAAGACTTAAAAGTCTGGGTTGTAGGACATTTCCATTCTCTTTTTCAAGGTTCAGGATCCCAACTACCTCTACAAAGCTTTATGGTTTTCCATGGCAGTTTCTTAGTTATGACTCAGTTGAATGGCTTTTGCTATTTCCTGTGTTTTTGTTCTCCTTGCAGCTTCCTTACAGTTCTTGGAGACACAACACTGCATACCACTTCCAGGATTTATGAGAGAAGGAACTTGTTTGAAGACATTTAAAACCATCTTTTTCAATGGTTTACAGTCCCTTTCTTTTGGTCCTGTAAGATGAAAAACCTGAATAGACCTATGTCAGCCCAGCTCCTTCCAGGACGATTTTCTTGATCTTTGCTATTAGCAACCACAAACTATACAATAGCACTGAGATATGTAGCCTGCCAAAATTTTGAGTGGTACCTACTCACAGCAAATCTGTTAACAGAAAAGGTCATCTTCAGGGGAATCTACAGCTGTAATTCCCCATTTAACTGTCAGCTTCTCCTGTAGCTCCTTCCCAGGCATGGAATGGAGTGAGTCAGAGACTCCCCTGGGAATAACACTACTCTGTCCTGTACCCGGGCAAAACATCCTCCACACATACCCACACAGGGCACAGTGGGATATTGTCCCCAAGGTACAGCATTTTGCTCCTCTTTTCCTTACAGTCCAGGGACTCATTTCAGAGTTAGTTGGATGCAGGCACAGCTATTTCTGTCATCCTGACAATAATTTGCAGTTACTTTGTGCAGAGCTGGGTATGGCAAAGGACCCAAAGGGAATGCAAGCACTGCTAGCTGCAATAGGATGCTTTATTTCTCAGGGGAAGAGAAGGCAAAAGGGTGTGAGGAAAAGGCAACTTCCGAAGAAGAAAATATTTTTCTTATTACAACAGCCTACTATATTATTTTCTGTACATTACTGGGAAGTCAGTCCTAAAAAGTAGATACACTTACAGTTGTAACAGCTCCACTAAATTCAATTGACAAACTGACCTGTTTTAAGGGTAGGCTATTTTAGAGGCAGCAGAGACATTCTGATCATCCCTCATCTAATCAGATTCCCTAACACAACACTGCTCTTGAAAGTCCTTGGACTCAAGAACAATCTACTGCTCTCTTCTTGCTCTAAGCCCATGCTTATTTATCTTTACTTTCTTAGCAATGCCTCTTTTCTGTCTTTATCTGCTTGACTAAAAAGCTTCTCGCTATCAAAAACATTTAGCTCATGTAGGTACCTAAGGCAAAAATTCAATTTTATATTTGAAACATAGGCCTCAGTAAGATGATACAGATCTGTTTCTGCATTTTAGATTAGACAATCATGGACAAACAGAAAACTGTCTTGGGAAGAAGAAATCTCTCTCCTCCCACTGAGTGCTCTACAGAAAGGGTTTATTGTTCTTGCTGCACCTCTGATGGTAATTCAGGCCACATTTTCCCTACTTTGATGAGATGCACTTTTGTTAAGAATACCCTGCATTCCTGCATGTACAGTGTTGCCTAGAAAACACAGATGGGGTGTTCAAGCTTCCCTAGCTCAGGGCCCTGCTTCCTGGATTGCTGCTTTCACCAGTGGGCTCTCTGGTCAAGTCTGGCTGACAGCCCTGCCTCTCATCCCTGTGGCTGTGCTACTGCCCAGCAGCTTCTCCTGGTGTGTATTGTCATGATTTATGGCATTTGTTTACATTTCCTCTTATTTTCACCTACTGCCTAATACAGGGAAGATCCTGAGCTTTTCTCATGCTGATATTTATGATGGATGGCTTTACGGAGCAGATCTGAGGACAACTCACTATGAATGCAGGATTAATTGCTTTGGGATGCAGAAAAGACCTGTCTTAGACAGGTATAGAATTAATGCTAAAATATTGAATTAGGATCATGGTGATGTCAGTGAAGAATAAATCAAATATTACCACTCAGACAAAATGACAAAAGCTGCCTTTAAATTACAGAAGATAATTTTTCTTCTCTCTACAAAATTAGAGACTTTTGATTGCACATCTTGGCAGGAGCCAATTCATCTTCACTCACCTTTTATTATTGAGCTCCACTGACATGACACAAAATATACTCTTCTCTGGAGGACAAGAATTGTGATAAATGGAGTCCCAGATCACAAAATTTCAGAAAAAAAATCCAATATTTTTCTTTTTGGCACAGTAAGACTTCAAGGCCTGAACTTTTTAATAGAACTAAAGTTAATACCACTGTGAATTGACTTCTAATACTTTCAAGACAAAAAAGTAAAACGAGAAACACACTGAAAGGGTAGTTCATAAGAGATAATAAAAGAATTCAGCATTCTGCATGCGGTTTAATTTACTAAGCTAACTTTTTAGAAAAATTACAATTATTTTCAAGGAGTAGAACAGGTGCTTTGAAAGACAAAGAGGGATGAAATTAAGAGCCTAAATCAAAATAAAAATTAAACAAGTACCTTTTTCTAACAGTGAGATACATTCAGCTGAATTGGCTGTAATGAAAGCCTCTATTACCCAGGTGAGGAAGAAATGGGAACAACAGAGGCCATGGCAACCCTCTCAGTCTACTTTATGTGGCCTTGTGCAGCATATACAAAGTCACAAAACGTGCCCTGACCCTCTATACCGCAACACTGCAGCTCCGTCCAACCTTGCTGATGGAGGGCCTTTCACCTTAACACTGAAGCCAAGACTGTTCAAAACTAAACCAGGATGCACATCAAGAAATAACCTTGTTCCAATGTTGTAGTAGATCAGCTCTGATATCCCTGATTGGTAAAAATATCCTCAGCCTTTTAAAACAAACAAACAAACAAACAACCCCCAAAAAACCACAACTTTTTTTTTTTAATCTCATGCTTTTATTAGTTTAATAGCTGAATCCTAGAAATATACCACTATCAGTTGATGGTTATAATGGATACACAGACCTAGTTTCATAGACTGAAACAACATAATTTCATAACAAAGGCAAAGCCAGGTTTTATGTTTTAGTTTGACACTGGCTGGAAGTTAAATACAGGCATCAGGTGTGTAACAGTAATAAGCTGCCAGCAAAAAGAAGATGATTGCCTTGTCCTTTATATGTTTTTCAATAGAACCCAGTATGATCCTCTCCAAGATTTTTCCAGGTGCTGATTTTAGACTAACAGGCTTGTAGTTTCCTTGATCCTCCCTCACGCCCTTCTTGTAATCTGTTTTGACTAAAGTAGAATGAAGCTTCTCACTTTTCATCATGCCTCCTAGCTTTGCTTCTCAGAGTTTTCTTAATGCCATGTGCATTTAACTGTTGTGATCTTAGCCAGAAATCCTGCAGTTATCTGGTACTCTATTTCATGCCCTATGTATTGCAGTCAGAGGAATTATTGAGAATCTTAGTTTTAAAACAAAAACCAAATACTTTAGAATTCTCTCTGAGGAAAAGACTTCAATGCAATCTCCGTGCTCTTAATAATCAGAAATAAAATTTAAAAAATTAATGTAAGTTATAAAAATAAAATAATTTTAAGTTACATCATAATGCTTTATGCCAACATTTCGTTCTTATTGTGCAGTAACATTTATGACTGTGTAGACTGCATATATTAAGTTCACATGAATAATTTTTTTCTAAAATTGCAATAAAATTAGATTCATGAATTGCAAATCTAAATAGAATTTGATTCCAACAAATATTTAGAGCCTCAAGCTGGTACCTAGCCAAATAACTCCACAGGAGTCAGTCACAGTGAGAAACGTGATTTGCTCCCCCAACATTTCATGCATATGCAGGAATAAAGATGAGGTTCTCACTGAACTGCACTGAAAGATGACAAAAAATCCACTGCAGATTTCATTACAGGAATAGATAATTATTCGAAAGTTAACCATGGAAATAGATGACTTTGAGACAAGTTGAATGTGGGGCATGAGGTTTTTCTACACAGCAATTACTTGCAGGGAGTAGAGTGCAAGAAATTAAATTTCAAGTCATAAAACAAGACAGGCATCTATTTATAGGACTATCATCTGAGGCATTATCTATTATTTACTTTATTTAAGGATCTGTACATTTCTCCCTGGCGGCACAGCACAGAGTATGCTGTGAAAGGCACAGCAAATTGTTATGCTTTGTTCCCATGAGTTCCAGCTAAAAGTGTTATATTTTCTTATCAGTTTTTTTCTGGTTTAGGCTGCTCACTGATGTAGTAATTGGAAAGGGGACACAGCTCATCTATGGACTGTAGGTTATGAAAAACTGAGAATCATAGAGATTCAGCCTACACTGGGTCAATGTTTTGATTACTAACTTAGGTATATTTGTCCTCTTAAATCTCCTGAAGGTCATTATCCTATATCATGGTTAGAATTCTGGAGCATTGTGGTTGGTTGATGCAATGTATAACCTGCACCGTGTTATCAAGGACCAGGGGCAATGAAAAAAAGCACAAGTAACCTTAGACAGACTGAGCTTGAAGGAAGGTAATAGCATCTTCTTCAACAACGAATTAATGGAGCAAAACTAAATCCAAGGGCTTGCAAAAACCCAAGACAGATTTACCACATCCAATCTCCATGCAGGTTGATTTTACCCACTCACAGGCATTCTCTCACAGCTTTCATTCACTCACACTCTCACACCCACAAACCCACAAGTACAAAGGTCTGTGCTAAGAGGTCTGCTCTTTTGTGCAACAGAGAGAACAGGAGACCGCAGCTATCAGTTTGTCAAATCCCTTGCTTACAGCTATCTCCCCAGCAAAAAACCTGGGTTTTGGATAGAGCTTTTATACACTTTAGGAGTCCACTGTCATTATGGCTACAAACCCTGCCCTTACGAACCTCGTATGTCTCAGGTGAGACTGCTGCTCCCTCTTTGCATTTCTTCATCTGGAAAACACATTTGCCTGGAATGCACTCACCTGCACAGGCCCCGTGTCTTTCATGGTGAGCTACCAGGGAAAGAAATGGCACGTGTACCATGCTGTACCCTTGATGTCATGCTCCTCTCAGTAGCGTGCAGGATCCTCCACCAATGAGTTGTCATGTTCTGTTCTTATCAGCACACAGTCCTTCGGACTTGCCCGAGTCAAAATACATGCTTGGTTTTACTGCTGGGAGCAGCGTTCTTCATTGCCTGCAGAGGCTGTTCTCACTCTTCTTCTGTGCTGTGTTCAGGCGTTTACACACCTTTTACTTCATGTATCATCTGTATCAACCCCGGTAACTCCACAGCAAGTCCATACATGTCCCAGTACCACTGTAACCCATGGCCAGCCCAAACCCAGCTGCCGAGACTGAGACAGGGCAAAATGCAGCTGACACTGGTGTAAGGTAGGAAAACAGAGTGTCCCTGACTGTTCTGCTGCTGAGACCCATGGCAGAATGGTGCCACCTGAGGACCCCCTGGTGTGCATCAGGCCATCTGCCAGCCACGTACAAAATGCAGTTGGGAAGTCAAGGGGATAGTAAGTGCTGGGGTTCCCATATGGCATCTACAGGACCCTGTGCTAACCCCAGAGGGGCCTGCCAGTGGCAGAGGTTAACCAAAAGCAAGTCCAGCCATCACTGCTTAAATGTGTTGCTGAAGGAAAATGGTGATGTTTCACACATTTATGAGACTCCATTCATATAAGTGTGTGCACCTATTCCTGTGAGGCAGCTTTAACATAATATCCTGGGAAGAACATCATGCACCTGGAAGTGGAAGAGGAGCGTGAACCAGCAGCTGGCAGGCTGGGACTCACCAAAAGTTGCACCTTTGCTTATGCAGTCAGGCCACTGTGCAGTGATGAACAGTGAACTCAGAGAGGCAGCAAGCCAGAAAGTGCACAGTGTTGTAAGGACATTAGCAGGGAGGGAAGAAGCATGTTCTGGTCTCCACTTACAAATGCTCTGTTGGTAAATACCTAACACAAGGAATAGGTACGTTTCTCAGAAACACTATGTGTCCTGACACAATTATGTTCCCTTCCGTCTAGTCCCTCAGTTTTCAGCTACTAAATCTGCTGTTCCATTATCTGGATAATATGCTAAAAAGCTCTGTGGCTTTTTGAGATGGAGATAAGATGTAGGTACACCCCAAGTTGGGAATATTGGGGAATCCTTTGCTGAGGTATTCTGCTGTTTCTTCTTAATGACATCTTGATTGTGCTTGTCCAAGGACTTAAATGTAAACAGAGACTAAGAAACAGCCCTCTTCTAATGAAGGTTCTTAATACCTCAGTTTTAAGGTTTCAAATTTAATTCCAGGTTGTTCTACTGAATGGTATTACATAAACACATTATTGAGTTATACAAAACTAGTTTGATCAGCGACTCGGGGCTGTTTTCAAGGGAAATAACTTTCCTTAATTTAAATGAGAGCATTTCTGTTAGTTCTCTACAGAAATAAAACACTCCACACATGTAAATGAAACATAAACAATTTAAGCAACTTAAAATTCATGACCTTTCCAACATATTTGTACTTCTAAATCTCCTTAAAAGTCTTTCTGAAAACATATCCTATTGTATGTGTCCATCAGGGACTGTGCATGAAATACAGTTTGAAGATCTAGAATTCACAAAAGAGGCTTGGAAGAAGCAAGAGGTAAAAAAAGCAACAACCCCTTTTGCTAATGGTTGCTTAATCTTCAGGAGAAATTTTGTTAGTTCTGGGTCAAACTACCTTACCTAACAACTACCACAGCATCGACAATTTTATGTGGGTGCACACAGAGCAATCCATTCTATCATCAGTTTAATTTTCATTTGTTATGTATGAGTTAATGTTAATACTGATAAGTAAAACTAATGGGCTCTGTTTCCCTTGAAGTCAATGCATTTCTTCCACAAAAATACAGTGTTCACCACTGATGCAGTTGCTGCCATCGGAGACTGCCTTGCAAGTAGTATATTAGAATATTATAATGATAAAAGCAGACACTTTCAAAAGCTGAATTACTGATTTGTTGAACTGACTTTCTCACAGCATGTGCACTTTAGTAAAGCATCAAAAACTATTCAGTCACAGCATCACAGAGGAAGAAAGAACAAAACTGTTCATTCTTTAAAAAAATAATTCTAATTTGCTTTCTAGCTCTGAGTCTCATAACATACATTTCATTGCTATGGTGAAGACAGGGAAAAACTCGTGCCATTTACAGTCTCCAGTGAGATTCTGCATCATTTCTTGCATGATACGGGGATTGCCAAAAAGCGGCAGTGAGAATGTTGATTGGCCTGGAAAATCTGGGATAAGCAGCCCAGAATGAAACAAATTCAGTTAAATTAATAGAACACAGCTAAGTTATCTAGTAAATTTTACATCCACTAAGGCTACTGAGAAGGTAACATCAAATGAGCAAATGTGAGAGAGAAACAAGTGAGATTGTGAATACGTGATTTCACAAAAATATTGTTATCAAGGGTTTTGGGTTTTGTTGGGGGCGATCGGGTTTTTTGGGTGGGTTTCTTTTTCCATTTTTTGAGATAAGAAGCACAAACAAATATCCAGACGGGATGGAAGCAGGTCTGAAGTGTCAGACATATATGGCTACTGTTCCTTCCTTGCTAACCCCCAGAATATTATTTTCTTTTTCCTTCCCCCTCCCAAAAAGAGGCACTCATATTTTATGAGCTGCCAGCAGATTCTGGCAGAAGACCCAACTTTTCCAGAGCTAAAAAGAAAGCCTGCTGAACCTCGAAGACATTTCAGAGTTAAGATGAATAGACCCAAAGTGAGTACTGGTCTTGGTGGACAATCAACAAGCCTGACTTGCCTGAAATCTATAGCTCAGTATCTACACTTCAGTGAATAAATAAATCACAATAGATCATTTTATGATATAGCAAAACCACAATGTGAATATAACAACTCCTGATTAGTTCAGTGCTAATATAAATGATATGAACTGCAGAGGTCTGCATGGATGCCTCAATAACTGACAGAAGCAGCTGAGAATTGGATGTGCTTCCAAAACACTATTGGCTGTATTTGGATATGCCTATTAAATATTTATATGATAAGCACAGAAGAAATAGTCCAAAAAATCAAATATTCTTGCCTTTGGTGATTCTAATTCTAGTAGAATGATCCCACATATTAGTGATCAGAGCACTATTTCCTTTTGATTTTTAAGGCATTAAAATAATTTCTACCTATTTAAAATTGAGAAAATATTTCCCACATTCATTTGTTACACATTAGCAATTACAGTTTCTAAATGCTTTCAAAATACAGGCAACCTCAGATATCAACAGTTCACTTTAAATAGAAATAAATGTGCCAATTGCTGTTTATCTAATGCCTGTAATTATTTGTTTTCCTTTTCTAAGATACCTTGGAATCATGAGTCCACCAGAGCAGGCAATCATCCCTTTCTCCAAAGAATTATCTTCCTGCTTAACTCTAATGGGAGTCACAGTTTAACTTTGCACTTGAAAGAAATCACTGAGAAACCACTGTTGGATCCAAGCCTGCTGGAACAAATCTGACAATAAACATTACCAGTCCTGTTCAGTAAATCTTCTGTGCTTTTTTTACTCAATAGTCATTTCTATGTGTCATCCTTTGTATAGCACACTCTTCCCTTTGTGTTTGGTGATAGCTCAATACAGACTGCATGTATTACTTTGAATAGTAAAGAATTATCTAGGGGTTTTTTCTTTCTATCCCCCTCCTTGGCTGAATTTTTAAACCTGTATATGTTGTTCTTTAAGGGTGGTCTTAATTCTTAGCTGTATCTGGTGATTTAATGTGCATCACTGACTACTACTATATTTATCTACTATGTTATTAATATGTCTATCCATCAACCAACCAACCAACTCCCAGTGGCACAAATATAGCGAAGAATTCCCTTTTGCATCTCAGTGGTACCAGCACAGTACAAAAATAACCCCAAACACTAATTTCTGGCTTACTTTCCATATGTTATGCAGGATCCCTTTGCATTCTGGAAAGCAGGCAAATTCAGCTTCCTAAATTGGCTGCCTCCGTATCAGTATATTTATTCTGCCACCTTAGGGAATCAGAATAAGAAATAGTGTCAGCACTAGATGGAGCTCCTGTACAGCAACATCTCAGGAGAAATCTTTAGGGCTTGACACCCGAACAGCAGAAACGGATATACAGTGCTGGTGTAGCAGGAGGATGCTCTCAGGTCATTCAGGTTCACTGCAGCATCCCCATGCCCACGCTGTCCTGAACGATCCCTATTCCCTGACAGGACTGCTCCTTTTGAAATGTGGGGGCATCCCCAGGATCTTCTTTCATGCTGAGGATCTGCACAGATAACTTGTGGTCTCAAGAGTTTTCTACACGTGGGATATAACACTAAGTAAGCTAAGAGGTGAAACTATAGTGTATTATCATCTAGCAGCCAAGGAGCCAAGTGTCCACCAGACCACACTTAAGTAACTTCCTTTCAATGAACCTCTGCTTTCTCACTGAATACAGCTACTCATTTTTAATAATAAGAGTATATGGTGCTAATAATGCCAAGGTTGTGGGTTTGATCTGTGTATGGGCCATTCACTTAAGAGTTGGACTCGATGACCCTTGTGGGTCCTTTCCAACACAGAATACTCTCTTATTCTAGAGATTTTCCATAATCTGTGGATTATGGAAATTATTAATTTCCATAATATTTTTTCAGCAGTTGCCCTTCCTAGGAGCGGAACACATTACAAATATTCTGAGTCAAGATTCTGCCATAAAGTCTAGGGGTCAAGCTGGTTTTTATACTAACTAGGTAGTAACTGTTCAATAAATACTTTCTCTGAAACTATGAATGCAGTCTCAAAATATGTTGACAAGTCTTTACACTGCCATTGAACCAAAAATTTCTTGTTCAGTCTTGCAACCCAACAACCTCACATACTATGGAGGTGAGATGAAACATTGGAGAAGGCTGCTACTACCTTTATCCAAGATCACTTTGCTGATTAAAGGATGCACAGTGAGAAGTGGTATGCTCCGTTCCTTAACCCCTCAGACTGACCTCAAAGAGGAGATCTTTTGCTACATCCATTAAGAAATGAGTTGTAACCAATGCAGACAGAAATCCTTTGCAGTACATTTCACCCAGTTAATGAGTCTAATCTACACCACTGATTGATGGAAACTGCACTGGAGAGTAAGTAGTGTAAAAGGAGGTATGACATATTTCAACAAGCCAGAGTGGCTATCATGGAGAGAATCCAGACCATACTACTACATTAGAAGTCTTTGACAGTGCCATGCAGACAGGTTGATAAAGCAATTGATAAAGCCTACCTGGATTTTCAAACCACTTTGACAAGCCTAAAGGCTCTTAAGGATAATAAGCTGCCTTGCAATAACAGAAATCTTCACGTGGATAAATAATTGAGTAGGGGCAGGAAATAAAGAACAGGAGAAAATAATTAGTTTTCTTAGTGGAAATTGTGGCCAGCAAAGTTCCCCATGGATCTGTGCTAGGCCCTGGGCTATTCAGCACATTAATAAATGGAAAAGATGGTAAAGAGTGAAGTTGGCTTGTTATACTACACTGAATAACTCAAAATCAACAAACACTGCCTGCAAAGTACTGCAGAACAACCGCATGAAACTGAGCCATTGAGCAGATGAAATGAAATGCAATACTGATGTACACTGCCATATGTGGAGAAAAACAGATCTAGCTTTAAATACACAGGGATTATTTCTGACTGACTTACTGGTCTGCGAAGAGAATTATGATAGATAGCTTTACACAGACCACTTCCACTAAGAATCAATGCTCAGAAGCATTTAGAAAAGCAAACATCAGAGCTTATTACAGAAGAAAAAAGAGAAGGGAGAGGATAGGATGGGAGGGGAGAGGAGATGTGAAAAGGTGGATGGAGGAAGATTATTTAGTGTTTCTCATAATACAATAACTGGATTTTCAAATGAAAACCCCAGGTTGCAGACTCAGAATTAACAAACAGTAGAAGGTACTTTTCTTTAGTTAGTAGAGAGTGAATAAGTGGAATTCCTTGACGTATTATATTGTGCATGCCAAAATTTTTCAGGTTTCCAGAAAGCAAGCTGCATGGAAGATAAATGCAGGAAGACCTATTAGATTCAAAAGTACTACTTCAGGAAAGACATCCCTACACCACAAATCACAGGCTGCTGGGACTCTATAGTGGAGAAATACCACCGGATGCTGATAGTTATACTAACTTTAGTATTCTAGAAGCATAGCTAGGCAAAATACTTTGAATGACAAATACTTAGTATGTATATACAACCCTTTGCAAAGCACAACTATTATTTAGTTATTGAAATGATAAGAAGGAACAATTATAGCAGAGTAAGAGGACATTATCCGCTTCTATCTGCTATTAATATTTCTTTACCAAAGGCCTGAGTGCCCACAACCTTAGAAAATATAATAATACTTCTAAAACTCCTACTCATACTCATCCTTGTTAAACACCCCTTGCTGCACTGACCTGTAGAGAAAAACTGTTAGATGGAGCAAACCAGATGGTGATAATCTACTGCTGTTGTCTCAAAGAATATTAAGCGCTGGCTTTGTCTTGCCTCATAACCTGCTTTCTACCCATTAGAAAAAGCCTTTTTAAATCCCAACTGGCATATTTATCTGGCAGCCTTTCATCCTATTCCTGTGATGCAGTTTTTGCTTCTCACAAGGATATTACATAGAAGTACATTTTCAGTTTTAAGAAGTACACACAGTAAAGCAATCCCCAACAACCTCATGCAGTCACTGCCGGACCCCAGCCCTCTTGGGCTGCCACACATTCATTCTGTGAAAACTGAGCAGTTCAAAAGCAGAGCAAAAGCTGTCAGTTTGGATAAATTAGGGCAATCCACTAGGAATTGTTACAAAGACTTGCATGGTGAAGAACTTCTTCGTGCATTACAGTCAGTGTACGGAACATATACATAATATATGCCCAAATACCATGTACATACTCCACCCTTTCATTAAGAGGCAGAACTTACAACTCCTCATCCCTGCCATATTAACTCCTACCCTGGAACTGTTTCTAATTAACTCCTGCTGAACTTACACTAAGGCAGACGGATCAGCCACAGGCACCTCCCATGAAGTGCTTGTTCTGCTGCCAGCAATGAAGGGAAATGCAGTGCAGCCCGACCTGCTCTGCCTTGGGCTGCCTGCTGTGCAGCACCCTAACAGTTTACCTAATTTCATTAGGGTGATTAAACGTGTCAGTCTAAGGAGATCCCCTGGTAACACCATAAACAGCCTGAAGCCAGAACAGAAATAACCCACAAACTGTAAATTTGGCAAACAATAATGCTTCAGTTTGCACATGCACGTAAGAATTTAGTCCAATGCAGATCCAACTGTAATCAACTATTGTGTGCCCCAAAATTTTCATAAGGACAAGTTAAAGGGGATATATGCCTTTGTAAAATTCATACTATTTCTTAGCTCAAGGTGTTATTCCAATACTGTCTCAGAGGTCTGCACCAGACTTGGATGACACTTAGAGATTAGGCAATAAAATGACATACATATGAATTAAGTAATGGTTTTGAAACTTAGAAATTGCCAGAGTCCTAATCTAAGCAAAGTTTTACATTGCTGTTTTAAAGATTATCACACTGTTCCTTACGAAAAATTTTCACGATCAAGTCTGCTTTTTTGATACCTTTTTTTTCTGATAGTTATTTGGTCCTGCACAAATTTCTACTGTTATAAATCTCCTCCAAAGTAATTCAGAATAAAACAGTTTCCATCTATTGACTCATCTGAAGCCTTGATTCCTTCACATCATTCACTTTGATTCTTTCTTGCCATAGTTATCTACTATTTCTGCACTTGATTGCATTAGTGAAACAAAAAGAAACAATACAAAATGGGAAGGGGAAAGAAACAATTGAAGATATAATTGAAAAACACACTAGAAAATTAGCAGATAGTGAATCTCTGCCTCTAACAAAACACTGTGAAATGTATGTAGATTTTCAGCTTACCCCAGCAAGTCACTAGCCTTCTGCATTGTGGCTCCTATCTTTTCAAAAGGAACAGTAGAATTTTGTATCTGGCCATAGGACGAGATTGTACTTCCAACTGACTGGCATGTAAAACAGGTTTAAGAAACTGCAAACAGCAGAAGTAACATTGTTTTACCACATTTTGAAAAGACTCGTTGGCTGAAATAGTCCAGAGCAACTGAGCCCGATGCTGATAGCTGGCATGAAAAACCTTGTTATTTTAAAGCATTGTTATTTTATGAAGCTGGCATTGTTATTTTAAAAGATGGTACCTAGGTGACCTTGATTAGAGGCATCACCATCTGGACTGGATGAGAGGGGAGTCAAGCAGCCTCCAGGGACCCTGAGACTTCACCCTTGTATGGAGTGAATGCTCACCCATCTGCATCCCTTGATCCACACTGCGCCAGCACAGCATGGAGGAGAGAGAGAGGCAACCAGATCCCAAGCTGTTCAGGAGTCAAAGCACAGGGACATCTCACAGAAGTGGGATGGTGGGTTGTCAAAGGGAGGAAATGTCTACTTAGAGGGGTGCTCCCTTGCATTTGCTGTCTGCAGATACCAAATATTCCTCCTGTCATTATCAATTATGGAAAAATTTGGAGCAGACAGAGGTAATTTTGAGTTGGGATTTAAAAAAACCTGAACAACCCATAACAAAACCAAATCCACAAATCTCCGAGCAATAGGAGGCATTTGGATTTTTTAAGTAGTGAATCATGTTAGCTGAGAAATCCACAGAAACAGTAAGTGGTTTGCGAATCAATACAGGATGTAGTTTATTATTAGACATTACTGCATCTTTGGTTTCAGAAGCAGTTTTTCAGCTAGTGATGATGTGTAGAAAAACACAAATGTAAACAGGATAACTCCAGCTTTCAAAGAAACTTATTTTTCCATGTCAGCCCACTCTTTTAACAAAATTATTTTCTCATTTAATAGACTTTTCTAATTAGAAAAGTGGCAGAAACACTGACATAAAAAGCCCAAACAAACAAACAAAAAGAACCCTACCCNGGGGGGGGGGAATGAAATTAGTAGTTACCACCTATTATTGTGTTGTTTTTTGGAACTATGCCAATGGTTCTGTATCTCTTTTATCACTGAAAAACCTGTAAGTTTCATATGCTTACTAAGCCAGAGGATTCTGCTTAAATGCTTCCTAAAAAAACCCTAGACATAGAAAATGAATGTCATCAGTTAAGAAAATGTCACTAGGTACATAACTTGGATTTAAACAGCCAAAGATAATATCCGCTCTCTGGTATACCTCAAGGACTACAAGGGAGCTTAAAAATTTTCCAAAAATTACTGAATTCTGTCCAGATGTGTCAGCATGCAGATGGTCTAAACAGTTCCTAGAGACTATTAAACACAGAGTTAAAAATAATATGATTTGCCTTTCACAAGCAAAGTCCATTAATATACTTTTTTTGGATTGAATATTGCTTATTTACTGGGCTCTAGTTTACTACATTATACCCACTGAGGGACCAAAAAGCCAGGTACATTTTAATGACATATTTCTTCACATCTGTGTGACCTGACTACCAGCAGAGCTGGTGTCGGGGGTTGAAAATTGTTAACTCTATATTTTAATTATGTGTATTATATGTACTATGTTTTATTCCTTATGTATGTAAATCCTGTGGTCTCAGTGGTTGTCTCACCTGTCCATCCCCAGTTCCTGGGTTCCCATGGTGACTCTACTGTCCCCTCTCATTGGCTGGCCGAGCAGCCTAAACCCGTCCCTCCCAGCAGCCTTGTAAAGCTGCGGGAAAATTGAATAAACCTCTCTTCGCTGCTGCGTTCCCTGTGTGCTGCTTGCTCTTTGTTTGTCGGCGTCGGTGCTTCCACCGCCCGTCTCTGCCCTCGAGAGATGGGCGGCGGGGGGCGATCCCTTTCCCTTTAACCCCTACAAGCTGGTTTCTGCTTTTTCCTAAATTAACAGAAAACTGACATCAGGCATAGCTTCGCCTGCATTATTGCCATGAATATCCCAGGATAAGGGAAAAGGGCCTGCAAATGTCAGTGATTAAACCTGAACTCTGACAGAAATGCTGCTCCATCATCTCCAACAGAGCTTACAGACATGACCTTTTAGACTCAATTCACCATCAGGATAATTTTGCAAGAAATCCAATGTGGTCTTCGCCTTTAAGCTCCTATTCGAGGTTGTCCATATGAGTTGATGTTATTTGTGTACTTCCTTGCATAAAGTCCCTAGTGTTCTGCAACATGGCTCATAACATAGAACCAGAACTATGCAACCAAACTGCAGGCGTGGCTGCCCAATAAGGAAGCATCAAACATAGAAATCTGTAGTGACTTGAACGTGTATGAAAACAGACTTCGGGCATGGGCTGAACATTGTTTTACATTGATAGCTGTCAACTATGCACAAAAAATGCCAAAGGAGTTACTGATTCCCTTACAGAATTCTCCTGTTCTTCTGGCCCTCTGTGCCCGTCTCTGCCCTCGACCTGTGGACACATTCTCAACCTCTTGACACATACACAACCTTTCACCATTGGTATCTCTGCATGTTTTTTGCTGTTTTATTTTGTACAGACATTAGGGAAACAGATTCTAGATTATCATACGACAAAACTCATCAGAAAACATTAAGGATGGCAGCTAAGAGAAATTACTTCTCCACCTATACGTGGCTGCTGATGAAAGCTGAGAGCACCTGAGGATCAGTGACGTGTTCAGAACACACTCTAGTTCCTGTTTAAGCTATGTGCTTGAATTTCTGCTGTGCTGAAAGCTGAGAGGGGAGGAGGAGGAAAGTGTTTGGGTTCTGGTGCGCTCCACAGTCCTACTGCAGTATGGCATGGAGATGGGGCTCAGATGGAGTTGCCCAGACCAGGGAAAGGAGAAGTAACCATGCCTGGTAATACAAACACCAACTGCACACCACAGGATCTGACCTAACACTGTTGGGCATCAACACCCATAATCTGTAACAACTTATAAACATGGGCAAATTGAATGACATCTTCGATGATGCTCTGCCATAATGAAGGCATCATCTTCTCTTATCCTAAACCAGTGTTCAAGCACCTACCAGAGTGAAATCTCTGATTTCAGGAATAACACTTAAAGTATAACACAAGGTCTTCCATTTCCACTTTCTCTGCATGGTATGATTTCTTCTCTATGACATTTTCCAAAATTTTTGCACAAGTTGCCTCCCCACTTCAAGCATATAAATTGAACAGAGAAGCCCAGTATTTATGCTCTACAAATTACTTGTAGCAAGAGCAGACAGCATTTTCCCTACATGATGAATTTGAGATCTTAAGATCAGAAAGAGGACTTGGGCACCTCTCCATCGAAATACAAATACGACTGATGTCTTAAAAATACTCACTCTTGAACAACTATTCTAAGTGATCTCAGCTTTGTGCAGTGTTTAATGTCTATAGGAAATGGAAATAAACCAAACATTCAAGAAAAGGATATTGAAGTGGAGAGAGAAGTATAAGCAAAAGTAATAAAATTACAGGAAGACAAAAGAAGTAATAAGTACCCTATTTGTGAGGTCATCTCATGCCTCCAGAGAGGTACAGAGCAAGTATCTACCCCTGAACTTGGGTTCCTTTCATAGCCAGTGGAAATAGAGTGGTTCTTGTAGGGCACAGCTCATATCATCCTGAAGAGAATGTCTCAAATACATCAGACAGTTTGCATGCTGGCAATACAAATTTGGTTTTCTATTGATTATAGAAGAAGCCTTCGGGATTGGAAAATGGTTTTAGTCACTTGATTCCATCTGTCTCTAAGGGCTTGAGCATTTCATTTTTCCATGTAAATATGGCCCTGAAAAGTGTAATTAATAATACAGCACTACCTCATTAATTATTTAAATAAAAAGTATAGCAAGCTAACTTCAGTTTCCCTAGAGAGGAGATGCCAAAGAGGAATTCAGATTACATATCTCCTGAATAAGTACTTTCCTGTTTCCATTTACTATACAATCTAATGCATATTAAGTGCTTGAAATTATGTGGAAAAATTCAGGACAAACTATCAGTTGTAACACTGTATTAAAATAACTAAAGCCCTCTAGGTAATGACATTTCTCCTCTTTTAGATGAAGGCACTACAAGCAACTTTGACCTATTTTCAGTCAGGCACTTTTTTTCTACCCCTCTCTTTGAGCCAGCAGAGTATTTCTGCTACTGGCCAACTACTGATGGCAGCTTGCACTAGTCACAGTGACTGCAGGCAAAACAGAGAGAGGCACTTCAAACAGAGGACATTTGTAGGGTCTGTTTGCAGAACTATGTTTTCCTAAACATTACTGGTTAGTTGTTCTTGCTATCAGCTTTATTTATAGAAGTATCACCTTTCATCCCATCCCAAGACCACTGGAAAAGGAGCTATCCATGGTCTGCATCCAGGTGAGGATCTGCTAAGTGTGACTTTGCACTGAGAACTTGATGCATCAAAGCTCAGTAAACTTTGGACTTGAGCTCTTGCAGGATCAAGCCAAGGGAGATTATGTCTTTACTCTTGGAAATAAATGTGTCTTTTCACAGAAGAGTCATTTCTTACGTCTGAGGTCTCAATTGCATCTCATAAGCAGGGAGTTTCCAGGATGTTAGAAGTCTGTAGTCTAAAATAAGTACATTAGTTTAGTGCAGTGAGTCTAAAACACAAAGATAAAATATTAAGAAGAAAATTATTTTAAGGCATTTGTTCAAGGCAGCTGAACTTTAAAGAAAAACCATGAGCAGCTCCATTTCTTATTCTGTGTCGTCTCTGGCAGTTTACAAGAGAATAATTCAATAACTGATCTAATATGACTCAATTATCTACCCATAGAGTTGAGTGTTACAAGGTTTCTAAAAAGATTAACTCTAAAGTCCTCATTTAGATATGACCTTGGTTTATCCATGGACATAAAGACATGTCTACATGCCCTACTTCAGTATAAACAGGTTTAGGAACGTAGCCCTCCCTGGCATCCAGGACAGACAGGATGTTGTGCATGAAGACACAGCCTCGAGTCACACAACTTTCACATGGTATAGGCATCTCTGGGTCCTCTAATGTGAATTAATTTTTAACAATGAAATTTTGGAATCAACTTCTCAGCCAAGCTTCCAGGTATTTTTACAACCATGAAGGTTAAGAAAGAGAAAACCACAAGCAGACACCTGAAAACAAGAGTTAAGAGGTCAACAGTAACAGAAATATCTCTGCTTGTAATGTACCTTGAAACTTTTCCAGCATTAGAATCTACTGTTGGATTTCTGGAGCCAGAAAAAGCTCTTTGTCTTTCCCAGATGTATTAATCTACTTAATAGTTAATCCTGATACGACATATAGTAGTGATTCTGAAAATGAACTCCAGAATTTACCTGAGCCCAAATTCTGCTTGTCCTACATATTTAGAAAGTCTATATCCATGGAATGTTTCTGAAAATTTTCATCTGTCCAGAGATTTGAAGTGTTTAAAAAGGCACTGGGGAGATTATGTTGAGATTGAGACAGACAGAATGGCAAGACAAATTTAATCTTAGGATAGCATATCACTTCACGTATATATGGTCTTTATGGGAGTACTTTACTAAATAATATATTTTTCCTAAATTAAAATCTTATGTTTAATAATTTCATTATATGTTTAACTGTCCTTAATTCACCTTGCTTGCAAAGTTTGCTCAGAGTTTAGCTGGGAAAATGGATCCTGTCCCTGTGTCCCTTTTCATGTTTGCTTAAATGTATAACCATGAGCTTGTCGAACTATGACTAACTGGTGGGTAATGGGAGCAAATTTAAAAAATCCATCCATTTCCCCAACTCAGTGACATGTGCAGTTTCCACTGCAGTGACCTATTGAGCTGCAAACATGTACAGGCACCAGAATAAAGCCACTTTTGCTGCAAACAGACCATACTGTTTCTCCTCTAGCTCCCTCAGATCAAGACCCAACAACTCTTACTCCCATAGCAGATCTCATGATATCTAATTTTCTCTCTAAAATCCCAATTACATGTTTGTTGATCAGCATCTGCACTTCCTGGTAGCTTTAAAATCTTCTACTTTTTGTGAATGGTTTGAAACAACAAAGCAGACATGAGGAAAGCAACAAGTAATTAAACCAAGAAAACCTTCACTTTGTCCATAATTTTTTTCCCTTGAGCCCATGGCAACCCCCTGGTGCTGGTACTTGCATCATGATTTTTAAGTCCCTAGGGTAGGCAATGGATTGCTCAGTAAATAACTCACTTGATTTCACACTAAGTGACATCTATGTGCTGTCAATACCGTTGGTAGAAGAATCAGATCTGCTTTCCATATCACCTTCCAGGGCAACAGTCATATGATTTTAAGAAAGGTAAGACACTTCACAGGGGGAAAAAAAAAAAAGTGAATCTCACTATGCATCTATGTCTGAAACAAATCTCAGCTTCTTGCTTTCATTGTCTCAGGTTTCCTCCAGGCCACAAACCTGAAGGATAACACCTTCACCCTCAATTCAGTATAAAACACAAGGGAGGTTTTCACAGTATCACAAAACAGAGTGAGAGGGGGAAAAAAAAACATATTAAAATACAGTCCTTTCAGAAACCTTTTAATAATGAACTGTATCTAAAATATTTAACAGTTTGAATTTGGGTTGGAACTAGATGGTTTTTGAAATCCCTTCCAACCCATGACTATGACTATGATTATCCTCAGCAATTACATTGCACCAATCAGTGAGTTTTAAACCACCAGTTTATGACACAGAACTTACTTGATTTTCCACATCTTCAGTTTCTGAATCACTTCAGTAAGTTTTATACAATTTTTCCAAAGTCCACAGAAGACAAGGAAAACAATGCTACAATTAATGAGACGCTATTTATTTTTTGTTTTAGCAATAATACCTGCAAGTCTCAATGAAACCCTCACAACTCTCTCATGTTACTTTCCAATAGCCTCAAATACATTTAACAATTCCATTCAATGGATCCTTCAGTCTGTAATGTTTATAGCACACACTGAATGTTAAAAATGAAAAAAAAAAAGGCATCTTGTTTTCAAGTGCTATGAAGACATGAAAAAGCCATCAACACACTGCACACCTACAGTAGCTCTTTTTTAGCACACTCTAGAGTACAAGAAGTCATAAAACCTGATGAATAATGGTATTTATCAAGTGATACAATCTGTTTATAGACATATGAATGTTAGGCAGCCTGCTACTACTAGTTCCTTTATGCATGTTTATGTATGTAAAGATGTAAGTGAACATCTTTTAATTGTAACTCTGCAAACAAACTTCTTCAGTATGCCCTTTATACCCACTAATGAAAGAAAAAATGTGAGCATTCTGCAAGACTGTCACGAGAACTGTGCAGTACCTGCACTTAGGCTGCCTCAGGGGCCCAGGACACCCTGCTGACAGGTCCAACATCACTCAGAGGAGCTGAGGTCACCTTTGGCATTCTGGGTTTTGTTGTTTTGTTTGCTTGTGTGTTCCTTGATGATCTAATTGATTATAAGAATTATAGCAGAAACTCTCACATGAAAACAGGTTAGCACAGAAATCTGCACTCCTGCCATCCATCGAATTTATACAGATCTGATTTTGAAGAATTATTCCACAAGCAGGTCACCCCAGGAGAAACTTCCCCATTTGCAGGTTTAATTCCAGAGTCACTGGGGTGGTAACTCATCTGTATCCTGACAGCAGCCACCAGGCTCAAAGGGCACCATTAACATACCTTTTTCCTAATCCCTTAAAAAACCACCTTTTCCTCCCCTCCCTTCAAATGTTATTCTTCCATCCCACTGCTAAATAATAAAAAGGAGGCTAAATCAAACAAGGCAGAAAAAGCAGACCTAACTTCTTTCTTCCTGAGAAGATCAATTACAGAAATAGTGGAACGCATAAAACTCACAAAACTCACAAAACTGGAAATTAAACCTGGAGAAAGACCTGTTGTTCTGCTCTGCACAGACCAAACCAAAAACAACCCACAAAAACAAGCCAAGGTATTATTGATGGCATCTATTTTTGGATGGCCAAAGTGCTCTTATGTTACACAACATTGCTAAGTCCCAAGACTTCACTTTGGGCAAAGCAGCAGTTTCCCAGGGGAAGCTGCCAGGCTGAGTCAACAGTCATCAGCACAGCACATGTTTGAGGAAGGGACAGGCACCAGAGACCACACACCACTGGAAATCGCAAAAGCTTATAATTCACGTAGAAAACATGCATTTGCCACCTGCTTCTACATCAAGAGCTGTGGGCCAAAGTGCCTGCAGGAGATGCACTGCAATTCAGGGTGGGAGAAGAGCCAGACTTGTGCTCATCCTGTCCTGGTGGCTTGGAGGCACCAAGGCGAGGATGTACAGCAGGAGGGAACTGTACCAAGTCCCCCAGTTTGGGTGAGATAAGGATCACATCTAGACATGTACCCACAGGCCAGTTTATGCTTTAGTCAATCTTTTTTTTAAATGTGAGAATATATGAAGAAAGGATCACTGCTTGGTGACACAAACCTTAAAGCAACAGGCCACCTTGGAGGATGAAGGCTTCCCTCTGTCTGTACTTTGTCCCATATCTTTTTTAACAATTAAAATAATTTCCAGCTAAAACGTTTATATCCAGCAGTAAAAAAGCTGGCTGCAAAAAAGTTTTATCTGCACAAGATAAGAACACTGAATACTTTTACCATCACTTCTGACAAATCTATTCCTAAGACTTAATTAAACGTTGAATCTGCAAGAATGTAATTTTAAAATAAAAATTTTGCAGGAGAACAGAAAGCATGTAATAATGGAAATTCATTATCCAGGACATGAGGAGTTCACATTATAGATTGATAGATAATTATAAATGGTAAATAGAGTCCTTTCAGGTGGCTTTGTTTATGGCAGAAACAGCACTGAGGGACCTATAGTTCTGCAATGGCATAGATTTTCCTGAAAAAGAGGGAAGTAGTATATACATTCTATATATGCATTATATATATGCATGTATACACAATATATATGTGCAATTAATTATATACATTATATATATACATATGTGTATATATACACATATATATACACTTAAACTCTTTCCAGTGGCTTGCCTCTTTCTATATTCCATCTTTAACTCTTATAAGTAATTTCAAATAATGGGATATGTTAGGAAATATTTATTAGATCTCTGCTACTCTCTCAAAAAGTCTTCTGTTAAAAGGTTTTAAATTATGGATTTCTGTTTTGTTTGACCATAACACAACAATCAAACTATCCTTCTGTTTAGCATAGAGCAGCATTGAGCTCACTGATCAAGTTGCTTCATGCACCAGTGTTAAAAAAAAGGAGAGTAAAGAATTACCATTGAACTCTTACCAAAGCAGGAATTGACAAAGCCATACCACCTACAAGCATGCTCCCCTCCAATCCATTTGCCACGGATGTTAGATGCAAAACTGAGGGTAGTGCCTGAGATGCACACTAACATGTCGCTGATACTGATGTTCAGGAGGAGCATGTTGACTGGGTTACGAAGGGTTTTAAATTTGCAGAAGAGGATGAGGACAATTAAGTTATTCATGAAACCAAAAAACAAGATAAATCCAAGAAAAACAGCCACTACTGTGTGCCCACTTCTTGTGAGTCCAACCCTTGGCTCAACAGGATCTGCAGGTGCACCAAAGCTCAAGTTGTATGTCCAAGTGTGGTTCATTTCGGACTTTGACACGGATCAATGGGGGCAGAAATGCTGGGTGCCCGTTGCTGAAGTACTCCAGCAGTTTCCCTGAAGAGTTGTTCCATCACAGGTCAAATCATCTCAAAAGTCTTCTGACCTTTGCTCAATAAGATATCTCTTACATGGTTATGCAGGTGTGAAACAGTGTATTGCAGCACAAGAGTATTTTCCTGCTCTGTGTCTTTCCAGTGGTCTGCTCTGCAGTAAGTCCAGGGCACCAGAACCAAGCAAAAAAATCACATCAAATTCATCTTTGTTATTTAAACCTAGGATCATGTTAGATGATCTTTTCTGATGCTCAGAATGGAAGGTATATTAAAAAGATTCTTCAGCATGGTCTCCTCTTTCAGAGTAAATGGACAGCACTAGCAATGGCAGCTGCCCTTGTTTCCTCTGACAATGGGTGTCTTTCTGAAAATACAGAAGAAAAGAAATGGTAAAAACAAAACAAGTCCATACAAAGACCAAAACATAGGTACATAATTTACTAACACTTCCTGCCTTTTTGAACTGTAATAAATATCTTTCAGTCTTTTCAGTTTTCACTCTGATTTTAGCAAAGAACAGTTTGTTAGTATGTCCTTGGTTGTTCTAAGAAGTTTTTCCCTAACTCACAGTTTAGCATGGAGGTGGTTATCTGCACATTCCTCAGATGCAAAGTTCCTCAGGTGAGAAAATGCATGGTAAGACATATCTTTTGTAGTAGCTTCCCAGAGGAAGAACTCTATCTTCCTCTACATTAAGTCAATCCACACCAAGTGCATCTTCAGTCTTGGCTAGACCTTAATCAAAATGATGAAAAATTTCAAACAAGAGAGTATTTCTTTACACAGAAAGAATAATTTCAAGTGTAGTCCCTCAAGCTCTCCTGTCTTATCATCTTCAGAAATGACTTGGAGACAGGACTAGAAGGGATATTGAGCAAGTTTGCAGATGATACAAAACTGGAAGGAGCTGTTGACTCCCTAAAAGGCAGGGAGGCCCTGCAGAGAGACCTCGACAAATTAGAGGACTGGGCAATCACCAACCATATGAAGTTCAACAAGGGCAAGTGCCGGATTCTGCACTTGGGATGGGGCAATCCCAGATACACGTACAGACTGGGGAATGAGATACTAGAAAGCAGTGCCATGGAAAGGGGCCTGGGGATCCTGGTTGATGGCAAGTTGAACATGAGTCAGCAGTGCCCTGGCAGCTACGAGGGCCAACTGTGTCCTGGGGGGCACCAGACAAAGCATCACCAGCTGTTGAGGGGATTGTCCTGCTCTGCTCTGCACTGGTGTGGCCTCACCTGGAATATTGTGGCAGTTTTGGGCATCACAATGTAAGAAAGCTATTAAGCTATTAGAGAATGTCCAAAGGAGGACAGTGAAGATGGTGAAGGGCCCTAAGGGGATGCAGTATGAGGAGCAGCTGAGGGCACTTGGTCTGTTCAGCCTGGAGAAGAGCAGACTGAGGAGAGACCTCATTGCAATCTACAACTTCCTTGTGAGAGGAAGAAAAGGGGCAGACACTGATCTCTTCTCTGTGGTGACCAGTGACACAACCCAAGGGAATGGCCTGAAGTTGTGTCAGGGGAGGTTTAGGTTGGATATTAGAAAAAGGTTCTTCCCCCAGAGGGTGGTTGGGCATTGGAACAGGCTCCCCAGGGAAGTGGTCACAGCACCAAGCCTGACAGAGCTCAAGAAGTGTTTGGATGACACTCTCAGGCACGTGGTGTGACTCTTGGTCATGGTCCTGTGCAAGAATTTAATGATAATTGTGGATCTCTTCCAACTTGATAGATCTTGTGATTCTGTGATTTGTATGCTTACAAAGGGTGGCAGCTTTGGGATATCAATTTCTCCCTTCCCATATTTACTAGTGGACAGATGTCTTCCTTCATTATTTATAAAGCAGCCAGACACCCAAAGCCTCACATGTGTCTCCCACCACAGACATGAATTTGTTTACCTGCACTCACTGTGTTTATTTTGTGAAGCAATAGTGTTTAATGTGGACACACAACTGCTTTGCCTGCCTTCTATGTGGTTGCAGACAAATTCTGCACATGATTTTCCATAAAAATGGAGATGGATGCATATATATGCATATATATATATATATATATATATATATATGTAGGAATTTCACACTCCTTGGTGCAAAATGCACAATATCCATAGCTTGCTAAACTAAAAAATATGAAATATTCTCTTTCGACTGTCATGTACTCCAATGATTACATGCATTTTAAAATGCAGCATCTACTATATTACTCCCAACCATTGCTTTCTGGAAATTGTCCTATAGAAAAATATGTGTTTAACAACTGGAAAAATGAAAATTCAGAGTTTACTGAAGATGCAGAGGTTGTTTGTTTTTTTCTTTTATCATATCTGTATCATGGTGAACTTTTAGAACAAGTATTTCATCTATTTCCCTAACTTCACAAACTCACTGTGCTAAATATGTCTCATTATTGCAGTGGTTTTGAACTCTAACATATACAGTCTGTCTTTACATTCTTTTCTGGTTAGTAAATTATGTACACTTCACAGCCCTTCTACTGTTAGGTCATTGAGAAGCTGAAACACTGATGCTCTCTGCATTTAATACAACATTTTAAAATGTTATTATGCACACTGTGAAGGTCAAGCCATGTGGCCACTTGGTATCGAAAGATGACAAGCAGGACACACAAAGATTTACTTCAAAAAGTTTTGGATGAATTTAAGAGACAGTGGCCTTCAGAGGAAGATATCTGAAGATCTGGGCTACGTGGGAGTAAATCTCTATTTTATGCTGACGCATAAAGTGCTAAGTTTCTTACACCTTCAGGTGAAGTACAAGCCAAATTCAGATTTCAGGAAAGCTTCTAAACTCCCATAACAATTCCTTGAAGAATGGGTCCAATTTTTACCTAGTATTAGCATTTAACTGAATAATACACATTATTGCTGAAAAACACCTGTAGATGAGCTTTTGTGCTGAAAGGTTCACTTTGGGTTTTTTTTTTTTCTTCAGACAGACAGCTTGGTTTAACAGAGATTATTTCATAACTCTGATAGCCCTGTCTTACAGGTGACACTCTGCATTCCCCAAGTCTCCATGATCTAGCAGGACAGCCTGAATCCTCCTAAACCCTAGCAAACTCAGGAGCTTGCAGGATTGAACACTATCTAATTCTGCCAATTCTGCTTCTCAAAAAATGTTAAAAAAACCCAAATCAATAAAACATGCAATTGCATCCAAGACAAACAAATGAGCACCCAGTTTGTCCCCCTGAATTTGTTTGAGTTTACATGGAATGGAAAACATACCCAAGGTGATACAAAATATGTGGCCAGGTGACATGGGCCAGAAGTTCATTTAACATCACCAGTTATTAAATGCTGCATCTGTTAACTGATTCTGACAGTAGAAGTCAAAAATACAGCAAAACAGACACTCATCACTGCTTGTATTTTCTCTGAAGCAGTCTGTTGGAAAAAAATAAGGTTTCAGAAGATGTTAAATCAGCTTCTGGGAGCACAGGCTTTAATACTGAGAGTGTAAGGCTTCTTTTTGCACTTGACCCCCACACATTAGTTTGAGCAGTATCCTTACAAGAGTGAGACTCTTTTTCCTTTATCACTTTGCCCCAAAATAACTTATTGAATGAATTAACTTTAAGTGCTTAGAATTGTTTTGGGTTCTTTTCTTAAATGAACTCATTCACTATTCCTAAATGACAGATTCTTTACCATCTTCCCTTGCAAAGTTGTGCAACATACCAAATATGATGCTTAATTCACTTTCAATGTTTAAAAGCTGAGGAAAATGCATAAATAAATAAACAAAATCAAACTTCAAAATCATATTATTAAAGAAACTTACATTACCCTCTTCTATTACACCTACATTATTCACTTCTGATATAAAGGAGTTATAAAAAATCTCGTTATATTTACATATCCACACAGCCTAAATCAACCTGTTGTTTAGTTCATATAAAAATCAATTTTGAAACAGTTATTTTTCTTTCATTTAAGAACTTAACTTTCTACTGAAAAGTTAAATTGAGAACAAAACAAAACAAAAAAACATACTAACAAAAGGCCCCACATAACATTTCAAAGACAATCCCAGATGAAATTTCATGAATAACCAGGTTTTTTACCTGATGACAGAATTATGACAGAAACAGTACATTTTTAAGTTGGACTTGATGATCTCAGATTTAGGTTGGACTTGATGATCTCAGAGGTCCTTTCCAACCTGATTCTATGATTCTATGATTCTATGATAAGTTGACATACAGTTAACCTTATCTTCCAGATGAGAAACTAAATTATTTTTTAGCAGAAAGCATCCAAAACCGGAGGTATCACCTGAAGTAATTGTTTCAAACACAGCTGAAAGTTGGGGGACTGCATGGGACTCCACACACTGAAATCAAAATTTTCATCTGTTCTGAACTTTTTTTTCCATGCCCTAAGCCACGCTGCAAGGTTTCAAGTGACCCAGAGAGATAGGTCTTTACAACTAAGCTGGGGTCTGAGAGGAGGTTCTGTGGTTCACATGTTTAAGTATCTCTCAGCTCCTTCCATAGGAGAACCTCTTGTATGCAGATCAAGAGACTTTTAGGAGTTCACGATCATGAGAGAGACAGATATCAAAACGAGAACAATGTAAGTGCAAAACACGTCATGAAGCCCACGTTTGAACGCCACACTATTTACTTGAGGGAAAAATCTAACACTGTGGTAAACCCACTGCTTTTGAAATAAAACCTACTTTTATCTAGTATATTAAAAGTTAAGGCAACTCCTCTTCCACGCAAATACGAAGTTTTTGCACAGAAATGTCTTTGCTAGGAGTAAACGAGACAGACGCTCTGCTGAGCCGGGCTGAAGCGATGAGAAGCGCCTCTCGGAGTCCCAGTCGGGACGGCTGCAGCAGCGGGCACTGAGAGCACCTCCCCAAAGCACCGGCTCTCCCCAGGCTTCTACACCGCGCCAAGCAAGAGCCTCTTCACCCAACCTCACCTTATGATTCTTCCTTCACAAACTTTTTTGCACTTGTTTGGGAGGGAGGTGGCTCAGAACACGGGAAGAAAAACCCACCTGTATCGCTTATCCGCAGCAGCCCGAGGGAAAACAGCCACCCAAGTCTCCAGCAAAAGCGTCCTGAGCGACGGCGCAGAAGCCCCGGCATCGGTACCCCCGAGGCTGCTCCCCTGGGTGACGGTGTCGGCAGCAGGGAGCAGCCCGGCGCTGCCCCCGCCCGCGGATACCCCGCGGAGCCGGCAGGGCGCTCGCTCTCCGCGGGATGGATGCGCTGGGCTCGCCCTGACAGCCTCCCTCCTTCTCGCCTCCCCGGTGGACTGAGAAAACATCCAACTTCGGGCGGGCGGGAGAGAGTAAACAGCCTTTTTTACTAAATGAAGAAACAGGAGCGCCCAGGGGCGGTTCGCCCCGCTCCCCCCGCAGCTCCGCCCGCGCCGGGGCAGTGCCGCAGCCTGCGCCGCCCCGCGCCGGGATGCGGGGGCATCCAGCGCCCCGCCTTTTGGGAGCCCGTCCGGCTGCCCCCTCCCTGCTGCAGGGGTGCTCCCGCCAGGGCATCCCTGCTGCTGGTGCATGTCTGCACGGCGAGGTTGGGCTGTGCGCTCTTCACAAGCATGTTGCTGTGAAAAGACTTTTTTGGGTTTTGTGAGCAAGTGGGTGTGAATAAATAAACGTGTTCAGCAGCGGTCAAGAATGCAGTTTTAACACTTATCAAAATGAAGGGATTTTGACTTGACAAAACCAAAACCAGACATATCTCGTGTGTGATTTGTCGGTTGTCAGTTTTGTTTGTATTTTCCACTTATCTTTACACTTCAAGCATTTACAGACTGGACAAGCACTATGGTTGCTGTGTGCTGAAATTAGTGCTTTCAGAAATACATATGCATCGCAGAAATAGCATATGGCTTGAAAACCAGCATAGTACTGTGTCTTTCTACTACTCCCTACTACTCCCTACTACTACTCTTTTAGACTTACACTGCTCTGATCTTTCTACGGGAGAAAAAAAAAAATAAACGTGGAGAATGAATCGCTGGATAAAAACACTAGAGAAAAAAATATACCAGAGTATACCTTGCCCTGTCAAACATCTCTTATCTCTGATTCTTGCTGAATTTCTAATGAGTTTTTAAAACTTGTAGATCACAGTTAAAAGCCTGTAAAGTGATCATCATAGTGATGCTATTCCATCTAAGCTAGATTTAACCTCTTATTTGATCACAGTTGCAACTTTTCCACCATCTCAGCATAGAGACAGACAAACCAATGCGCCTATTGTTATAGAAAAACAGCCCAGCAAAATGAAAGTGGAGTCTCTTTGTAAAATCTTTTCCCAATTGAAGCTAAAGCAGACCTCACAGGTATTATCTGTTGTATTAATAAAAAGATTTTGTTCCAAAATTCAGCTTAAGCATTTCATTAAATAAGAATTTTCTGAAGAAACAAATCAGGACTACACCTAATAGCATCATCTTCAGAAAAAACACTATATCATAATTTTGCTGTTTAGACTAAGAACTGTTTCTCTCAGAATGCAAAAAACAAACCCCAAAATAATGTGCTAATGTTACATGCAGAGGGACAGCAGGAGTGTACCTCCTTTAAAGATGCCTACCTAAAAATTAAAATTAAAAGGTTCATTTTTTTCAGTGTTACTCGCATAATATGTACCTCTGGAGTTCCCCAGTATGGCATCCAATTACAAAAACAACCACAGTTAGCAGATGCTCATACTTATAATAATTTTTCAACAGCATGAATATGTCCTTCAATAGGTGTTAAATTGACCTTTATTACCCATACAAAGTCAGATGAAACCACTTATTAAAAATAGCTGGGTTAAAAAGTGATTTGAAATCACTTACCTCTTATGAACTTGGAAGAATTGAAAAAGTGAGTCGTGCCAGCAAAAAAAACCCCCTTGTCAACACAAATAAATCATCAGGCTGTTTACATACCTGATTCATTCAAGCTCCTTCTGTTTCACAGATTATGATTCAGAGCGGTTTGGCAGCATTACTGATTGCCAGGGTGTGTCAGTGAAGAACAGGCAGGCTCTGGATGGCATCCCTTTGGGGTTGTAATTCTGAAGTCCTGGTGGTGCTTCAGAAATTAAGCTGGGGCATTTGATTTGAGTTCCTTGTTTTTTAAATTTAAAAAATAAAAGTTTATAGAGAATTCCAGCATCTTCCATGAATTTCCTGCTTTCCCCTCGCTTCCAAATAAATTTTGTGAGTTTTAGTAAAGTCTCGAATATCATACAAAAGGGACATGAAATGAATCTAATGGGGAGTAATACTGAGAACATCTGCTGTTGTGCTCCCCCAGTGCAGCAGTCAGTAGATGCATCCATACAGTTCTTCACAGCAATGCCCAAGAACTCACCACCCCAGTTCCTTGGCTGCAGCAAGCAACTGGAGATGTACAGCAAGGAGAACCAATGTGTTTACAATAACATGTAAGCCAGGTGGACAGACGAGGCATGAAGATTCATGTGAGTAGTTGAGATTGTCTCCCTATGCTGGTTATTTTCTACTTTCAGAGTGGTTGCTGAGCTCAGTAACATACCTCAAGATACAAAAGAGTGATTGCTGCAATAACATCGGAATCATTTTGGTTTGCATGATAGTAACAAAACAAGGAGAAATTGTAGGGAAAGAGAGGGAAACTCTTCCCTTCTGCCTGCAAACACTAATAATTCTTTAAATCCTTACTGCAAAGGTATTTAACAATGAATATTGGAAGCAAACCCAGAGCATCCTCAGATTTTTCACGGTATCTGACAGACCTTGAAATCCAACTCTTTGATTGGTTATAAAGAATGGCAGGAGATAGCAAGTGCATTGGCCTGGTTTCTATGTTTACATGTTTTGGATGGCACAGATTCCACAGTTTGTGAATCTGGAGAGAGGACAGTTGATATGAGTCCAAGATTGAAATCATTGATAATCTCCTTATTCTGCACAAAGCATATGAAGTCAAGACTGAAAACAGCTACTAAAATTTAGAATAATATACAAAAATATAGTCATTCCTGTTTTGGAATTAAGAGATAAGAGCATATTACATCATAATAAAACCACTGTCAAAAGATTTTGAAAAGCCTTTAGAACAGCGTGGAGAAAGATAATTTCATGCAAACTAAGAGAGAATTTGTGAGTCAACACCAACTTGCTTTACCTAAAAATAATCTTTAGGTTCAGGTACCCACACAGAGGTATCTAATGTGTTTGAGGCATCCTTGAAAATCCCATCCAACCTTTTTCTGCTAAGCCAGAGGAGTGTGGGTCTTCAA
The DNA here is from genome assembly GCA_013397135.1 of Pachyramphus minor. NCBI lineage: Eukaryota > Metazoa > Chordata > Aves > Passeriformes > Tyrannidae > Pachyramphus > Pachyramphus minor. The sequence goes on along the minus strand of VYXB01009811.1, from coordinate 399,032 downwards.
GATATGATCTAAAAAAAGACATTATCTATATGGGAGGCTGGAAGTTGTGTGCATAAGGCTTATCCAATTTTTCAAATATACTATCAGGCCTAATAAAAGATGCTACCTCTGTCTAGAAACCTTGTCTTACCTGCCTTTTGACTATAATAACAAGAGCAAAGCACTCATTCAGTGAGCCAGTTCTTTCAACTAGTGTCTTATTTCTGGGGGATGATTTTGCTCAGCTTCTATGAGGCTCTGAAATGCCTACATGAATTTCTTTCTCATTTTTGGACTTTATCTGGATTTCTAAATCACATTCAACTCGTATTTAATTTATTTACAGGTTCTAAGGATTCATCAAAATTGTGAGACAAAAAATCCAAAAATCCTTTCCAAGGGTCTGGCTCTAAGCAGCAGATCCCAGCTGCTCCCTGACTCCATAGTGTGTGAACAATAGTTGTGGTCATGTCTCTTCTTTCTCTAACCAGTTCCAGTGCTCTCCTTCTTGCTGTGACTGAGGGTTACTCTGTCACAGGTAACTCCGTCACTCTGTCACAGCAAATCTAGACAGGACTACAATTTTTCTATTTACAGTAGCTTTCTTTCTGAAGGTTATAGTATATTTAAACCATTCTTCCTGTAGCTTTGCATTTTGTTGACTTCCTGGATGACAGCCAGCTGAACATGAGCCAGCAGTGTGCCCAGGTGGCCAAGAAGGCCAATGTCATCCTGATTTGTATCAGAAACAGTGTGACCAGAAGGACTAGGACAGTGATTGATCCTGATGTACTCAGCACTGGTGAGGCTGCCCCTTAAATCCCATGCTCAGTTCTAAGTCCCTCAGAAATACATGGGAGTGTGTCCAGAGAAAGGCAGTGGAACTCGTGAAGGGTCTGGAGCACAAGTCTTACAAGGAGCAGTTGAGGGAGCTGGGGTTATTTAACCTGGAAATGAGGTTCTAGTGAGACATTATTGCTCTCTACAACTACCTGAAAGGAGGTTGTAGCCAGATGGGGGTTGGTGTCTTCTCCCAGTTAACAAGTGACAAGACAAGAGAAAATGTCCTCAAGTTGAGCCAGGAGAGGTTTAGATTCAATATTAGGAAATTTTCTTCACTGAAAGGATGGTCAGGTATTGGAATAGCCTGCTCAGAGAAGTGGTGGAATTACCATTCCTGGGAGTGTTCAAAAGATGTGGAGATGTTGCATTTAGTGAGATGGTTTAGTGGTGGACTTGACAGTGCTGGGTTAATAGTTGGATATGATGATCTTAGAAGCCTCTTCCAATTCTAAAATTCTGAAATTCTATGAATAAATGCTTACTTCATATTGCCAAAGTTGTCAAAGAAGATCCTGTGCCTTTTCTATTCACAACTCATGCCCAGAGTTATCTGTAGGTAAGGGGAAAGCCACAGGAAAGCTTTCAGAAATCCAGGCACAAAGTTAGAAGTATCCTCAGAAGGTGAGATACTTTGGGTAACACAAACATGTACCTCACTTCACTGTTATAATGACGAATGAATGAGACACATCTTCAGTGAAACTGAAGCAGCAAAAGGAACCTTTTGTTCAAAAAGACAGAATGGGAACTATGGCTCAGTTTGTCATTTGGGCTTTATCCAACTTCCCTTACTTTTATACAAGGTGGGACTAAGCTTACAGTGTTGTTCCCTCTGGGGATCGTGTGTCTCTCTGACCTGCTCCTCCCCAGAAAGTTCAGGGGTGACCAGAGCCAGACCAGGGATGGGAAAGCTTCACAGACCGTCCCCTTGTGCATGGCATAAATTTTATCCTCTAAACCATTAGTGGCATCTCTCCCTCTTTTCCTGGGGTAGCCAAGGGAGGGCACATCATATATTGCTGACACTGGTCCTGGGAAGAGAGAAGTTCAGTGCAGCTGCTAATTAATAGTAAAAACAGCAGAGANTTGCTGACACTGGTCCTGGGAAGACAGAAGTTCAGTTGCTTCTGTCAGTTCAGTTGCTTTACTATTAATTAGCAGCTGCTAATTAATAGTAAAGACAGCAGAGGAAAAAGACCAAAGGACTACAGAAGACAGGTCAGGCACTCTACATATTTGTATTTGATTGGGATAGCCTTTCCTCAATAGGAGTGCCCCAGAGATGTTCTGCACTCTACTTCATTGCCAGTGTGTACCACAGAAAAATAGATTGCAGGCATTTCTCTCTCCTTCCACGCCCTGTCAGCTCCATCACTCGCAGTGCTCCCACTGGAAATCAGGTGGGCCACAGCCTAACCCGGAGGCATCTTGTTTCCCTTGTTGCCTGATCACAATAAAGGTGGCTTGGAGACAAGAGGGCTTTTGGAATGTTATTTTGCAGTATGATAAATAACAAAGGCTAAAAAATCTCATCATACTCTCTCTGAAAAAATGGGTTTTTTAAACAAATGCCTGGTTATTTTAGCCCTCAGTTTGCATTGGTCTTCTTGGGCACCACCTACCTTCGGGTGTGTGTCTGAGTAAACATGCAAGTGACAGACAGAGGAATATTTGTGATGCTCACTGTTCCATATTTAACTCTTGCAGGCACATCTGTTCACTGTGTACCCAGGAATTAATTGCTATCCCTAAACAGCCTCCCTAATAGCCTCCACTATGACTCCTTCTTTACAGAGGTCCTACAACCCAACTGTTCTTTTCATCAGCCATGTCTGCTTCCCAGATTCTCATGTCACTCCTTGTTGCACCTCAAGGAGTTTTGCATCCACCTTGTTAGAGCCCAAGGGGCTGCAGGAGGCTGACGCAAACCCAGAGCTTTTCACCCTTGCACCATTTTCTGATTTGATTTTTCTTTGAGGAAACATTTTCTCCAGGGCAATGGAAAGGAAACAAAGCTTCTGAGTTTCTTGATTGTTATTCAGAAACCATTGCTTGAGAAGCCGAAGGCAAAGCATTGTTTTTCTCTAGCTTTATTCTCTCTGGCCATCCTGCCCTCCACCAGTAGTTGAGACAACTGAGTAACAGTCAGAGCTTGTCAGTAATTTGGTAGGTGGCCGTGGCAGTTTGCTTTCTAACATTATCTCCAGCTCAGCTGAAATCTGATATCTCCCTACTTATAAGACCTGGCAGCAGGAATGTTAATGGAAAATTCTGAGTAGTTTGTCAGTCCAAGCTAGCAATGCACACAGATGTCAGGTCTGCCAAAGGGACAAGGTAGGCCACTGAGCTGTTTTGTATTTCTGAACATCCTCTTGCCAGAATGCTGCGTGTTATTTTTCTTAGCAACTGCTTAGCTGTTCCTTTGAATCAAAGATGACTTTTTTTATAGCAGATACGTTTCATGCTGGATGTAAGACTTTTGCTTCCTTCAGCTGACAGACTGTTTTCAGAAGAAGGAGGGAGGCATGTGTAGAGCACACCAGGATCAGAATTGGATGCACAGGAGAAGAGACTAAGGTGAAGAAAAGGATGAGAGGTCATCACAAAGGAAGATGCAATTATATGTATTGAAAGACTGGCAAGAATCATCAATTTGTTTTGCAGCATGGAGATTATCTGTTAGCTACAAGATTCGTATCTATGATAGAGTGGAAAATTCAGTTGTATCCTGTGGATACTTACTTTTGTTCCTGGCCTTTATGGATAACAACTTTTTGTAAGAGACACTAATTTGGGTACCAACCATCTGGGCCTGGCTGGTTCTGTACAAACTGTGAAATATTTGATGCCATGTTTACACTGCTAAAGGTACCTGTGCTAATGCACTTAAATCCAGGTCCATTATTTCTCATTACTGATCAGGTGCATTTTACAGCAGATGGTTGCCTACTTCGATTTCTGTAGGTTTTCTCACATGTATGGGATACTTTGTGTTTGTCTAAGCTACAGAGCCACAGAGACCTTCCATTCCATCAGGTCTCAGAATGTAAACTTGTTAAAGTCCTAGATCCTCTCAGGATCTCAGACCATAGCCGACTTCTCCTGTAAACCTTGGTTTAAGAGGAGAGCTGAGCATATAAATCAGCTGCTTGTCCTGAATTACACCATCCACATCCCTGAGGTGGACAACCAGGAGCGACAAGGCAAGCCATGATTAGCTGACATGTGGGTTAACGCATGTCAACATGCTGAGTAGTAGTAGAGATGGTGGGATCAAGGGCATAAAGGATTTGGGATCTGCCCCTAAGAATTTATCGGCTTCTATTATTGCTTATTATCTGAGTGATAAAATTTTTCATATCCCTGATCGAGACTTAAATTGGAGGAGAAGTACAACTTTTTTCCTCATATTGCTTATGTTCTTGACAATGAGTGCTACATTTTTTTATCATGATTTCCTTAGTAACACAAGAGGCTTATTGTTGGGCTTTCTTTCTTTCTTTACCTACCTAAATCTCTAGTATCTAGAATAATTTGGTTCTTTGACAATCAAAAATTTCATTTATAAAAGCTTTCACTTATTTAAAGATGTTTCAAACATGACTTAGTTAAAAGTGACCCATGAGAAGTTCAGAAAAAGAACTTCAAAGTTACTGGTTGTATATGCTATGCTCTTTTTTTTTTTTTTTAGAGCTAACTAAAGAAAAAATCAAATAATGTAAGTAAATCTGGAAGACTCAGAAGTTAAATGAATTTGAAGTAACTATTGGTTTTAAAATGCAATAATGTGCAATAAGCCCAACAGTACTTATACTCATTTGATTTATACATAAAAAGACACATTTTATGTCATTCTGAGAATTTCATTAATATTCAAAGAATCTGGCTAGGGACTCAAAATTATTACATAGTAAATTTTCCTATATAAGCCAGGAGCAGAATCTATATTTCTAAAGTTCTGTACCATTTTCGCCTCTTTCTTAGCAATTGGTCCTGGAGGAGTAGTTTTTCCATCAACACATTCTGTTTTCTGGAGGATGAAAATTATTTCCATTAATTTTAAAGCAAAGAACAGTCTGTCAAAACACAGTAACAAGATTTCCCATGCAACACAAACTGAACTTCTTATGAGCTGGTATCTCAGAGAATTTAAAAATAATATTTTCAACTCCACAATTGTCCTTATTCTGATCACTTCTAATCTATATACTTAGCACTCCAGTCTATCCTTATGAAAAAATGAAATCCTGTGGAAATCTTCCTGCTTTGCTTACAAGTCCCTCCAGCAAAATGTTTCTCTGCTGGAAAAATGTGTACTAGCTGGAGCCAGGTTCCATTCTTGTCAAAAATACAAGTGAAAGATGAAAGTGCGTCTGTCATATGTCTTTCAGTTTCTTTAGCTCCACTTGTTTTTTCCCCCAGTGTCTCTCCCAAACTTCTATTTTTTTCATCTTTCTGTGTAACATATCTTCAGGTAAAATCTCAAATCTTCTAAGCCTGTCATGATGGAGTGGGTCTAAATCTTGACTTTCAATTTGCAGGATAAAATTACAGTTTAGCTTAATTAAAAAAAATTCTTGTAATTTTTTTTTCTCTGAAAGTTTAGTGATAAAAAAGTCAAGTCAATGGAAATGGAGGTGGAAGATGGTTTCATTCTCAGAATGTTTCTCTGAGAAAAATGTATCAGATGATGTCCCACAAAATAACAGCTCCATGACATTTTCCACCGCTCAGGAAAAGCAGTGTTTGGCATACTTCTGAATCCCTTGTTTGTGAAGCTGCAGTAGATGATAGCTCTGCAACTGGTCTGTGGAGACTTGCTGAGCAGTGAAACCAATGGTCTCTTTAAATTAAAAATTATTGCTAAGTATGCATTTTATTCTATGAGAAATTGAGACAGCTATCACTTCTTTGATTGAAGAATTAGGAATCTATAGTGTCCCACAATTAAATGCCTACAAAACTAACACTAGTTTTCATTCTTCACAAAAAAATATATCTATGCATCAAGGTCATCTTTTGACAGAAATTGTCCATCAACATTTGCCCACACAGTTTACATCTGCCTCTCAGATGTACCCCAGGCATAATTTGTGCTTATAATTACAGAAAAAGATTTTAATAACTGTGTTACAGGGATCTGAAAGTGTTACAGATTCAGAAACATGTTTTAGCAGGGATCGTTTGTAAAATATTTATTTGCTTTCTATTTCCCATTTTATAACTGGTCATAGGTTTTGCAGGAGATGTATTACACGCTGCCAACAGGAGCAGCCATATTATATAAGACCAATTTCTTACAAAATTCAGTAGATTTTTTTAGCAAAATAACAGCTGTTTTTCTTGGCTTTAGTGATTGCAAATCCCTAAGAGAACACTTTGAAAGCTTTACGACAATCCTGGCCAAAAACATAATTGAATGAGGAGTTCAACATTCAAATTCTGCAAAAACCAATTTGCTGAATACTTGTCATGTTCCATAGTTATCATCACCACCCTCTGAAAACAAGAACAGACAACTCAGTCAAGTGGCTACCAGGCCTGTGTCATAACTAACAACAACCAGCAAATCCGCAGTAGAGTTGGCTGTCTGATAGGAAACCAGCCACATGAATACCTGTGTGGTGAACACCATGTGAAATACCCGGTGTTTCCTTCCTTACCTCCTTGGTTGACTCACTTGGAGGCCAGGACATGCATCCATTGCACTGGGATCTATTGCAAGATGTGATGGTAGGATCACTTAGACACAAGTTCCCCTCCTAATCCAGAGCAGTGATCCAGATTGCAAGTGTTAATGGGCACTTAAGCCCCTGGGTTTGGGACTCTAAAGTTTATGAGAGTCAGCTCTGCTTATATTGCTTTCTTGTGTTCTGCCTGTGATGAAAATCAACTCTTGGGAGTCAATGGGCTGTAGAGACTGAGAGAATAGGACTATGCTAGAGGCAGGTGTTACTACTATGCCAACCACTACAGCTTTTATGATTCATTTTCATTATATGACTTGATTGCAGCAGAGCATTAAAATGTTGGTGCCTTTGGACTTTGAGAATGAAAGAGAAAAGATTTCTCTGGAGTTTGATTTAGATTCATTGTCCCAGAACAGAGTTTATCTCGTCTTTGCTGTTACCCTAGAAACTGAGCTATGCTAGGGAAAGGACAGGGGATTGGGCTCTGGGGCTCAAAGGAAGAATAGCTCCTCTCAGCCAGATTTCTGCCAGGAATATGGGAACACAGCACAGTATCTATTTCCTCCAGGAACAGGTCGTTCCTTGGATGTCACTAGTCCTATGGGCTGAGAGGGAACGTCTGTCTCTGAATTACAGATTCAGTGGTGGGAAAGGTAAGCATTAGCCTTTTTGATTAAGATTAGGCTAAATTTGGTAAAAATATGAAAAAGACAAATATATACCTGTGGAATAATGTCTGTATTAATCTGACCTGTGCATATTTGATAGGAGTATTTTCTAGGCGGATGTTGTTTCGAGTTTGTCCCAAAAAGTATCAGCCTACCTTAAAGGATCCCTGAATGCTTGCAGGAAACAAATCAGTGATAATTTTCCAATGCCTTATGCATACAACCCAACCAGTAGAAAGCTAAATTCCACAAAAGCCTTGAATGCAGGTGTATACATGCAAGAATAATCTTCGACCTAATAAGCAATAACCCCTTGTAAAGCATAGCTGTTAGTTTTTCTGACAGAGTGACCCTTCACAGTATTAGAATGTTAAAAGAAAGTTGAGAAATATTTAGGGGCTGGGCAGATGTTAACTGTTGCTGGCTGTACAACTGGCAATTACATTTTAACAAAAGAATAGACAATTGCAATTTTTTCTATTCATTACTGTGCAAAAGGATAACAAATATTTGAATGGTAGTGCTTAATCATCAGCTGGATTTAAAGATTATTGTGTTCTGAAATATTATTTTTGCTATGGCATGCTGCAGATCTCTGAGAGAGAGAGGTGTCACTTGAGTACAGTAGGAAAGCTTTACTTAATGTAAAAGACAAAAATATTAAATTCCAGAATGTAAGGAGAGAGGAGATAGCCTTGCATGTTTGCTTGTACCCTAGGGTTTTCTATTGTTAGATAGATTCTCCAGGCATTAGTGTGTTGTTTAAATTAAGGTAGCAGAACTACAGGTAGCAGTAGTTTCTGCTTACAAAGTAGCAGAAATAGGTAATTTCCTGAAGAAAGAAAGGTGTTAAACTGTAAATTACTTATTTCACAAGGGAAAGTGCACAGGAGTGGGTTCACCTGCAGGAACAGCCCTGGGCCTCTCGTCAGTGGCCCCACATCTCAGTCTTCCTGATGTCTTCAGGAGGGGAAAAACATCACTTTTAAGGGATGTTCAAGGCAAAGCCCACGTCTGTGGGCTTTACCTGTAAAGCAACAACTAAGAAGCTGGGGGTGGGGGATTGATTTAACAGTGGTGGTATTTAGAATTTCAGTTTGTGCTTTCCTTGAAAAACACCTTCCACCATTTATTCAATTTTGGCATTTTTCAAGGCCATGAAAAAGAAAGCTCCATGAAGCTTAGTTTTAGAGCTAAGAGAACACATTTAGAAACCTTCCCTCAGCCTTGCAGGTATAGTGAAACCACTGCCTGTTATCTCTATATGTTTGCTTCACAGGTTTGCTGTTCTTCCACATCTGTTTGTACCTCTCTCTCTTTTTGTTTGGTTTTGATGATGGGTTTTTGTTTGGTTTGTTTTTTGTCATTATCTGGACACAGGACCACTTTTTGTTCAGCACCTCTGGAGCTACAGTCCGCAATGGAAGGGAAGGATAACGGGGTTAGGAGCAAATACTGCAGAAGCAGCAACTGTTGCTTGTCTTTCTGAAGATAAAATCTTGGTAGTTCCTTTTCACCTGTTCCTGTCGAATGCAGCCAAAAGATGGCAGCATTTTACTCATCATCGGGTGTGAGCTTTGGGTCTGTTCACAGGCTGCAATTCAACCCGCCCTGAGAGGAAGAAAAAAAAACCCCTGCAACTTCTAATGGAGTAGCCAGAATTCCAGAATTTCATTATAATCCTTGCTGAATATAAACCATACCAAAACGTGTTTATACCATAAGTAAGAATAATTGTTATCATATTTTTTCAGTAGTTTTATTTAAAACTGTTGAACCATTGTTTTGGGAGATTGGAATCTGGTTTATTTTCTGCATACCTTTGTGTTACACATCAACTCACAGATGTCAGAAGTCTTGAAATTCAGTCTTGTTGATTTTGGACAAGGGAAAAGAGAGATGCGGAAAATTTTGACAACTCCATAAGACTTTACTGGGAAATGTATATAGATTTTGTTGTTGTTGTCGTTTAATGATCATTTCCAGCAAACTTTTCATTCCTGTGAGATGCAGATCAGTCTTATTTCACAGATATGTAGAAAGTGAGGCCAATAGAGTTATCTGGCTTCTTAACAGATGCCCTCTTGGCACCCTTCTTCTTGGATATCTGTACACATTTTTACAAATGCCACAGAACACCCCTGCAGGTGTGAAACACATTTGAAACCCCAGCTTGAAATGACTCATGATGTACCAATACTTTGTGCACATAATTGCCTTTGATTCTGGACCACATTATAAAGGGAGCTCGAAACCTTGCAAGTAGCTCTGCAAAATAGGTAGCTTAGCTGGCACTGTTAAAAACATCAGGTTGTTTATATTTTAATCTGTAAAAAAATAATGAACTCTTTTATTTTCCTTTTTTTTTTAGCTCCCCTCCCTAAAAAACAACAAATAAAAGAAAACCCAACAAAAAGGTTTTACTAAAGTGCTTGCAGTTAATTTCCAGATGATATCTTGCAATCTTACATGGGTAAACCAGCTAATCAATGCCTGGAATACATACACTTCATTAAGTGCACCTGGGTTTAAGGTACTAGCTGTAACACTGGTGACACTTAGTCTTAAAACCTTTCCCAGTCACTTGGCTAATTCAGATGAAGGGATAGAAAACATTTTTCCTAAGTCTGTTGTCTCTTTGCCTTTAGGCTCGAAAAGCGTTCTGGGTACTGGTTGACATTTTGCAGCCTATCAGTCTAATTAGAAGGCTGAAATTTCAATTTGTAAATGCAGCCCTGGTGTTGTGTGCTGAATACTTAATCTCTAATGCTTGGTATAAATCTGCATTTGCTGCTGTTGGATCAATGCACAAGTGCCTGCTTTCTGCACATGTGAGCATGTGTCTGCACTTGTAGCAACAGCACTTGGATGAAAACTGTTCAAGGAACTTAAAAACAGTATATTATCCATCACTATCACTACAGAGTCTCCACAAGGACTGTGAGCAAAAAGCTGTCAGCAGCACCATGCGGTAGGTTCTTTTGTTTGCTGGTTTTCATCATCTTTTAACACTGCAGCTGGGAAAAAAATGTTTTCAGCTTTAAACGAATGACAGGCTGTTTAGCACCAGAGAACAGTTCTTGCATGGAAATTTAAAGATTGTCAGCCAATCCAGCCTAAGCATGAGAGACCAGTTAAAGTTGCTTGCACTAAACAGCAATGGGTTTTAAGCTTTTCAGGAAATCATTTTGCAAGATGCTACAAAGAGAGGTCACACACATATCTTGGTCTTTTTAACCTGGAGAGGAGGAGGCTGAAGGGAGAATTCATAGCAGTATACACATCATCATGAAGAGAAGCAGAGGAGGAGGCAGTGATCTCTTGTCTCTGATGAACAACCCAAGGGAATAACATGAATGTGTGTCAGGGGACTTTAGGTTGGATATTAGGAAAAGGTTCTTCACACAGAGCACTGGAACAGGCACTGGCACCAAGCCTGACAGAGTTCAAGAAGTGTTTGAATAATGCTCTCAGGCACATGGTGTGACTCTTGGTGCTGTCCTGTGCAGGGCCAGTAGTTAGACCTCAATGATTTTTGTGAGTCTCTTCCAACTCAGGATATTCTGTGATACCAGAAAGGTTCTTCATACTTCACTGATGGTTGAACTTCATTAGAAATGAGCACTGGATGTAAGAGGTTGTTGAACTCCTATGATCTGTAAAACTTGCTCAAGTTTACATGGTTGTTACATCTTCATTATAGGGAAACTGAAAAGAATGAAGGATGGGACCAATGGTGTGAACAATTGATGCCCTGAGAAGCAGAAGAAATGAAAGGGAGCTAGAAGTCCTCATCCCTGTGACCTAGCCAAGCTGAGATAATCATCTGCTTTTTACTCCTTGATGGGACCTGACCACACCCTCACTCGTCTTTGAGGCAAAAGAGAATAAAGCCAGTGGTGCACAGAGCTTTGGCCATGTGAAGTTCAGTACTCCTCTGGCTGTGGGCTGCTGAGGGGATGCCAGGAAAAATAAGAAAGATTATGAGTTCCAAAAGGGTTAATAAATCAAACTCAAACAAATATGTTAGGCTTTTTTCTAAGCCATCCATTGCTTTTAATTTGGCTACTTTTAACTGTCAAAGTAAATCTCAGAGTAGCTGTGTCAGTGACACTGAAATAACAATGTGAGTGAAAATAAGGTCTTAGCACCCAAAATGAGTTAATCCATTTGAACATACTTCTTAACACAGAAAATATTGTCTAGAGATTAGTCTGTGGGCAGTGAGCATAACAAGTCTGTCCATTTGGCCAGCCAGAGCCTCCAGTAGGAATGGAAGTGAAGTTGAACATTAGGGTCATCCAATCTCCAGCTGCAGATGGTTGGCAAAAAAGCAAAGCTGTGGATCCACCACTTGTTGCAAAGCTGAAGAAACGCATTATTCTTTCTGTTCTTCTCCAATGTGGTCTTTCTTCTATTTGTAACCAAATTCCAGCCTTTCCTGAATATGGATCACACCAGAGTCCATGGAGAACACTTGATGCAATTTGATTCAATGTTTGTACACCCATAGTTAATGGAAGTCTTTCCCTAGGACCCACTGGCCTGGAAGCAATCTGAGAAGTCAAAAAAAAGAAAATAAAATTATTCTGAAACATTTTTCTATGTCAGAGTTTTGTGCCCCATGTGTGTGGTATGCGTGTGTATATAAATATCTATAAATATTTATATATATATAAATAAATATATATGTGTATATATATACACTGTGTTATATTATTTTCATTGGGACATGAAGTCCTAAAAAAAGCCATTTATCAAAAAATCTTAGTATTTTTAAGCACAATTCCAAGTCCAACACCAAAAGCAACTCAAAAATGAATAAACTAACTTCTTTCTCAGTTTTTGTGTCACTCGGGTGTTGATTTAAGAACCTGATTTTCTTCTATCTGGAAAAAGAAACAAGTTGGATGCAGATTTTCTCATTCCTAAAGTTTTATAGTATATGTTTCAATGGGTCATTTTATCACATATGCTTCTATTTTATAAATACTTACGTATACAGCCTCAGAACTACTGGAGAAAACTGACAGACAGTTCCAAAAAATCATAGAAGTCAGTAGATTTAATCCAAGATTTTCAGTGCTCACAAAGTTTGTTCCTCATTTGGAGCCTATTGCAGCTAAAGTGCTTTCACCACTAGAACAGAAACCAAGCCATCTTTTATTTGTGTGAAAATCAGAGTAGAGGGTGCCCTGGGTATTATCAAATTTCACTGTTTGTGTTTGTTTCTCTATTACTTCATCCCTAATTATATTGGACTACCAAAAAAAAAGTGTTACAATTCCGCCTGAAAATTCTACTGACTTCATCAGCAGCCTGAATATCCCTCAAGGACAAGATTTCCAAGATTTCCATTTATCATGAAGAATAATAGTTGCTTTCTTTTCTTTTCTCAAAACAATCATCAGAAAAATGTCTGCAGTTCCTAATAAAAAGTGAAAGAATACTGCTCTAGTTTAGTGGCTGAGAAATAAAATCTAGTAAAAACCTACCGTAGGTTGCTAAACCCCATCTCATTAGCAGGACATTACATTTTCTTTTCCTGTCTCTCTGCATTTAGCTTTCCTCACAGTACTTGCATTAGCAGTACAACTAAAATGGGCACTAAACCTAATTACGTGGCTTCAGTCATACATTTCTATTAAGACATATTTTCTATAAATTAGTCAGATGTACTCCTGATGACTTTTTATTACTCCAGCTGCTAATTAAAAGTGGTGGTGGCCAGCAGAGCCAGGTGAGCTCACATCTCCTGTAACAACCAGTATTCTCCTCCAGAAGCACTTTGTTCCTCCAAGCTTCTGTTGGAGTCAGTGCTACAACTTCCATTGAACTGAATGGAGGAAATTGATTATGCTTTTAAAAAAATCAAGGTTTCCATCCAAAGAAAGGCCTAGCAGGACTTTGGCTGCAACAGCCAAATGCATGAACTCCATATCCACCAAAATCAGAAGGTTTCCAAACTTGTGTTGATGGGAAGTTTCTCAAGCCATCTTTGTCCCTGTTTTTGCATACATCCAGAATGGTGCCAATCAAACAGTGAGTGGCTCAGAAGGTAGCAGTCTCTGTACAGAGTGCAATGAAGAGCAGGACTGAGATACCCAAGGAATCACACCAGCTGCACTATCATTACCACGTTAGCATCTCTGAGTACATCAGCCCTGTTCACTCCTCACTGCAATGAAGACAGTCACATAGAAGCCAAATCCCATTTGCCCTAGTACAAGATAGTAATTCTCATCTGAATAAACTCACCTGGAGGAGTCTTCATCCAAGCTGGAGCCATCCTTCAATTCCTGAATTCGTCCTTGAGGGCATCTTTGCCATTTACGTTGAATGGAGCATTGTTTAAAACAAAAGCCGAATCTCAAGCTTCTCCTACATGAGGAGCACCTCCATCTACCCTTCAAGCACCTCCTCTTCACATGCCATGCTCCCTATATTCCCTCAGCACAGAGTTTCAGAGGGAAGGTGGAGATGCATGATATGGTAGTTGTTAATCACTTTCCTTGATGGTGGAGGGCTCAACTCCAAGTGTTGTGTTAAACTGGAGTTTCTCACACCTGCCCCGTGATTCCATTTTGATAAGTACAGTTGAAAGAGGTCATGCCAGAAGAAAATGAAAAAGTTTCCTAGGTCCATATTACCACCTTTTTCTTGCATGAGCTGTAGCTGCTGCTTCTGCCAGAGGCAAAATGTCATGTTTTTATGTCACTGCATGCCCTTCTGGCAATGACACCTATTTGGCAGCATCCTGCCACTGTAAAAAAAACAGCCTCTCACAGGTGCTCTACTATATGCATTCCAAGGCATAGGACAGAAGCACGTACTGCTGCTTGCAAACCTCCACACCTCTGGCATCATATGGACATTTAGAATATGGGTAACTCACAGAATACTGGGCAAAGAGAAAAAGAATACCAACACTTTCTCTTTTCTAAATTTGAAAATAAAATCTTAGATTCCTCAGTTCCTACAAATGACAGCAATAGGTGCCAGCCTGCAGGAGGTCTGTGTTTGTGTACCATTTCACACCAGGGGTATGATTTTGGAGGAATTATCTCAATTGTACTTAACTTCAGTTTACATTGCAGAGCGACCTCTTAAAACGGACTCTCACAGATGACACAAAGCCAGAGCACACCTAGCATGCCTAGTCCACAGTAGCCCCCAAAATGCAAATGGTGTGAAAATAAGATACTCAAATCCAGCTGTTTCATTCTGCAGGACTCTTCTCATTGTCCTTGCTAACACGAAGCCAAACCTGCCTGCTCCCAGCCCTGAGTTGGGCACCTGAAGAGCTCAGCCTCTCCCACCACCCAACTTTGCCCCGTTGTAGCTGGTTGACCCTGGCTGGGCACCATGTGCCCACTAAAGCTGCTGTCCCTCTGCAACTGTACAAAGCAGAGAAAAAAATACAGAGAAGAATTAATGAGTTAAGAGCAGGGAGAGATCACTTACTGATCACCATCACAGGCAAGACAGACTCAAAGTGGGGATATTACTTAAATTTATTACTAACAGGACCAGAACAAAAGAACAAGAAATAAAATAGTCTTAAAAAACACCTTCCCCCCACCCCTCCTTCCTTCGATGTTTTCCCTTCACCCCCAGTGGTGCAGGGAGACAGGGAATGGGGGTTATGGTCAGTTGTTGTTTCTGCTACTGCTGAGGGAGAGGAGTCCTGCTGCTGCTCCCAGGGCTTCCCTCCCACCAGAGACAGTCCTTGACGGACCTGTCTGGTGTGAGTCCACCCCTCGGGCAGCAGTTCTTCCCAAACTGCTGTCCCATGGGTCCATTTCCTGCTTTCCTCAGAAAATCTGTTATTTAACCTCTCTCATAATATAGTATAACTCTATCTTCAAACTGTTTTGACCTTTTCAAAAGGCTGAATAGACTTTATGACTAGGTGTCTGTGCACTTGGTCTTATGCCAGGTTTCCTCTTTTATGTAAATATTTTATGTTTTCATAATATCTACCCCACTGAAGTAGTTTAACAGAACAATTGTATCCCTCCTCAGCCTTTTCTTTGCTAGACTACATAAACTATGGATATCTGTTCCTTCAGCAGAGTTTATCATGGATGACTTTTAGAGCCAATTGCTGTAAATAAATGTACAAACCCTTTAGGACGAAGATTGAACTTCTAGAACCTAAGAGAAACACAGATGTGTTCATGGTTTGCTGGACCTGACCTAATACGTCTTTCTGCTGGCACTATTGCTCTTATCAGATTACTTTCTGCTGTGTTCTTTTGACATAACATCTTTTCAAGAGTTTTCAAGTTTTCATCATAAACAACTTGCAGTATTGATGGGATAGCTTCGATATCTCACTAACATTCACCTTCCTGGCACCACACGGAGGTGGAATATGGCTGTAGATATGGGTGGGAATCAGAATAGAATTTCACAAAACTGATATCTGAAATGAGACCAGAAGAGCACCTAAAGTTTCTGAAGTTGTATGAACTCCTATGTCCTGTGAGAAATGTGTGAACACACATATTCTGTTCAAAAGGGCTGAACAGAAGGCTTTTTTACCATTTATCTCCATCAATATGAACTTAATGCTTCAAGTACGCAATAAAAATGTGTCTGCACTGTAAAACACGTAAAAATTTACCAGGATCATGTGAATAAGAGCAGTGATAACAGATGCATAAATAAACATGATATCATGGCTTTCAATTTTCATTTGGCAGCTATCTCAAAAGCTGTTCCTGTGGGAAAGTTATCACTCATAACAAGTCTTCACTAACCTATATAATAAATTTGTCTGGTTCCAATTTGCCTCGTTACTGATGTAAGTCGGAAAACTGCCATCTCAGAGAGCACACTTGGGCTCTCAGTGCTATTACAAAGTTCCTGGTTTTGCACTGAGATGTGTGGTGGCCCTTGAGGGCAGGGTCCATCCATGAGCAGACCAACAAAAGGAGTTTGATGCCTGAAATTCTTAGCACGTCCCCTTCTGATTGTCAGATGTTTTCACCAAAAAACCCACCCTCTTTCTGGCTCAAGACCATGTCTTGTCTCTTTCTCTCAGGTGGATATATACACATGAAAATTGTGTGTGTGTATATACACATTGAAAACTCCTAAGCACCTGTAAATGAATCAATGCACAGTCAGCCATCATCCACACTAGGAACACTGTCTGACGTGGTAGGGGCTTCGAAGTGCTGATGTGTCTGCTCAGTTTTTGGTTTTTTATTCAGTAGCTATTTATTAACAATCCAAGATTTTTTTGAGAGTTCTTGTTTAATATTTATTATTCCACTATCTGATACATCCAGAACTGGAATTTCTTCCATGTTGCTATCTTTTCCTGCTTCCCAGCACTGCTCTATATGGGATATCCATATATTTTGGATTTGAAGAAAAATCAGATGTAACTAAGCAAATAACAAGTTTACACAGTTCATATGCTGCAATCCCAAGTTTCTGGACTACATTCTACTTTTTAGACTGCTCTGGTTCAAAGTGACAAACATAACTTACTCTATCAGTGCTTTGCATTTCCCAGGATCTTTAATTTGTCCCATAATCCTAACCCCAAGTGAAACAGATTATGTCCAATTAAAAGCTCAGCTCCAAAAATACACTATTTCTATTACGCCTGTGCCACAAGAAACCTTCTTGTTGGAATACACCTGAGGTCTTTTTGCCCAAGTAATTCTGTGACGAGATTCACACGTATATCTAGGAGATATTATTAAGAAGGACCTAATTTTCTGTTTTTCTGTTGGTGGTGCTTGTGCAAACTATCAGGGAGAAACCTGGGTTTTCCTTTTTGATTTGTTTGTGTACTTTAACCCCCACGGCTCCTTCCTCAGAAAGGCTGTAATGCATCTCACTTTGTGTGAGCTGTTAATCAAAGCAGGATGTTGTTTGATAAATGCCTGCAATGAAGATGCAGTGGCCCTCAGGGGCAGAAATTCTGTTGAATACTGTAATAAATGCTTAGTGATGCTGTGGAATACAGGAATTATCATATTGTTGAATTTGCTGTTAGATTTTTCTGCGAACTCAATAGGGAAGCCATTTCTCGGAATAAGGACAGGTATTATATCCCTAAAGAGTTGCAGCTTTTAATTTGGAGTAATAATAGAACATGTTCTGAGTAGATTTTACTTTTGCTTTGTTCCTTTACTTCAGGCTTGTGTGCTTATTTTTTTTAGACCTTGGTCTCAGGTTGTCATTAAGGTTTTGTACCAACTTTAAGGTTGTGCGTTCATGCAGTGTGTTTAAACACATTTGGAGTCCTCTTCAAACTGGCAGGGTCCGTTGTTTTTTCTATTTATCATCTTAATCAATATAATTTCAACACTTGTCTCAAGATCAACATATGCTACATCTTCAACACATGAACTATCATGATGGCTGCCTTCTGGGAGAGCATCTCTGCCCCACCCCTCCCAAAGTGACATCTTACCCTGCCTGCCAGCAGCAGCCTCAGCAGCTGTATTGGTAAGATAGCACTGTGATGGTATGAACTGGGGTAGTCCTGCTAGCCCCTAATCCTGTGGTGCAGATGCTGCCTGCGTTTGTCCCAGGCTGGGCAGCTCTCCCCTAGCTGTGTGCCCTGTCCTGTGCAGGCCAGTGAGCTCATTCCAGCAAGCAACCTGCCCTTTGTTAGTGCAGCACTCCAGGAAAAGAAAGTTCATGCTTGCCACTCCCAGTTGTCAGAAAAGAGGAGAGAAAGATGAGAGAGGCGCCAAGAAGGATGATCATTCCTGAGGAGCTGAAGCAAGGGCTGGGCAAGATGGGATTACACCCCAGTGGCAGTCCCAGGACCATGCTCACACCAGTGACTGTTCCACAGCCAAGAGCAGTGAGACTGTTGTGGTGTGGCTGAAGATGTCCCTGGACCCCAGTGTCTGTTAAGAACAAATATGTGAGAGAGCAGACAGGACTGTGAGACTGTTTCCCCCAGCTCTCTCATCCCCTCTCCCAGCAGGTCAGAGGGGTTTTCCCAACACCTCATCCTTGAGTCACCTACATAGAAGCACAGAAAAACAAGAGCATGGCTCTAGATATGTGCTGTAAATGGCTGGTTGTTACTAGGCTGCTTTACTGGCCAGGCCAGGCCGAAAGGCATTGCTGCCGTGCAAACTGGGTGGTACAAAGGGGCATTGCCCAGCTGGCTACGGAGAACTGCACCATGTCAGTGGAGCTGGCTGAAATTTAGTTGCTGCCTAATTACGCTTTGTAATTGGTAATTTTTTGAGTGAGTCACATGAAGGATAGATGCTGCATCCTAAGCTGTGGCAGGTGTTGGAAACAAAGCCTTGGATGGATTTCTCTAGGTCTGTCACCCACCATGATAAATTTAGGCAGCTGAACATGCACACGTTTACTTACAAGTGACAGCTGACATTTCCTAACACTATTACATGGAAAAACTATGCCAGATGGACAATCTTGTCAGGGGTAGCATTTGCTCATTTGCTTCCTCTGGTACTGTGCTGAAATTCAAGTTGACTTGAAAAAAAGAGCTGCATTAGAAATGTGCAAGTTGCGAAGCTGAACACTTCAGAAATTTCCAAAGTGTCCTTATGGCCCCTTCTACATATGGACAAGTATAAGTCTTTAATTACATACTCATACACTGTTTTGCACTGAACCTTGTGTTGGGCAGTCGCTGGGTATTCAGCGTCTCTCTTTCTGTCATTCAGAGGGGCCTGCTTTAGCATATTTCACCCAAACTGAACACAGAAGATTGTACTTGATGAGCCTGAGATGTTCCCACCATAGTCACTGAGAGTGACTAGGAGAGTGACACATGACTCTTAACCTTATTTCAATGATCCTTTTCCTTATTTAAATTTTTCTTATTTAAAATGAGAAAAATTAGTTATAGGCAGAGAGTGGCCAAAGAGCCCACCTTGAGAATAATGATTTTTTATAATATTTTATTATCAAGCAAAATCCACCCTTTCACCTCTCATTGGTGGAAAGTACTGCTGGTACTGCTGATGTATCCTAGCTCCTGTGCTGTGGTTCCCATGACATTTAAATTATGCTCTGGGTTAATGGATTAACAGATTAATGTATTGTCTTGTACCAACTAACATCAATAGTTTGTGAATAGTGGTTAGAAATTGCCCACTTCCATAATTTATTAAAGAGTCTTCCTAACAGTTCTTTACACAGGGTCTGCATCAACCTCCCTCCTCAGAGCCTGATGTCTTAATGGCAGCTTCTGTGAAGGGCTAAGAAATAAGAAATAAGGCTGCCTTTTCACGGCTGTCACCCCCCAGAATGACAGCAAAGAAAAGCAAGCATGGTGTGCTTCATTGCCACTACCCGTGCCAGATCTGCTGTGGACATGTTTAATCTGACAATGTCAGAGTCTTGTTTTGACAGTACAAAATGTTTTCACAGGGTGTTTTGCCATACATTTGTGATTAGTCTTGACGGAAACTTATAATTCCCAGGATGGAAGTTCTGACAATGAAAACTAAATACAATCCAAATATTAACAAAATTATTTGACATTTAAATGGTTAAAAAATTTCTCTACCCCCCACATGGTAGGTGCGTCTCTTGAAGGAAAACATGGTGAGCATTGTGAAAGCCAAGTTTCTACATGGAATTCTTCGTTTTATGTTCCTACAAAGCATGCTGCCTGAATTACCAGCATTTCCGTTCTGTACCGTCTGAGAGGAGAGAGCATGACATGAAGTCAAGAATTAAGCCTGCCCAGAAGCCAGCTTCCTAAGCACTATTCCCCAGAGGTGCTGTGGTTTCTGTTCTCAAAACTCAGTAAACTCAAACACCTTGAGGTGGAGTTCATTTATCCAAACACAGTGTTGTATTTCAATTTTTCTGCTAAAATCAGAAATATTCTGTAAGGAAACCCTAGCCCTACTATAATATTTTCGACTTAACTTTTTCTACCAATTAATTTCACAGACAGTAACTCTCTCATTACTAATGTTTATCATCGTTCATTTGTATGTTTCTCTTATATTTTTTTTCTTCTAAAAAGCCCTACTATGGTATCATTTTCCAGTCTCCCAAAAAACTCCAGTACCTTCTGGGTGCATTTATTTTCCATTCCTTTCCTCCTCTGTTTTTGCATGCCAAAGCCTGCGAGCCTTTGAATGAGTTACATGACATATGTAAAGGTTTTGCTCTTCTGTTGTGGTCTCTGGTATAAAAAGTACTATACACTTCCATTTAAAAAAACTTAAATTCTTTATTTTCAGGTAGCTTTGTGGGTACTTGACTGTTGTTTGAGGAAGAAAGTCAGGCTAGTGAATGCAAACCTGAAGTCAGAAGCAACTTGGTATTGGCTGACAGTGGTTGAAAATGAGCTGGCAGTGTGCCCAGATGGCCAAGAAGGCCAGTGGCATCCTGGCCTCTATCAGGAACAATGTGGCCAAAAGACCAGGACAGTGATCTTCCCCCTGTACTCAGCACTGGTGAGGCTGCACTTTGAAACCTTTGTTCATGTCTGGGCCCCTCACTACAAGAAAGACACTGAGACAATGGAGTGTGTCCAGACAAGGGCAACAGATATGGTAAAGGGTCTGGAGAAGAAATCATATGAGGAGCAATTGAGGGAGCTGGGGTTGTTTTTTGCAGGTTTTAGATGAATGTTTACCTTTATGTCTTTAAAACGTAATCTTTGAAGTTGTAGAGTATGACATTTGATAAGCCATTTGTGCTGCGCTCATCTTAAATTTGTCCCTGTATATTTGCAAAACTCATACAATCTTTAATTCATACTTCGCTTTCATCCTCCATGATTGGCACAAACTTTAGACCTCAAATTGCAAAATGCTGCAAACTGGAAATCTTGCTGTGTTTTTTATTGAATTAGTATCTTGGTTTTAACTGTTAAATTTATACTGCACAATTCAGTGTCTAATTCAGGGAGATTTTCACAGTATTTGATTTGGCAAGTCCTCAGAGACCTAGTACTCTTAAAAGAGAAAGCCCTCTCTACAAAACAATTGTCAAAAGCCCCATCTTTTCCTATCTAGCAGGCAGCACTCTGGAGCCCTGTTTCCCAATATTTTTACAAGTTCTAACAAAGGACTAAATGGATAAAATCCCATAGGACTGTTCCCCTAAAACTTTGACTTAGAACGGGTTATGCTTAAAATAACTAGGTTGAAGATGTCTATAACATTTAGAAAGCTGAAGGACCCTAGAAGGGTCAGTGGGATCACTGTATCCATCTATGCCCTGACTGCCTTAACAAAACAGGACTTCTCCTTAGAATTCTATGAACAGTATTAGCAGTTTTATGCCTTTTTTTTTTCCCCCAAGTGAAAACAAGAGATTCAGACAAATTTTCCTGAAGTCCATAGGGCATGGCTTGGACCTAGTTGGCTAGAAGTCAAGAAACAACAGCTAGCAAATGGCCATTTGAATGTATTCCAAGGTCCACAATTTAAATCCAGCCTCTGCAAGTTCAAATGGTCAAAGTCCTTGTTGTCTACCTGAAGGCTCAAAACTGTGCTGCTGCCACAAGTGAGTAGAAAAACTTAGAAAGAGGAAAAACATACTGATTGTTTCTTGAGAACACAATTGTTATGGCACCCAAATGTCTCCATGTAATGTAACAACAAAATGAATGTCACTCATACAGACACACTTTGAGTTCCTTGCATTGTGAAGAAAATGTTAAAAATTTATCATGGTAAACATTCGTAACATTATCATGGAAAGTATGTAGTGCATTCATAATGATGAGGCTTTACAGTGCTCAGCTCAGCCAGATCTAAAGAAGGGCTGACATAAATGCTACATTTTTGAAGAAAAATGTGCTTTTCATTTAGTTGGCTTTTAAACACAGAATTCAGTTATGCCTCAGTGCATCAGCTTGAAAGCACAAAGATGTGTGTTCGCAGCATCCAAATTACATTCTTACGCTGCTGGTCTCTGCTGCTGTCTAGCTACCTTGTTTAAAACTGAAAGTGGACCACGGTTTAAAAGGGTCGGTAGGTTCAGTGAATAATTTGAAAATTGGTGTGATAAGAAGCTCTAAAAGGAACACATTATTCGAGCCACTTGGCTTATAGTCAACAATATTCCTGAGTGCTCTTCAGAGGAACTCATAACCACAGAGTACACAAAACCGCTCAGGTGCATTTATTTTAATTACTTCCCGGTTTCTGAGGAGGGCAATTTTTTAACACTGGAAGATTTTTGTTTAGATAAGAGGTCAGTACCCGCTGTCTCGGTTTAGTCATTAAGTGGTGCCTTAGGTGCTGAATGAGGCATAAGCAGGCTATAGCCACAGTTTCTGTTACTATCTAAAATACATCCTTGTGTGATAAAGGCTGCGGAGAAAAAAAGAAATGAGTTCAGCAATACCATTACCTATAAGAAAATGCAGGGTTTAAACTCTGGAACAGTGGTTCCCCAGGAAAAATCTGAGCCTGAAACACTTCCCAGAAATAAATTCATCACTTAGTTAAAAGCTGTGAATTAAATGAATTAACCTGAAGCAACCACTCATAAGCAGCCACTCTTCCCTTTTTCTGTCCTGCCTTTTCTCAACAGTAATCAATCAGGCCAGGCTAAGTGAGGCAGAAATTATTATTTTTAACAGAATCCAGTTGGACAGGCTTTGCAACCACTTTCTTACTGTGAATTACTTGCAAAAGTAAGCAGAGACAGTTCCTATTGTGTCCTGCCCGTGCTAATACAGGAAAACTACACCGCTCTGCTGACACAGGTGACACAACCATTGCACACAAATGTGTCCATCACCTTCCATACATTTCGTCTGCAGCCTGGTTGCCACAGAAGCTTCAGCCCAAAACTTCTGCCTTTTAGTAGAACAAAACTTCTACCTTTTACTAAAATGCGTTTTTTAAGATTTATGAAAGATGATCTTACCTCTGCTTGTATAAATAATCTGAGGGATGAACACATTCTTCCATGCTTTGTGTTCCTATGGAAATGGAAATAAAGTACTTTGAATGTGTTTCTGTACACTCTTGTATGAGTTTCTCATATATGGCCACCATTATTTTCCATGTCCCTTGTACTGAGGCTATGAAAAAATAATTGCAAGATAATTTATATTGGCCATTTGAGATGTGCTCTTAAAAGTTTTTTTCCAAATTGACTGTTACCTTTATTCTGTAAAACCTTCTGAGTTTTTTTTTCTGCTTTTATAAAATGTTTATTTAAAAAAAAAATCAATAGAAATTTTACACTAGACCAGAGTTCCCTTCACTGAGCCAACATACAACCCTGCTAGTAAAAGCCAGGACTGGATTTCTACCTGATTCTTTGTCAGTGCTCTTGTAGGAAAAAAAGGGGAAGACTCTGAACATTTTAAATAGTTGTGAAGGGCCTTGGGCTAGGCCTTGTCAGTAGAAGCAGATCAATTTACTCACTGATTGACCAGAATTGTTCAGGAAAAGGTGTTTAGTAGGTATAAACCTGTATCCATGTGGTGGGTTGACCCTGGCTGGACACCAGGTAGTGGCTAAGGCCACACTGTCACTCGCCTCTGCAACTGAACAGAGGAAAGAAAATATAACAAAAGGTTCATGAGTTGAGACAAGGACCAGAAGAGATCACTCACTGATCACCCTCATGGGCAAAACAGGCTCAAAGTGGGGATATCAATTAAATTTATTGCTAACAGAATCAGAGCAGGGGAACAAGAAGTAAAATAAATCTTAAAAACATCTTTCCCCACCCCTCATTCCTTCATAAGTTCAAACTCCAGCCCTGCTGCAGTGCAGGAGGATGGGGAATAGGTGTTACGGTCAGTTGTTGTTTCTGCCACTGCTCCGAGAGAGCAATTCTTTTCTTTATCCAGCGTGGGGTCCCTCTTATGGGAGACAGTCCTTCATGAATTTCTCCAATGTGAGTCCATTCTATGGGCAACAGTTCTCCACAAACTGCTGCAACATGAGTTACTTTTCCATGGGGTGCAGTCCTTCAGGAACAGGCTGCTCCAGTGTGAGTCCCTTACAGGGCCACATGTCCTGCCGGGAAAACCTGCTCCAGCTTGGGCTTCTCTCTTCACGAGTCAGCAAGTCCTTGCCAGGACCCTGCTCCATCATGGGCCTTCCACAGGGTAACAGTCCCCTTCAAACATTCTCCTGCTCCAGCACGGGCTTCTCCATGGACTGCAGGTGTGTTTCTGTACCCGGACGGTCCTCCGTGGTCTGCAGAGGCACAGCTGCTCCACCATGGTCTGCACCATGGACTGCAGGGGCCTCAGCTCTGGAGCACCTCCTCCCCTCCTTCTGCGCTGACCTTGGTGTCTACAGAGTTGTTCACATGTTTGCACTCTGCTCTTCTCTAGCTGCAATTTTCATCTGTCCAAAAACTTTTTTTTCTCCTTCTTAAATCTGTTATCATAGAGGTGTCACTATCATCCCTGATTCACTTGGCCTTGGCCAGCACCCAAGGCGTTGTCCATTCTGGAATCTGCTGATGTTGTTTCTGCAGGACATGGGGGAAGTTTCTGGCAGCTTCTCAAAAAAGCCACCTCTATAGTCCTGCCTTCTACCAAAACCTGGCAACACAAACCCAAATCCGTCAGATACTTGCATGGACTCATGACATGCTTCTGTCACACTTGTTTCACTGCTATCATATATTATAAGAATTGTTAAGATTATGCTTTCTTGCAAGGGTAGGCAGCTATTGAATTAATTTATAGTATATGTATACCATACGTAAAATAAAGACTAAATACTTCCTCATATTATAATGGAACTATGTGGTACTTGGGAAAGGACTTCAGAAAGATTTAACTGCCTAGTTGAAATCTGCTTTCACTGTGGACATTTTCACCATTAGGTATGTTTTATAAAGCAATGAGTTTGAACTAGTGATGGAAAAATATATATTATCTAAAACAAGGACATTGTGAGCTTTCTCATGGAAACAAAGACTCTTGTTAAAACATACTTACCAAATGTCGTCACACTTCGTGTGAAAATTGAAAAGTATTTAAATTCAGAAGAATATAAGCAATAGAGCTTTTTGTGAGAGAAACGGGAGAAAGATTACTTTTAGGCAGAGGGAAAAACAGATGTGAATTAAAATCTGCAGTTGAGAGTAACAGGTTATTAAACTGTCTGGTCTGCAGATACAAGCTGAAGGCAAGGCCTACAGGTTAAAACTTAGAGTTCTTTCAAAATCTTGTTTTGCCAACAATGAAAATAGGCTGATCAATATGTCAGGAAGCAGCAGTAAGGGCATAGGATGCAAAACAAAGGGTGATTTTTGTGCTGTGCGAGAACAACTTCAGAGATCTGAAGATGTTTACCAGTTTTTGTGGAGTCCTAGAATTACACACAAGAGGGCAAATTAGCAGTCACTATTTGAGAACAGACTCTGGGGAGACAGAAAATCAAGTCATGTGTGACATGGAAAAGGTCCCCATTGCATTTGTTAACTTTTTAAGCACTCTTAAACATAGATGTAGCTGCAGGTTAGTGGCTGCAGCTTTCTTGTGAGAGAAATAAGAATAAGATTAATAAATATTCTTGGACTACAGGTATTATTTAGCAATAAAAGCGTAACTTAACAATACTTGATTATGTTGAAAAGTGTGTATAACAGATAACAGAATTATCCTATTACCAAGCTTCCTGACAAGGTATCTATGAGATCAGGTAACTTAGACGTCAATATTGAAAATGTACTGCTTTAATTAGATTCTGATATTACTATGACTGTAGAGTTGCTGTTATGTGAATCCTATTCTAAGATAAGGGTAAAATCCTTATGTTAGTCCTAAGTATACTGTAGGACACCTGCCTACATTCAATGCACAAGGAATTATTAAATTAGTTCTTGGAGACATCGTGGATCCAAGTCTGTTCCCAGGGGACAGTATGGAGGAAACGTTTCAGTAGGATGAATACTACAAACCATGCTGTATTTTATGTACTAATAAAACCTCAACCTTAACATGCATTATGCCATTTGATTCTACACCTACAGTCTTAAAACTTAAAATGAGATTTGAATATGGTTGTCAAGTATATTTTAGTGTTTTACTGCTGAACTAAACAACATACAAAGAAATAGTTAACTGTAATGAGATTACTGTTTCTGTAGCCAGAAATGAACATAGTTAATGTAATGAAATGTAGGCTGCACTTGCATTGATGTTTCAGTGCAGGTTACACAATGCAGAATAATATAATATGAAGATACAAGATATAATGATAAGCTGCAAGTCGTTATGAGAGATATAATAAAAGGGGGCAGCTAGAGGGATACCAGCAGGGGAACATAAGTATAACCAAGTGGCCAAACAAATACCTGTGGTCAGTGAGGCAAACTGAGTGGGAAGGGGGTTAGTTAAGACACTGATTCCTGCACAGACTTGGCAGCTTCTGGGAATACTCAGCTATGAAACACTGACCAGCAAAATATGGGGTTGGCATCCCCAGAGAGTGGACCAGAATGCTGCAGTCTCTTCATACTGCAGGAATAAACTTGTGGAGATGTTATTTTGATCCAGTACCCTGAGTGATCTGCAGCAGTGGACCATCAAACCCCAGGCCCAGAAACTGGCAGAAGTATGAGAACAGCAGAAGTATGAGAAGGGAACATTTAACAACATACCACTGTTTCTTTCACTGACATTAAGAAAACCACCAAACTAGAACACCAGGGAAACAGATCATCATATGTCACCAAAAATTGGTCTTGATTGACCAAATAATGTGAAAATTGCTAACTGACTAACACAATAGAACAGTGAATTCCATGACTAAACAAAATTCAGTGGAGGACTTACACTGGGATTAAAAACAATGCAATTATTGTTTGTCATTGACTGACTATTATTATGGTCAGAGATGCCATTTATTAAAGATGCTGGTGAAACAAATGTCAGTTTGTTCAGTTTTTTTCTATTTAGAAGTCAACATTATCTTCATTCAGCATAGATTCCCTTTACACTCATTGACAGAAGGAGGTCTTTCTGGGACACAAAACTTCTTGTCCTATGGTAAATGTTTAAAATAGGTCTGAGAGTCTTTCCTGTACACTAATGATGAAGGGAGCCTAGGCACAGGAGCTATGATATTTCATATTTTTTTAACAACCATTTCACAACCATGCTGTGAATGCTTCAAGTTAAACAAGACTAAACCCTCTCCCTCCGTTTTTGAGATACAGCTGATTTTTGTGGACTCTGGGATATTCATTGGTAGTTTCAGGAGGGAAGAAAAGAGTAAGTAATAGTTAAGGAAATACTTACTATTGGTATACAGAGAATAACTAGTCAAAGAGTTACAGAAGGATCATGAAAGCAAATCAGGACCAATGGCCACCAATTGTGCAAGCAGTTCCTGCTACTCTGAAGAGAAAATTTGGTTGTTTCTGGGCATTTGCACATGGCCATTGTCATTCCAGTGTCCACTCATGGGGGCTTTAAATTCTATTGTAAACACTCTTAATCTTACGTCTCTTAAAAATAGGCAAGCCTTGAGTTTCCAACCTATTCTGAAAAGATTATTGACATATATTCTCCCATAAAATAACATACTCTCACACTAAGTCCAAAAACCTTTGTATCTTACTGTGAGGGTGCGTGTCTCATATTTGTGAAAATGGCCCCATGCTTGGAACCCACCACCAGGCTGAAGAAAATCATCTGTCTAAGATTAAAATGCAAAAAAACCAAAAAAACAAACAAAAAAACCCCACCAAAATTATAAATAACTTTGTTCTTATCCCATAAAAGAGACTGGTGACTCAGGTTGTTATTCTAGATGATTTATGGTCTACTGTAGCTGGAAGACAGAAAGATTTTTTTCTATGCATGCAACAGATACTTAAGGCAAGACCTGAGGTCCTTTTTTAATATCTTCTCCCGCTATTGAACAAGATGCCTGTGCATTTAATTTCTGCTGAATTAATACCAAGATGTGGATTACATCAGACTTCTCTTAAAGAGCTATTTTGTGTCAGAACACAAATTCATTTTAAATATACAGGAACTGATGCAGAGATAGGATTTTTCTCTCTGCTAGAAAAAAAGCAAGGTTCATGAGATGCAAGGTTCATGAGCTCAACCAAGGAAACATCATTATTACAAGGGAGTTAATGAGACATGCAGGATAAACCACAGACATAACAATAAAGGACTAACAGACTGGATAGAGAATCTGTCTGTCATTGATATAACCTGGCTAGAAATTGAAGAAAACTATGAAAAGCTGAGACCAAATATCACCAACTTCAGTGCCTTTTTGCTTTAAAAAACTAAAAAATATCCACAATTAATGAATTTTCAAGCCCCCTCACACACTTTCTAGACTTTATTTTGTCATAGGCAGACACAATGTGATGCAACCTGACAGTGTGCATAACACCTGAAAAAACACTGGATGTCAATGGCAAGGCATTCCATCAAAGACTAGAGACAAATATCTGCAAGACGTTTGTGTGCATGTGCTTGTTCCATTTAGGAATGTGCTGCGAGGGATATTCTCATTATAGTGGTGGCATCAGGAGGTCTGTCCCTAAAATGTTGTCAAACACCATGAACCACAGATGAAGGGATATATATCTGTAAAATACCGAACTGGGAACCAAAGTTGCCATTTTGGTCACCTTTACACTGCCAAATTATAAAGTATTTAGTACTTCTGTGGGCTGCCTGAAACGTTGTGGGATGAATAGTATTCATTTCTTGAAAGCCTATTCTTGCTTGAGCCAGTTCTTGGTAGAACATCAGTATAGCAGGATGAGAAATCATCCTTAAAATGCACTGATTTTCTCAGACAAGAAATGCAGCAACCTGAAGCAAAGAAAGTACAGTAGTACTGAAAACTGAGGCACTAACTTAGTCTCCAATATTCTGTAGAAAACCTGGCATCTTGATGCTGTAGTCACAGGAAAACTTGATTAGGTCCAAAAAACTGGAGATAAGGTTATACTTGAAAAAAAATTTTCTTGCATACTCTCATTGCCAAGCCTCCATAATACTCATCCCAAAATAGCAAACTTGGAGCTGCAAAGATCATAAAAAACATTCTCTGGCTGTGCACAGAGACAAGTGTGTGCCAAAGCCCTGACTCTGCTCCCAGATCCTGACTCAGGGAAATAAATTTAACCATGGACAGACTGCAATAGAAAGATGATTCCCCAAGGGGTGCCAGCTCTGGGCTCCATAGAGCACCCATCTCCTGGTTACTGCAGTTACACACAGCTTCCCCTTAATAATCATGACAGTTAAAATGACACAATGCACCCTTTCATCTTTTTTAAAGGAACTGAGATTTCTTTCCTCCAAAGGCAGATTTTTCCTCTTCCTTTGTACTAAGCTGTTTAAATGCGGTTTGGTTCATGGGGGCAGAGCACAGCCCAGAGCCAGGTCTTGTCATAGTTGGGTTTACAGGAGGTGGGAAGAAAGATACCTGCTCAGCAGGGTTAGCAGCAAGATCTGGGGGCAGAACACTTCTTTGTTGGCTGCTCCACTGCTGTGATAGCTGCCTGCTTGTATGAGCTACGCTATATGCATACACATTCCCTGAGGTAAAGAAAATTTAATCTGTTGTTACTGCTCATGTGCTCTTGTGGCACATTTGGAGGCAATTCTGCTTAAAACTGCTTAGATAAAACCAGCTGCATTTGATGGATATGACATTAAAAAATCCTCTGTAAGACTTTCAAAATAAGGCTGAGATTTTATTGCCCATGCTTGGTTAGTTATAATGTTTCTTATAACGTAATGGAATTAGAAAAAGAAAAGTTTATGCCTTGTACTTTCAACTCTCAGGCACTTTGAAGTGAATTAAAGCTAAAAGCATATCCAAGAGGATCTTGTCAGGGATGGGGACTGGGAAGAAAAAGAAACAGATGTGCCATGGTTATACATCAGCCCGTGTTTCCTAATGATGTACAGTTGTATCAGAAAACCACTCAGAGATCATAAATGCTTATTTCATTAGTATGCAACAGTGAAAGTATGGATACATTCTAATGAGCCACTAGGGAGTGCTGGAGGAAAAACTCAATATCCAAGAATATAATACAATTTTCCCTGTCACAACTGTACCACATTTTGCCCTTTACTTTTGGGTTTGTTTTTTTTTTTCTTTTCCTTTCCCAAAGCCTGGATTAATTAGCTAGACAATAATTACCGGAGCAATTTCCTGCACAGCCATAAAAGGGTAATGTATTAGTTCCTTAGAACAACACTGCTGTAATGCATCTGTCATCTACAATCACTGCAACTGCAAAAAGCATTGGAGATGTTGTTATTACACCCCAGTTTATAATCAATTGTTTGTCTGGTTTTATACATTTGAAAGCCTATCAGGTAGAGGACATCTGTGTGGAAAAAGATTTATTTATTTAAGTACTAATTGTTTTGATGCAAATACCAGTAACAGACCAACAGCCTGGCATTATCTTATGGTTCATTTTTTTCAGAGGTTATTCATCGGCCATACATCTTCCTATGCATATCTTTCATCTGCTGAAGCTGCCACTGGCTTTCAGTCTTAAAACTAAATGTGTGTTTTGACGAGCTACCCAGATGAAACAAGCAATATTTTAAGATTTTATTACCTCTTCTTATCTTTTAAGCTTTACAGAGCATTGGTAGTTTTTTGGGAAATAGGAAGCAGTTTTCATCAAGTTGAACATGATTAATAAAACTGAGCACATTGGTTCCTAGATTGAATATCTACTACCACCAGCTGTGGGAGAGCACTGCTTCTGTTTCCTCACATACTGAGATACAAGGTTCACACCAATCTGAGTTCACTTTCTGAATCCACTCATAGTGTCTGCTATGTTGCTCGTCCTTATGGGGTACATATGCTACCCTGAAAGCACAACCCCACCTCTCTGCCTCTCTCTGGGCTGCTCCACTGTAGACATTTGTAGGGACCATAAGCACTCTCAGCATAAAATGCCCCTTTCCTTTGAAGGTTCTTCTGCGTTGCTTCAGTTATGAAGTGGGGAAAGTAGAAGCAGTGCAGGGCCATCAGCTGTTGATATACAATTTTTCCTGAGAGAAAAAAAAAATATTTAGAAACCTTTAGAGCCATTTTGTTTTCAGTATTTTTAGCTGTACCTTCTGTACAAACACTCTCTAATTTTCTAGTTTTCTAATTTTTTTAGCTAAGTGATTCAAATCAACTTTCAATATCACTACCCAAACATAAGAACACTTGTTTGGAACTATTAGCACAGTGTAAGAAAAAGACTATTGAAATCCATGAAGATTGACCTGTTTCAAACTGATGTCAATGTCATTTCATCTCATTTAGAAATAAAGCTTCTCAAATGAATGTATTTATTGACACATTAATTAAGTTCAGGTGGGAAGTCCTGTGTTTTTCCTAGCAACCAAACTGAGAGTTTTGCAGTGGAATTCAGTGAGACCACAATTTTACAAAGATACAAAGAACATGGCAGAGAACTTAGATGGTTTAATTATAGCCCCCAAACGAAGCACTAACAGATCATAATGACCTATGAGTACAAGTGCTGTCAAGCATATTTCAATTGCAAATCGCAAGTCTGTAAAGTTAAGAAAAAAAATAATGAAACAGTGCTGTACACTTTAACAGTCAAAGGATTTATTTCCTCTCTGTTTAAGAGCACTTCTAAAAATGTTGTCAATAATCCTCCTGCTTTGGGGGCCTACTTTTGATTGGATAAGCCCATAATGCATTTGTCCAGCCCTGTGATGTCAATACTCTAAAGATTAATTTATGTAAGACTTTTAGATCCAGACCCTATAAAAATGTGTGAACCACAAGATTATGTGTATGTATATATATATGTGTGTGTATATATATATATATATATATACACACATATAAAATATATTTCAGTCATGCTAGAAGTATGCTGAATTTAGGAGTGCTGGGTTTAGGAGCATTTGTTTGTGTTTCTGACTTCTCATTCTGATTGCAAATGGATGTTAGTCTAAGAAAGGAGTGGTGTCTCCATGAGAAGAGCATTTTGAAATTAGTAGCCAAATGCAATATCCCTATATTTCACTTTTCATAAAATTATCACATAGTTTGCACTTGGTTTCCCATGGGAATAATCACTATCAGCATTATAGGGATTATAGTATGCAGGCAGTTTTGGGGAATTTACTGAGAAGCAAAACAAGCCCACATAGTTTATAACATTTACATTCAATGCCTCATTCTGTGTCATCTCAGAGATTAAAAGCCCTGGGCTCATCTCCTGTGTAGTTACCTGTGCAAACAGCAATCTCCTGGACAGCTGATCCAACCCCTAAGGCTGAGGCATCCTTTTTACATGTACCATCCGTCCTGCCTTGTGCACATAGGCAGCAGTTTCTGTGTTTGGCCATTGTCAGTGGCCCATGAAGGGAGAACATCACTTTGTAATGATAAGAATAGAGAGCAGGATGCAATGGGACAGCAGAAATCAGTTAAGATCAATACTAAATACAGCATCCCATACAAGAAGAAAAAATGTATGACACAGCAATACAAATTATCAAATCTGGTAGGAGGACTCTCTTGTGCTAACACCTTGCTTTCTCTGTGTGCCTAATTGCCCATCAATTTTCATTCTCATTCTTGGTCTATGTGTGTACGACACCAAATAATAAGGTGACTGTCTTGATTGGATTGCCTGGGTGCTATGGAAACACAGCTCAGTCCAAATCCAAAACTCAGCAAATTTCTTGCTGTTCATAGAAGAGATGTGGTCTTCATTGGTAAGAGTATTCACAAAATACAGAACTTATTATCTTATTGAGAAAATATTATCTTGCTGACCGATGGAACCCTCTGGCTCAGCAATCCTTCCGGCTTTGCTATGTGAATAGCAACTCTTACACAGTCCCTGCTGTAATTGCTTTGATTCTTTCATTTGCTCTGAAGTAAAGCCATCCTCCAAAAGCCAAAACAAACCTCTCTGATGCTCTCCCAGGTTAATGCACTTCCAAGAAATTAATAATCTCAACTAGCAGGAATATAGTCTCTGCCATGAAATTCTTGTCAAAGGACTCAGTTTGTTTTCTGTCTCTTCCTGCTTCAAGCATACAGTGACACTTTATTGTGGTTCACTGGCCTATGAATTCTTAGAAATATTTTCCTTATGTGGAAAAAAAATTGGAAAATAAATACAATTATTCATTTCATAAAAGAACACATAAAACCATTTTACTAGAAACAAGCTATTTTTCACATGTCAGTGAAAAAACATGAACAACATTAACACAGTCTACTGAATAGAAACAGTGTTATTTTATTTAAGTTCTTATCATTATCTGAGGTATAATAAAACTCCTACCTGAATAAATAAACTTCTGATTTTTCTCCTTCTATAAACACTATATTTTCTGCTCTTCAGGTTACTTTCAGAGGCAGTTCCAGTGTGTTCTCAACCAGCTCCATCTTCCTTGCCTAAGTTTCAGGCATCATTAAGCTCAACAGCACAGTGAGGCATAAGATTAAAGATGACATGTTCCTTCAAAGCCTGTGTTCTCCATGCTTACCTCTCCATCACAGTCAAAAAACATTAAGGTTTTCCTGCTTCCTGGAAATGATGCCAGCAGCAACATTGTGGTCTCTGAGCGTCCCCAAAGGGTTGGGTGGGGATGAGGTGCTCCCACCCCCAGAGGAGCAACGAAGGATCAGCTGGCCCTTCTGCAGGGAGGTCCTGGTAGAGAGAGGGCCAGCTGGCCCTTGTCCCAGGGGATGTGGTCAGGAGAAACATGGGCAGGAATGGGGCAGGCAGGCATCAGGAGGAGACCTGTGAGGTAAAAGGAGGATCCACTCCATTCCTACCAAGGGTGATGCGGAGTAAAGCAGGGCTACCCTCGTTTTTAAGGAGCTACCCAACAGAGTCAGAGGCACCCACTGCACTGGCTCAAATCTAATAACGGTGTTGGAGGGCAGGAGCATGAAATACCTCAAATTTCCTTTCAACAATTTTTTTTTTCCAGAAGAATATACCATTTCCTGTTTATTCTGCTCCACTAAGCAAACTTAATGAAGTCTGGGGTTTTCTTTTTTTCTCAAGTAGCCTTCCTCCAGTCTCCATATGCACAGGATCAGAGACTGTTGGCACAAAGTGGTGAGTAGAAAGGGGGAACTGCTGAATCCACAAGATATTGTTCACATTGACACTATTACAAGAACTATACTAATGGTTTTCAGAGAAGGCAGGAGGATGGCTTTTATCCTGGAGAATATAAGACACCATAATTTCATCTGAGTTGCTTCCCTGCTGCAGACAGAAAATTAAACATCTTCATCTTGTGCAGCTTGCACTACAAAACTCCAAGTGGAAACCAGTACAGCTCTAAAATAAGGCCTATGAAAATCAGCAGATGTGCCAGTCACTGCATTGCATGTCTTTTGATCTGATACTTTAACACATTGAGATTGTGTGGGTTTTTTGGTTACAGGAAAAGACATAAAACCACAGAGCACAAAAGAATTGATTCAGTAGGAGGTTGAGTTTCAGTGTCCTGCCTACACTTCTGAATGAGAACAGTTTTGCACTTAAAGGAAGGCTTTTATCTCAGTTGTCCTCAACCATCTGACTTAAATGCTCAGCTCCATTTAACAATCCACCTACCTTCATAGTAATTGGAAAGACACCACTTCCAGCTTCAGCTGCTCATCGTAGGATGGGATGAATTATGCTGCAAAGTAGCCTTTCTCTAAACGATCATCTTGTAAGAGCAGCCTACTTTTCAAGTAAGTGGGTGAATCCCACCTAAAATGTCAACATCTAAGTCTGTTGTAGCCAACAAAGGACGTTCTGTGGATTCCAGTGAGGGCTGCTTCACCATCCAAATATCTGAAAAATTTCTTTCTGTATCTGGCTTTAAAAGTACCAATGTAGAGCAAAAGTATTCTTACAAATTTGAAAGTTGATAATAAAGTCATGGCTTGGCAAGAAATGTCTATAACAGCAAGCAGAAGAACTGGAAACAAGATGAATCAGACATAAAGTGAAAAAATCCATCTGTAGGGTCAAATCTGCATCTTATGCTTAAATGAAAGCCTGTTCCTGGAAAGGCTTCATGAACTGCTAAAATTTTGTTCCTGAAAGGGCTATTTATTCACTGCAGAAGATAAAATCTGCACTGAGTCTGTTTTTTTCTTCATTAAACATTCATGGTATTCTGTCCCCACTGCAGGCATCCTCTGTGGTCATGCAGTTGCTGGGGTGAGCAATGGTATTGCTGTAAATCATTTCAACACCTACAAAAGACAGCTCTGTTGGCTGCAAATACAGCACTGAGATGTCTCCAAGAACACGGGAAGAGAGAAGCAATATAAAGAGACAGCCTCACAGGTTGCATGCTTTTTTTTTTTCTCCTCTGACTCCAAAGAACCAAAATAGCACTTCAGCAACTCAGATTCACCTCTCCCAGCACATGTCCATTCCACCTTCTGAGGTCCCGTAGGACAGCATTTGTCTAAGGACGTACGGGAACACAGCAACTGTGACGCATGCAGTGACAGGAGGGATGCATAAGCTGCCCTTCAGCAAGCAATTCCCATTCCCAATCCTCCTCCTTCTGCATGCCTCAACTCTCCATCATGAGCAATGTTCACACTTGGGATAAATCTTTTCTTGGCTTCAGGTTTCTCTTTCCAGCTTGATAACCTGGTGGTGGTCATGCAGGAACAATTCTCCTGACTCTAGCCTACTTGCTGCCA
This sequence comes from Pachyramphus minor, assembly GCA_013397135.1. NCBI lineage: Eukaryota > Metazoa > Chordata > Aves > Passeriformes > Tyrannidae > Pachyramphus > Pachyramphus minor. The sequence goes on along the minus strand of VYXB01009811.1, from coordinate 363,209 downwards.
TACCTGAGCTTGAACCTGAGCCAGGACACCAGCATGCATCAGCTCCCTCCACCCGGGTTGGAACAGCAAAGCAGCAGGACTTCCCTGACAAATGGACCCATCATGCTTTTGGAGCAGAACAGTTTCTTACAAATGCTCCCTGAGTGTTGTTTACCTCTGTCTGCTTTTATTTCTCCCTCCTTCCCACCTTTCTTGTATCTCCTCAATTTGACTAGCAGTTTAATTTATCCAACTGTGCTTTTAAGTTCAAAAAATACATTTCTAATATGTGTAGCATTTAAAACCAAAGTATGAATTATATATGTGCACGTTATACAAGGTATGATGTGACTTGGTTTTTTTCCCCTTGCAAGTACAAATGCATTTAATTAGGTCTTCAATCTTTCATTCATGCTACAAATGTGTTCATCGGGTGCTTTACCCAAACTGTAAGAGTGTTATAAGATATCCCTGATTGTATAATTTGCAGTCTCCAGTTTTATAAGAGATGTCAGGAGCTTTTTAAGGTAATCAGAAAAATACAGATCTCGAATATTGTTGACTTTTAAAACCCATTTGGAGGTCATATCTTTAGCAGCTCTTAATTTGAAGGTGGGTAAGTAAACTGACAGATAAACACTCCAGGAGCCTGCAGGATGCATTTTAATTAGTCATGAACTGTCATGCTTCTACACAGAAATTATTTTGTATTTGAAGAGACATACAAAGCTTTTAGGATAACTTCAGTCTCTGCACACTGATTTCTGTTCTCATGCTTGCTTATAGCTCTATACTATCCCTGATCCGTGAAGATTTTAGTGTCTTGGCCATAAACACAGTAAGAACAATGGTCATTCAGCAACTGTTCTCAAAGTAAGGAGGAAATTCAAAGCAAGAAGTGAGAGTGATATTGCTGTTACACACACACACAAACTAAAAATAATACAACCAAGTAATTAGAGAAAATCTGAACTCCTTTACCAACATCAGAAAATCATGATGACTATTTTTTTTCAAGAATGACTGCATTTTTTGTTGTTTCATAATGAAATATACAGTAGTTGTCTCATGATGAAATAATGAACAGTAAAGCTTTCTTTTGAATGGGCTGCATCTTCTGATAAAGGGTGCAATAGAGTATCTAAGAAACTTCATTGTCATCTAGGGTATCTGGCCAATATTTCTTGATTAAAAATTGTTTAGAAGATTATTTTGATTGCAGATACATAATTTACATATTTAGGAATCTTATTAATCTTATTTAATAAGATTCTTCACCCTCTGCTCTATGCAGACCTCTGTATGACATGAAATCCTATATATAATTTTATCTTATAATAAAATGTCCAGTTTTATCAGCATTTTTATTTGATGCTTCTGGCAGTAGGAAATGGAAGAGGGAACGTGGTGAGGGGGTAGAGTCAAATTCATATTTTTATTAATATTAAAGAATATGCATTACCTATCAGTTGGGTCATTTGTGTTATATACTTCATCTGTACTCTACCTAGACAAATAAATTTCTTCATTTCACTATGTTACATTTGTCAGCAGGTACAAACAGAGTACATTTTCAATTGACAATATATAATTTTCAAATTTTTGGAAAACTAAATTTTTCCTGACTGTGTCTCTGGAATCCCCTTCACTGTGAGCAGAAGCCCTGTGCTCCTCCTCAGGGACATGGCCAGAATTCAGAAGATAATTGAGTTAAAGGTAATATAACTTAGGCTAAAACAGACCCTTGCAGAGAAATTCAAACTAATAATAAATCAGCTCTGAGACGGCAGCTACCGAAAGTCAAAGCTAAGTACTCCTTGTACTTGATTTCATTAATTATTATAATTACATTCCAGTTATGTTCCCCCTCCCCCCCTTTTTTTAGACAGTATTTAACTTTTTTTTTTTGGCTGTTAAAAAGGTCAGTGTTCAAGTTTGTAGACTGCAGCATTTACTCTATGTGAAGACAAAATGTGGGGCCAAAATATTTTGTTTGGTTGGTTGGTTTAGGGTTTTTTTTTTGTTGGGGTTTTTTGTTTGTTTGTTTTTATATATATTTTCAACAATTTCTTAGCAATTCTGCACAGAGTACAAGTACAAATCTGCTTTCTAAGTTCCAACCCTATGAATTCAGGACAGGATTAGAAAGTCCAGCTGTACTATTTTTGGCCTATGTATTGTCAGGACTAAAATAATTTAAAGAAAATTGATATTTTGCATTCTTGCACAGATCAGCACCTCTAAAAATCGAATATGATTTTTGACATTGTGATGGCACTGGCTTAGTAATACGGAAAGGAATAAAATACTATCATTGATGCTGCATTTTAAGCTCTTTGCAAAGTACTCAGAATTTCTACTTATCCTTTCTCATGCAATTTTCTAAAACTATTTTTGTTACTAACAGGTGCATTATACCATCTGTCATTGTTGTTACCTCCACTACAGTGAAAGCAGTCATCCCTGTTAAGGGACAGACAAATAGCACCATACCCACCCAAATCTTCTGTGTTCACTGCACAGGTTGCAGCCAGGACTGTGGGGAGTATCCCTGTCATCAGTTTTTGTCTGCCTTCCTGTGATGCTCCTCAAGCAATACCAGCCCTCTGTGCCCTTCTTCACCCAGCACAAATCCCTTGAGGACTGTGTGGCTGTGTGACTGGGTATGAGGATGATGTGTGCCCTCCTTTCTCTGCTGTTGTTCTCCTCTCTGGAGAAAATGCCAGATGAGAAGGATGTATGTTCTCCAAGTTCTTTCAGACACAGATTTAACATAATTTAGCTGAGTGATGAAGGCTGAGGAAGGACATGGTGGGGTGGGACTTCCCCTGAAGTAACACCACTAACAGATCACTGTTTTCCATTAGGTGCACAGAAAGGAAGACACATCTCTTATTTAAGGGAAGTATGAACAGCAATTTGACTTGGCTTTCACTGTTTCATGTCATAATCTGTAACCAATTTATATATGCTGCACTAGGTTTTGCTTCCTCTTACTATTTCAAAACTGCACAGATATACAGATTGTTGGGAGTTCTAATCTCTGTGCCCAGGCACTTCTTTTAACTATTAAAGAGTTACAATATCTGTGTATATGTCTGGAAATTCATACGACTAAGAAAACTAAGTTTTATGAAATGGATAATATATGATAAGACAAGTGCATTGATGTTTCAACAAAATCAGTATAAATCTATATTCACTTCCTTGATAATTCTCCTTTTTTATTATTTCTCTCAGACTAGGTTGCAAGAAAAAAGGACGTTGCAAGATCTTTCTCTAGTAAATATAACTTTTGTGCAATTAGAATAGGCTTAGATTACTGTTTGGTTTAGCTATGATCAAAATTGCATTTTTGCCTCGCAAAGACCAAGCTAGTTGATATGATTGTTCATAATCACTTTGCAATACTGATCCACTACTCTGACAACAGTCTGTCTTTTGTGATTTTTTTCCTTCTGTCACCAAATTGCGTTTATTTTTTTATTGCTGAAGGTCCTCTATGAGCTATCTAACCTAAAGTAATTAACTTTAAACAGATTCCTAAAAGTCTTACCTTTCAGTTCATGCCATGAACATTTATGCAGGCCGTAAGCTTTGAATGGGTTTGACATAGCTAAGTCCCAGGGTTATACTACATGCAAGAAAGATGTTCTGTATTCAGAAACCACTTTTTCAGCTTTTAAACCAAAATGACATTGGCTTTTATGTTGGCAACTACCCAAGCTTCCCAGATGCTGCTATATTATTCATAATTAGGACTACATACTTTTTCAGTGATTTTGTTATGGTACCATAATTCACACATGCAGAAATATAAACATGAAGTTAAATGAATTCCTAAATAACACTTCATTTATTGATATACGTTTGTAAATGGATTTTGCATACACATTTACAGTTGTGGTCTCAAAAATATTGAGAAAGCTGGAGGTTTCTTGGTTTTCTTTTTCTCCTAATAGAAGAGCGTAACAATGAATTCCACTCAGAAACAGTAGGACAGAGGTTGCATGTGTGCCATACAGTTATCTAATCATTGACCACATTATTTCTCAATGCTATATGGTTCTCAACATAATGACTGACTTTGCTTACTAGCTGTTCCTTCTCTCTCAAGAACAATTAAAAGATTACCAGTGCATGACCAGGGGCCTACTTTATGAAAGCATTATAAATGATAAATTTATAGCAGGGAGAAGACAAAGATGGACAAAAGAGCCAACCATGACCATTGCTCACACAGATAAGATAATACAGTTTGTTCCATAAATTTAGCCTGTTGGGTTGGAAAAAACTTTCTGACACCCAGATATGGCTCAGCAAACCATATAAGCCATTATACAGGTTGCAGCCAAACTGGTAAGAATCTCATATAAGAGCTGTGTGAGTGCAGTGAATTTAAGACTAAAAGGTTTATGAGGATGTAAAAGCAAAATAGAAGTTCTTCTGTGTCTAGACCTTTGATGAATCAATCTCAAGCTTCCTGCAGAAAACCTTAGCCATACAGAGACATAGAGCCTTAAAGGCATTCCTGGGAAAGATTTCTTTAAGTAAAAAGGTTAAGGTAAAACATACACAGGTATGCCAAGGCAGTGGATAGGGTTCAAAAAGGGTTTATTTTAGGGGCAAAGACTTAAAACTTATAAACTTCTCAGCACTCCTGGCAGTACCAGGTCTCAGAGAGCAAAATGCAAACCTCCTGTTTGCTCGCTCCTGGGCTTTATCATCACTGTCCCCTACCCCAACCCTCCCTGGGCCACAATGGCCCTGTAACATTTCTGCAAACATTATCTCTCTCCTCTCACTTATCAGAGAGAGAGGCTGAGAACTTCTCTTTCTATGCTAAGGTGGAGAGAAAACATTGAAACTGCCTTCAAGAAAGAGTTACCTTCTAGCAGAAAGCCTTCCTAAGTGAAAAGAGTTTCTAGCTTTCCCGTTGCAAATTTTTCCAAACAAAATAAGTTGCACTGAGGCTGAATTTATCCAACAATGAGAGGTAAAAATGTATTAATAAGCCAGAATGTGTGCTATTAAGCCAGAAACCCATAGAAGTGCTGCAGTGTATTTCAATGCATCTTTAAAGCTAGACATTTTAAAGATTTTGCTGGGGTTTTTTTACATTCAGAAAGCTGTCTGTCTAGTGTAGTGTTCCTTAAAAAAGAATTAAGTTTACTAGTTACAAATATCAACCAAAAACCGAGCTGGGAACTAAAACCCATAAGGTAATGACCAACAAAGACTCATTCTTTGAGTAGATCATCCGTAACACTGCAGGATACAAAGGAAATTTCCTGGTCATAGGTAAGCTGACAATTGGCCAGAAATTGGGGAGCAGAAAGGCATTTGTCTCCTACCAGTATGCTTCTGACAACAAGCTGTCAATTGTCTGAAGTAAGCCCATGAGGCACTTATGTACCCTGATACTCAATGGATCAGATATGAGTCACTGTAACCGTCACGCATTTGTTTGCTCAAAAGACAGCTTTTTGGGAAAAGAGGAGTGAAAGGCATTCACATTCCCATCCCAGTCTATAGTCTATAGTCTACCCTCATATGAAACATGCTTTCAAAGCATTGCTACTGCTGAACTGTAATTTCTGCTCTTCTATCTTGGTGTTCCCTTAGCTCTCTTATCTGAAGTGTCTGATTTTTAAAGCAAAAAAAAAAATCTCTAATTCATACAGAAGCTGGAACATGAACTTTTTAGGTGGATTTACCCTGAAGAATTTATGACTTATGGTATCTTCTATCACTGAAAACAGGTTTATTTGACCTATTGCTGTAGAAAGCCTTTTCATAACACTTCAGGGTCTTTCTTCTCTCTTTTAACCTTAGTTGAGCAAAACTCTCTCAGATAATTCTGTATTTTTACAGAATTCTTTCTCTCTCCTTTTTGTTTAGGTGGGAGGGTTTTTGTGTTTGTTTGTTTGTTTGTGGGTTTTGTTGTTGTTTTTGTTGGGGGGCATTGTTGTGGGGTTTTTTCCTTGTCTTCTTCCATGCATTTTTTTTGTTTAACTAACAGAATTCTCAGGGAGTCATTGATCTTCTCTCAATGTAATTTCAATGTCACATGTCTGATTTCCCTCTGGCAGGCTGTTGCTGTCTCTACTTTTTTGAGACTATTCATTAAGTCTTCCCCCTTAAAATTCATAATATATTGAGAAGCAAGGAAAACCATATCACAAGAAAACTGGGGTGATGGATGAAAATGGCATAAACACACTTCTTTTTCCAGATTTTCACATCTTACCTTTTCTTATTCACTTGAACAATCATTGCTTCATTTTAATTAGGTGCAGTAGTTTAGAATATGCTAACTTGAGTAAGGTTATTTTTCTGTATCTAGTGAAATGCACTAGACAATGGGCTTTTTGGTTTGTCTAGAGTTGGTATACACCCACTGTATCATACATATATTATATATATGAAACTATATATAAATAGTGTACTGTGAACTGCAGACATCAAAGATCATGCTTTCTTTTGCTTGAAAAATGCTTTGCTAAGCATTTTCCTTTGTTTTGGGTGCCACCATAAACTGCAAAATAATAATGAACTCATGCCTTTCTCTCCAGCAGTTTAGTCTAACATATTTTCTTCTCCTGATACACCATTAAGTCTAACTAAGCTTACCAAAATAATTGTGTTTTGCTTGTTATATATTTGCCATTGGAAAAGCTAAATTTCTTTGTGACCAGAGAAAATTTTATTGGAAAAAAGGAAACAAGAAACAACCCAGAAAACTTCTTCAGAATCACTTGCATTTCAGGCCATGAGGCAGTTACACATGGATTCTTTCTTCAAAAGACTTCTGTCTATGACATGCCATAATTCTTACCAATTATACCAAGGACTGAGTTTCCTTTCTAATGACTTTAGCCACTTTAAAATTCCATATGTGAATTGAACTACCTTCCTAGAGTCAATGGGAACAAATTAATACTTGTAAGGACTGTTCATCTCACATTTAAGTGTCTAAACTAGAAAGGTTCACTCACCCCCTCAAGACTCTCTATATGTCAGCACTGAACGAAAACCTAAAAAACTCAAAAGAGGTGAAAGAATATGATATTTTTAAGCAACCTATGAAGACGTTTTGTTTCATACAGAACGTTATGGAATGGCTTTTTTCTGTTCAGGAAGAGAGAAAGATTTACAAATAATGGACTCCCTTAGAAATGGAAAATATTGTTCCCAGGAAACCACATTTGTTTTATGTCACTTCCAAATGGAAAGACTGCAAAATTGTTTTCCATTATTGTATTAATAAAGGTGCATAAAGACACCCACCAATCTGCCACTGCTTACCAAAAAGAACCATCCTCTCAGACACTGTGCAGAAAAAAAAGCTGCCCATGGATGGACAGAAGGAGTAGGAATCAAGATGATCGTGCTCATGCCAAAGCCACCACACAATTAAAGCCACCACACCATGACCTACATCTTCCTTAAAGCTTCACTGCCTGGAGTTTAATAAACTGTGAGATAAAACCAAACACTGGACTCAAAGCAGGGGAACAAAAGATTAATTTGATAGTCAACCCAATTAATCATTTTCCTCCTCTGTTAATTCTCTGTACAAGAGACTTCATGACACTACAAGATGCAGGGCTGGACACTGCTTGTACATGATTTTATGGATCTGCAGTAAAATGTCAAGTGTCTTAGATTTTTCCATAAAGTGGGTTGGTGCAAGGAGTGTCTGATGTATGCTAATAATACATAAATATATTCACTGTCCTAAAACAGTGGTGTTAATTCTGTTTATGCACATAAAACTTTGTAGTGGTGCCATTTTTGATAAAGGGATTTTCTCAGCTATAGTTTGTTTTATTCCTACGCTGCTAATCTGGGAGCTATCATTCATCTAATTTACTCGTAGCGTCATATAACGTGTTCCCATATGCTGTTTTTGTCTTCATCAGATGCACTTAATGTTTCCTTTTTGCCAGAGCATATCTGTGAAAGCTTATATTTCAAACCTGAGTAGGAGGGTCATTTAACTTTAGGTCGTTTGGTTTTTTCCTGGAATGTAACAAACTTTTCAGAAATGGATAGAGATCTTGATACTAGTTACCAATTGTTCATTTCTCTCAACAGAATGAGAACTGATGCTATTAGGTTTCTTAAAAACATGCTGTTCATACCTATAAACAAGTACAAAAGGCCACACTGTACCTGCTGTAATGTCCTGATTTTTCCTTGTGGCTTGTAAAACATGGAGTAGGATGAGCAGCACTAGAGGATATACACTGCATTCTGAAATCTTATATCTCTACAATGTTTTCACAACCCCATTTTTCTGAAGGAAATTGCAATTATTATAAAAATTAGTATTTGATATGCAAAAAATTTCACTGAATTATTGTCATGGTGATATACAAATTATAATTCTACTTTGCTGTATACTGTAAAATTAGTCAAGATGCTTAATTGTGCACCTACAGTATGAAGAACTGATTAGTTTTTATTTCCATTACCTTCTTTAAGCTACAACCTTGCACATGCACAGTGCATTTCAGAAGTCAAAACAGGCTCAATCCTTTTCCCATTGGCAGTCCATAAATCTTCCAAAGAGATTTTGCTGTTGTGGAAGACTTGCAAAGTGTTTGCCTGTCAGATGTTTAAAAGACTGGGTGGTATATCTGACTATTTTTACAACAGCAAAAGAAAAAATAATCACTTCTTGAACTTTGTAATGGGCATTGTCAGTCTGGGTAAGCACTTATGACAGTTGAGAAATTCTATTCAACACAAAGTGTTGAGGCTAATTTCCTTCTCAGAATAGAAAAAGGAAAGTAGAGGGCAAAAAATAACCCCAAACAAGAGGTCTGAAGACCTCCTCTTGCAATATGTGACATGAGCACCAAAGACATTATTGTGCCTAGTGGGATTAACATCATTGTGCCAAAACACAACTCCCCAGGCAACTTCATCCACATTTGAAAAGAATTTGCCTAGAAGCGCTATCATCTCAGCATCTTCTGGATAGTGATGTTTACAGACACATAAAGCATTCCCCCAAGTGGTGGCTAAACACTAACAATCCATTAGGAATATGCACTGACAAAACCTTTACAGATCATTACCAACACCCACCGAGCCTCTAAATGACCTTTGAGTTCACCACTCCAAAAGAAAGATTCCAAAGCAAGAAAAGAGGAAAACTCACTCAAAATTTCTGGGGCACAGAATGTTTTCTTACCCTCTGCTTTCAGAACTTTTCATCAAGAATTTGGAAATTTCATAGGGACAAAGCTGCCACAATACTTTTCAGGAGGTTGGGTGGTCTCAGAGATCATAGGTCTCAGACATTTATAGACACCAGCTATCTGAGGATGTCTGTCACATACTTAACTTTACATCAGCCTCTCTAGAGCCTCTCTTTCACCAGTAGAAGGTGAAAAGAGTGCAAGAGAGTGGGGGCAGATCTGTGGAGTGTAATGCAGTAGATGCAGGGGCCCAAGAGGCAGCTTGAGATCATAGAAGTGTAGAATCATAGAATCGACTGGGTTGGAAGGGACCTCTGAGATCATCAAGTCCAACCCTCAATCCAAGACCACCGTGGTTACTAGACTATGGCACTCAGTGCCACATCCAGTCTCATCTTAAAAGCCTCCAGGGAGGGAGAATCCACCACCTCCCTGGACAGCTCATTGCAATGTCCGATTACCCTCTCTGTAAAGAATTTCTTCCTAATATTCAACCTAAACCTCCTCTGGCAAAGTTTCAGACCATGCCCTCTTGCCTTACTGTTGGTTGCCTGGGAGAAGAGACCAACCCCCACCTGGCTACAACCTCCTCTCAGGTAGTTGTAGAGAGTGATGAGGTCTCCCCTGAGCCTTCTCTTCTCCAGGCTAAACAACCCCAGCTCCCTCAGCCTCTCCTCATAGGACTTGTGTTCGAGTCCCTTCACCAGCCTGGTCACTCTTCTCTGGACCTGCTCCAGAACCTCAATGTCCTTCCTGAACTGAGGGGTCCAGAACTGGACACAGATCTAGAATCTGAGAAGCTGGTTTATGGACTGAGGAATGATACTGGTTGATATTATATTATAAATTCATGGTGCTGCACAGTGCTGAACAGGGCTACGTTCCCAGTTTGAGCTCATCTCCAGAAACATAACTTCTTTTAGAGCATTTAAAGAACCCAGACACTCTGATTCCTATTTACACTTTTTTTGCAAACGGCCTTTTAAGGGTCCTGACACAAGAACAGTGGTGAAGAGATTACATAGTTTGTCCTTCTGTGTTGCTCAACATCTCTGAGATGTCACCACATTGACACTTTCTGCAAGAGGAATAGTTTTATCTCCATCTGAATCTTAGTAAGGACACAACTGGCAGAAAACATTTCTCTTGAGACTTGCCACCCAGCATCATTTGCATCCCTTGCATCTCTTTTTCCTAATATCTTCTGAGGTGCTGCACTTCTGGTGTATATGAGGCTTTTCCCTGCAATCTCATCTGGATAGACCTCCTACTTGAGACTTCTCATCAGGTAGAAAAGGATTCACAGCACTAACTGGAACCTCCTTTGAGAGGGTGTTTGACTACTCTTTTTTTTTTTTAGGCTATGCACTGTATAATCCTTCTGGGTGAATGGATAATTTTTTCAACACAGGTATCCTGCAGCTTGTGACAGAATTAGAACACATCTCACATGATTTGTGGTGTAATTCTGTGCCATGAAAAGGCCATCATTTTTCATAAAAAGAAGAAGCAGTTGCAGTGGGAAATGTTTAATTATTTCTTCTTGGAATGACTCGACCATTGAGCATCTCACATTATCTTTGCCTATTTGACAGAATGAAATTAATAACATGAGTAAGATCTTAGGAAGCTAGATAATGAGCTCTCTAGGTATCAGCTCTCTAGTTACACTCCTCTTAAAATTTCTGATCTGATGTTTAAAGCTCACAGTTGGTCTTACTCCAGTGTCTCAGTATTTGCAATAGATAATATATGGAACTTCAGTCTTAAAATGAGAGCTGTTGAACGCATCTCTATTTCTCTCTTAATAGCTCTCAGACCACTTGCATGGGAATAATTCAAGGTTATGAAAACTTTCATAGAAAGGAAGAAACTAATTTTAACATCTGATTTAAAACTCTTCGTCTAATATGGTAATGTTTTACTTATTTGAAATTCTTCTGAAGAAGTAGGGTTGTATGCAGATAAAGTAAGGCAGGTTTTACTCTTCATTTAGTGAGCCCATTCTCTCTATCAGAGACAGGTTGTTGCATCTCTACTTAGTACTGTCATCATAGCATACTGAGCATGTCTCTCTGACCCCTCTTCTGTTACTTCTTTTCAGGTCTGCAGACTCATCCTCTCACTTCTTGTTCTTTTTTCAAATTGGCTAAAAGGCTCTGGCCCTTTGACAATTCAGATATTTCTTCTCCTGACAGTTTTTGAAGTTATTCAGTTCACTACAAAAAATAAGATCAAGGGCAATCAAGTAATAGAAATTGCACTTTAGACTATTAGTGTCATAGACTGGATTTTTTTTTTGCCTTTCCCTTTTCCATTGTAAGACAGGAAAATTAACATCATTCCATGATGTTAATTTAAAACTAAATCTAAGTGAGTAAATTCTTATGCAGCTAAGGGCTGGAAATTAGTTTCAGATATATCCAGCAACCTGTAGAAATGTGGTGACAGAGCAAAGGCAATTCCTAGTGGCACCAAGCTACCTGTACCTCAGACCTGCACGGAAGCCTAGATTCCCTGACTAAAGTTGGAGAGCAAAGACATGGAGCTCTCCTAGCATGGCAGGATAATGCTCTCCCTGCAAGCTCTGTCTTTGTCTGCAGCGTTCCCACAGCCACAGCTTGAACCATTTCTCCCTGAAAATTTAACCCCAAACTTCAGCACAGTTGTCAAGTGTGTTCTTCTCACAGATTTCATGATGCAAGATACAGAGGGAGATCAGAGCAGCACTTTGTGTCCTCTGGAGTCTGTGCATTGTTGGTCAGCCTGCAAGTAACATCCAGGGGTATCAACATCTTTGGAAGAGAGACAGCTGTGAATCCCTTAAGCAGCTAAAGTGGCAAGAAAAATATTTTTAACCACTGTTTCTATTCTGGTTGCCTTGGAAAAAAGTTATCCCTCTGGTATTTTTGTGCAAAGTACCTTGTGCAAGAGAGCCCTGGTCCCTCAGTAGAATCCTTAAATTTTTTTTTGCATCTATTTAAGGAAATAAATCCTTAATTTATTTGCAAATACCAATACTATGCACACGTGAACTAAAGGCTTCACACTACATCTCACTAATGATTTTTTCAAATGCTCCAGCAGCCTTTCGTTTTTCTCTCTTCTTCGCTGACTTTTTCTTTCTTGAAGCAAAATTCACCAAGGAGACAATTCCAACATGCATATCAGATATGAAAGCATAAAAGATTAATGTTTTTATTTCAAATCCTGATGCTCAATCTGCTTTTCCTAGTGGGGTTCCAACAGCCAAATGTTTCATTTTTTCCTTTCCTAGAGGAAGTTTTATTTTTGTAGCAGAGATTTGTGAGTTAAGTTTAACAGTGGGAGATCAGTAATAGCCTGCAAACACAATGAAGTGCCTAGTGGGCACATATATCTGAACTGTTACAACATTTAATAGTAATAATATGACCATTACAAACAAAATCTGAGCTTCCAAAAAAACCCCACTAGAGATAAGACTGTATCCTTCACAGAAAAGATTATATATATTATTATAATATCCCAGAAAATATATAATAAGATGGTAATTCCCAGCTATATTTTTGGTATCTCTGAGAGGTGTTTCCAAGTGTCTCGTAGCCAGAATTGATTTTCTGGTTTCAGTGACTGGGGCAGCAGTAACGGCGATGAGAAGCTGCGGTCACCGTGTGACCCCTGCTGGCAGAAAATAATTGATAATAAAATGTCAGAGGAAACGAGACTTTTTGTTTGCAATGAATGACACACTGTAACTGAATCCGTAAACTACATAAATAGTTGTGGAACCAATAGAAGAAATAAAAAAAAGATCCTGTCCTTGTGAAACAGAAGACAAATGAGTAAAAAATTTTCATTTAAAATGTCAATTAATTGATAATGGCATTTTACCAAGAGGACAAAAGCTACTGCCAGATCACCTTTTCACTGGACTTACCCTGGTGCAGTGTGCCTAATACACATTCCCAAGAGCCGAACTCTTCTGTGATAAACAATGTGCTGACCAAACTTCCTCCTTCTGCAACTGAGGCAGTGCCCAGAGAGCTCACTTTCTATCCCCAGTGACCGTGATTCACACGGGCCAGCATCCAAGCTGCTGCACAGGAACCTCTGAAGCAACATGTGAAGGTAACATGTAAGTCCCAATCTTGGACACAGTTACTGGAGTTTCCTAGTGATTTTGGAACTACTACTAGCCACAAATCCAGGCTTCAGTGGCACAGAGTTGAGCGTGGTCTAGAACTGACCCCTACTTCCCAGATGGATAACACTGCAGTCAATAGTATCTTATGGTGTACTTCATGCTGCACATTTGCTTGAAACCAAGTAAATCTTAGGAGACACAGAAAGGAAAATGCTTCAACAGACTGTCTGTGGTTTTGTTATTCATTCCTGCTAGTATATAATAACTACCTTAATTTGTATTACATATCATTCCCCTTTCAAAACACAACAGATTTCTAATGCTCTTAGACTAGTTCCATGTTGATAAGCTGGCATGCATTTTTTTAGTAACTTCTGTTACTAAGGCTGGAATTGATTAATGACGCATGACTCCAGTGTTCTTCTTTGTTGCTCAAGTCTCTCCCTCTTGTCTGGGCACTATCACTGAGGTACAGCCTCAAGTTGGGGGCTTTTCCTGCTGTGAGTTACAGAGCTATTTTCTTCTCTGAAACATCTACAGGATAATTAAGTTCCTTTAAAAAAATAGATGCAGCTGAAATAGAAAAGAATACACACAAAGAAGTTACTGCAACTAGGTCACATCCACCATCTACCTGGAGAGGAACAACCCCAGGCACCATTACATCATGGGAGCCACCCAGTGGTGAAAAGCAGATATACAAAAAAGGACCTGGAGGTCCTGGTGGTCACTGAGTATGAGCCAGCCACGTACCTTTGCCATGAAAGGCCCTTTGCCTCGAAAGGCCCTTTGTCACAAAAGGCCCTTTGCCACAAAACCCACAAAAGCTGACTTGTGGTAACTCCCTAAAAGTGAATGCTTACAGTGTGTAGCAAATGTTTATAATTCCTGTAATGCCCATTTAGCTAATGAAAATTACTATGTATTTGCCAGACTAAATGTATATAAACAGCCCCCTCACCTCCACTCAAGAGAGGGAGTCTGCTTATTTACAGATCATGAAGATCAGTTTTTCCCAATTGTCTCCTTGATTCATTGATCATTCTAAAACTCCACTTCACACACCAACTCCATTTTACACACCAACATACAAACAGTTTTACAAATCTTGCAATCCTAACTCATAAGGTGTGTTCCCTTACAAGGTACATATCGCCATCTGCCATAGAAACACGAATAAATCAGATGTATTTCCTGAAGAAGACGACCACAGCCACAAGTTGAAACTAGCTATGTAGGAGTTAACAAGGAAACTGAAGGTTTTCCATTTAGGAAAGATGCCCAACTGGGCTTTAGCTTCCAGTGGGGATATGATCAAACCTCTTCAGCTCATTATCCAAGAGCTGAACTTGGATAATGAGTTCTGAACTTTGGTAATGAGTTCTGAACTTGGATGAGCATTTTGCTCTAGTAATGTCACTTTTGCATTAATTTTCCTAAGTTTAGGGCAATTTTGATACGACAAAGGAATTAAGTGCTACCTGCTAGAAATTTGTGACTTAAAGCACTACAAGGCAGAACATACTGCGAGTAATGCTGGTGAATTAAAGACGGCACTGCTCAGCTGAGTCCCAACAGCTGAAGAAGCAATTTTGATGCAGTAATATCATTCAAAATAGAGCTAGCCCTCCACTCAGTGAGCCGGGGAGGATGTTTTCATTTATCTCTCATGTGTTTGTTTCTCAGGATCTACATCTGCACTTTAGAGCTATGGACACTCAGTATATGCTTTCTATAAACGAACAGTGGAGTCTTCAGGAAAATGGCAGTGAAGAATGACTTTTATAATTGATGCTAATGTATGCATGGAAATTGAACAGCAAGCTAAGGGATTTGGAAGCATTATAATATTTATATTTGATAGCATGTTTAACAAGGTGTTGAATGCCATTCTGACACAGTATTCACACAGTAAATATTTCTTTGTCTTAAACACAGAGGCAAATATTCTGCAGGTTTGTGTGGGCCTGCAGGCTATGATTATTAATTACTACGTTCAGTGTAACTTTTTGCACTAAAGTTCTTAATTGTTTTAGTCAACAAAAATAAGCAAGCAGAATTTGTTTATTTTTATCAGTTAGTAGAGTAGATTAATTTTATGGAGTAAGTTTATTAAGGAAATATTACCGTCCTTATTTTGACAAATTTTCACTAAAAAAATTACCATTCCCATTGTAGAATATCCCAGAATAATAATAATAATAATAATAATAAATGTAAAATTCGCAGATGTATTGGTGGGCAGAAAGAAACTAACAGCTGGGGTCAACAAGACAAAAGCCTACCCCACCAGAAGGAACATTCGTGTTCACACACATTATACTGTGGTGGGGTCACAGCCAGCCTACAACATGGACATTGGTGATCATAAAAGCACCGTGACAGGAACCAGCCAGACATGGTTTCTTTTGTCTCTTTTCACACTTTGCATATTGTGCTTTTACAAATGTCTCTACCCTTTTAGCTGTTTTTGCTGGTTTTAGCACT
This sequence comes from Pachyramphus minor, assembly GCA_013397135.1. Lineage (NCBI taxonomy): Eukaryota > Metazoa > Chordata > Aves > Passeriformes > Tyrannidae > Pachyramphus > Pachyramphus minor. The sequence continues at coordinate 347,405 of VYXB01009811.1, read as the reverse complement.
TCTCCTATCAGAACATTTCATGTTACCATTCCAAATCAATTCCACTCCTCTATGCTGGATTTTGTGCTTTCTGACCTTTTCTTTTCAAAATGAATGGAGATAAACACAAACAGAAATATGACTCCGGAACAGTATGTCCCCATGTACAGATAATCAGCAGTAGCTGCAGTACATTCAATTCACATTTATAAAGAAAAGGTAATTTAGATTGATTTTCAAGGAAAGCTGTGCTTGGAAAACATAATAGTTCAATTTTTGAAAATATAATAGAGTAAGAACTCATTATCACAGCTCTCTTATTATCCTTTCTCTCTAAAAAAATAAAAATTAAACGGTGCATTGAAACAACCATCAGAGGGTGCATATACACCATGAGTTGGCTTGATCCCTATTTTAGTCTTAGTATGGGCAGCTAGAGTACAAGGACCTGCTCCAGTTGTTCCCCCTTGAGGATTCAGCCCCAGCCTAAAGGACATGGGCCAGATCTCATTATTTAGACTGAAGGAGCTCATAAAAATTGTATGTTGTATTCAAAGCATTCTTTTGCTAAAAGAGAAGGACTTATCCTTAAAATTTATAGAATGATCAGAATATAAAGGATGTTTCCACCTCTGTTCATAGATGCTTTGAGATAAGCATGGACTTGGAAGGCATAAGTAATTTTTTACTTCCTATTACATAGCCCATGAAAAAAAAAATCAAAGAAACAAGATTTAGAATATAAATGGGATAGTTGCAAATAAGTTATATTCGGATTTGTCTATGCAATGGCCCAGATACCTTCCAGTCATATATTTCCAACTACAGATACCAAAAGCTGCTATATTGAAATTGAACAGAAACATTAAGCTATAACAAGAAGCAAGCAATCGGGAGAAAACCAAAAGCTCATGCAAAAGTTACAATGACAGATTTATGACTTTGTGGCTGCAGTAGTTCTCGTGATTACTGATCTATCCATGACTGTATTTCTATCTCTGTTAAAGAAAGAAACTTGAACTTGTTTTTTAGACCAGGTTTCATCTTCAAAATTTGGCTGTATTTCGTTTATGGCTGCCAAAAGACAGCTAAAACAATATTGTTATGCTAGAGGGGGAAATTAAATTTTCCACTCCCCTCTTAATTAAAAAAAATAAGTTGACATTAGTAATGCTTTTTTTAAAGCAATCTATTGTTGGACTGGAACCAAGACAGAATGCCATACACCGAGAAGTAGCTTTATCTTGTTTTGCACAGCCATAGATCCATATAGTTTAGTACATACAGGTGTGCTAAACATCCATAGATAGAGCAGTGTTTAGAGTATTGTCCAATCACAGCAAGTGCCTCTTTTATAACAAATATGAAATGTAGAAAATTATAATAATGGGTGAGCTTAAAGAACCTGAATACACAGTCACAGAATTGTTGAGCCTGGAAAGCAGCACTGGTGATGCTCTAGTCCAATCCTCTACTCAAAGCAGGGTCAGCTAAAGCAATGCTGAACACTCACCAGGAAGGGTTAGGATATCTCCGAGGATGGAGACTCCAGAACCTCTCAGAACAACTTGTGCCAGTGTTTGATAACCTTTACTGAACATCCCCCCCCTCCAAACTTATACTTAATTGTAATTTCCTGTATTTATTTTTTATCCATTGCCTCTTGCCGTGTCACAGGCCATCACTTAGCAAACCCTGGCTCAGACTGCTTTACTCCCTCCCTCAAATATTTATACACAGGAATAAGATCTCCTTGAGCCTTCTGTTCTCCAGGCTGAATAATCCCAGCTCTCTCTACCTCTCCTCATACGAGACATGCCCCTGTACCTTAATAATCTTAGTGACCCTAATTGGACACCCTCCAGTACATGTATTTCTTTTACTACGGAGCCCAGAACTGAACCCAGAATTCCTGACGTGTTGCACCAGTGTCAAACAGAGGGGAAGAATCAGCTGCCTAAGTCTGCTGACAGCATCCTTCCCAATTCAGCTCAGGATGCTGGAACTATCTTACAACTTTCTAGTATTTACACTATTAACATCCCAGAGAATCTATTCATGAAGCTGGTGTCTTCACATAAATTCAATTTTTTTTATACAGAAAGCCTCAACTGTATACACACACAACAGTTATATAACAGAATACACTGCTCAAGAACATACAGCTTAAAGAAAATCCAGTCTTCTCATTAATGAAAATACTTTGACTTGGAGCAACTGGGAAAACACACTCTTTTGTCTTTAGACAAAAGTATCTCATAAAAACAAAACCTGAAGGTTGAAGCTATTTATAGTGCCTGAAATTATATAACATGAGAAAAAAAGTCTGTCATCAAGAAAACTCTGCTCAGTTTCCCCAGTGCATTTCTGAAGTTGTTTGAGCTAGATAAGCAAAGACACTCAATTATTTGAAATAAAGTAATAAAACTGTAAATGTGATCAGAATCATCTTTCTTTCACCAGGGGCTGAAAACTAGGTGCAGGTAGGATGCAACATGCATGAAGTAAATGGGGATAATCACTTCCTGTGCTATATGACAAAACTGTCTGTGTGCTTTCTTGGGTATTTCTACTGCAATTTCCAATGGAGAAATACCCTCGAATGTGGCAGGGGCTGTAAAATCTCTGTCCTTAGAGGTTTTCAAGACCTGACAACTAAGTTCTATCAAATCTGGTCTCATAAGATAGTGGGCCTGCTTTGAGAAAGTTGTTGGACTAACAACCCCCCAAGCTTTCTTTCAACCTGAATAATTCCATGGTTTAATGGTCCAGATGATTAGATGTCTTCTCTTGTGATAAATATATAGCGTATGGAGACCCATAAAGCTATGCATTTCCATACGGAAAAGAAGTTCTTTGCAGATTTGTTGAACATTTCTTACTGTATCTGTAACACTGCTGCATACAAAGCAGGATGAAATATTCTAATCTGAAAGTGGAAATGCCCTCAGAAAGCTCATTTATGTTACTTATACTATAAGTAATTTCTTCTTTTCCTCAGGAGTGTCCACAAAAGATAAATAAGCTCTAGTAAGACCATCTGAGGACATTTGAAATCTACCAAAATAGGGGATGGAAAAAAATGTCAGTCTTATCCTACTTGATCCTGTCAGAAGATCTGAATGTCCTCTATGTGTTACAGAATTAGTCCAATTCCTACTGATTTTCTGTAGCCTCTGGTACTCAATGAATTAGGTTTATCTTCTCCTGTGCCCCCAAAATAAGCAAGACATGGAATGTACCATGAATGGCGCCTCCAGCAAGAGAGGTACCACTTTAGCTTAAAACACATGTGCTTCCTTGAATATGCTTGCTTTTTAGATAATAATTTAACAAAGACGAAATGCAGAATTTCACATTATGCTAAAGATTTTATGAAGCAAACACAACTGAAAAGCTTTTATCAATTGAGAGGAATAGAAAGCTATTCTCTATGGAGAAGAAGCTTTTACAGGATAAGAAAAGCTTTTACAATGCAATCCAAAGCCAAACAACATCCAATTCACTTCAAACTTCGAGTCTTTCCTCCCAAGTGTTTTGCAGAGCTTTACAAATAAAAAAGTAAACTTAGCTTAGTACAGAGTAACCTTGGGATAAAAGCACCAGAACTTGAGTTTAGAATCAAAACAGCACGAGGGTTTTAACGAATTTTTTTAACTAAATCTGTCAAAAGTGAAATTTGCAAAGAACTTTCCTCTAAAATTCTCCATCAGGAAAAAAACCTGTTTTCTAGTTTAAATTGTTTAGATAAAGAACAAAAAACATTCAAGAAATTGTAGCCAACTGAAACCGCTAAAATTTTCCACAGCTTTGTCTGTGAAGGTCTATTGACCTGGTATCCCTAGAGCATCATGCTGTTTTCTTTAAGATTTGCTAAGTATCCGATCTGCAAAAAAACCAAAATAGTGAAGCACACTAATATTGTTTAAGGAGTGAATTTAGACATAGTAGTACTAATGCAAATGGAAGTACAAAACTTAATTTGATGACTACAAAAATTTCAAACAAATGGGGGAAGTTGAAGGATTTTTTTCCCCTTGCTGGCCTTCACACACACATAGTACTGACCTTCTACTGTAACATGCAGTTTTACAACTCTCTTCATTTTCCTTTCTCACTCCTTTCCACTGCAGACAAGAACATAAATCTTGTAACTCCTATTTATCTCAATACCCAATCATTCCCTCCCAACCTTTACCAGTCGAAGTTACCATCTGTTTTCTCATCAAAATAAGACTGTGTCCAATATGGTCCTTTTTCAGCAGTTTAAGTATATCTTTATAAAAGCCAACCAATCCTTTAACAGCACTTTTTTTGTTTTGGTTTCCATTTTTTGTTTGTTTTTGTTGTTGTTTAGGTTTATTTTTAGTTTTTGTTTTGGTTTTGGGTTTTGGGGGTGTTTTTTTGTATACTTAAGCCTTCACAACCAGCTGTGAAAACTGAAGGTAATATCAGGCAGGTAAAGTCACATTGACCTTTGCAGAGCTTTTTACTGATCAAGCCAGTAATCTGCATTAGCATTTATGATCTTCATTATAACAGAGTAGTTTCTCTCCTCTTAGATGGAAGCAATAGAAGGGACACTGAGCACCAGCGCTCACTAACTGCAGTACTGTAGGTAGACACAAGAATTTTCATACATGCCACTTATCCTTTTGACAGGTTTATCCCTGGACAGACAGCTTATGACATTTACCTCCAGACAGATCACTCTCATGACTCTAAACCAAGAGAAATCATGGATTACAGTCTGAGTGAAATGGCTTCTGTTGCATTCACTCCTTGTTGAGCAAGGAGAGATTCCAGCCTTGCATGCCTCCTCAGTACTGCCCTTGCTTCTGGGCATGGGGGTGGTCATCCTACCCTGTGGGACCCCCAATTTATTTGTTAACTGCATGTGTGTATGAGAGTTTGTGCCACAGGCAATGTCTGTATGTACATGCCATAGCCTGGGCAGCCTGAGAAAGATGTCTGTCTGAAGAAGATGGCAAAAGAGGACAAACATATTCACAGAACAAAATCTTCCTCCTTGGTCTGTGTTTGCACAATGGGCTCCACAGACTTTCTTTCAAATAAAATTATGAGGCAGAGCCATCACCCTTGTATCCTGCCCCAGGCACCATGATGCCACCTTGGTACAACAGTCCATGTACATGCCAGGGTGTATCATCAAGGCCATGGACCTAAGGTCTTTCCTGCATAGAAGCTGGAGAAGCCGGCTCAGGACTCCAGCCCCTGGCTTTCCCGGGCCAGAGACCAGGAAGGTGAACAGCTTCAAATACTTAACAAACAGAAATACAAAGGGGAAATACAAAGAAAGTTTTTTAAAAGGGTTTGCAAAATCTCCCTCTTCTTACTTATTTACATCCTGAATGGCACAGGTCAAAGATTGAAATAGGGAAGTGTCATCAGGGAGTGACTGGAGACCAATAAATATTCTGTATTAGAAAGCAGCAAGCCAAAACAAGGTGCTTTCTGCTCTCTGAATACTCCCTGTAGGTCTCATTAACCGTCAGAAATTAGGCAAAGTTCTAAACATTTTCCACAGTGGCTCTTGCTGCTGGGAGCATTCACATTGATGTCACCATTTCAGAGGTGATCCAGGCATCAGTCAGATGAACTTTTCACTGATAGTAATATTGCCTGCTGTCATTTTGCATTTTAATTATGTTCCTTGTGCTGCAGAAAGTGCTCAGCTTGTGTGACCTTGCTGATATCGAAGTCTCGGGCAGAAAAGCCCAGGCATGGCTTTTATGGGTTTTTTGATGAGTTTCACAGTGACCTTGCTAACCATGGGGAGAAATGGACCAAAAGTTGCCCTTTGTTGTTACTGTTCTTTAAAATCCATCTTTGCTAACAGCTTTGGGAACCCTTAAGTAGGTAGTGTTTTTAGAACTGTGTCATACTCTTTTTCAGCTCAGCTCTTCTGGCACTGGGATAAGAAGGGAGTTATCCTGGAACACCTCTTTTCCTTCATATTCCATGCCTCTGAGACACAGATACTAAAAAGCATACCAGCAGCTAATGCAGTCCCAATAGACACCCTCCAGTTCCAGGAGGTATCCAAACATCTTTTTAAAATCCAGATGAACTACAGAGGGGAAACACATATGGATCAAGCTGAAAATAGCTCAACAACTATGTTCTTTATGGCATTCAGCTCTTCTCCTCACTATACTTGGCATATCAGCTCCATATGGAAGCTGATCATGAACAATTTTCATCAGTGAAAACAGAATAGCAGGATGAGGAACAGGAATCTAGGGCACAGAGTCGCCACAGATAACATGAAACCAAGCAAGTTAGTTGTCAATGTGTCATTTCATAGTTTGTTTCAAAAAGCATGAGTATTAATGATCTACACATTTCAGAAAGGATATAAAATGTATACATAAAATTACATGACTGTAGCAGTACCTCAATTAATATGCTATTTTTGCTACTTCAATCCATTTATTGTAAGCAATAGAAAAATTTTATGTCTCTGATGAATATATTGAAGTCTATAAATGAATTTTCATCACAGGGCTCAAAGAACCTATTAAACAGGACAAAAGCTGAATCTAGAAAGGTCTGCCCTACTCTTGATGTGGTTGCCATGTGCTGACCAGTCAGTAGAACAGTGTCCTGATGATAGTTTGGCTTCATTTAGGATTTAGTGTTACACGTCATTGTCAAGTGACAAGTGTCAAGTGTTATTGTCAAGTTCAGTAATCTTTCTATGAAAGCACAACTTAATAAAATTTGGGTAACTGGCTTTTACCTTGAAAGAGAGTCCCTGAGTATAGCTGAAATGAGGAGTTTAGAGCAGACGACAAAGAAAACCTACAACTTCACCTATGATCTCCATTAGCTGCCAAGACCTTGGCCCTGGGTTTGTCTGTTTGCAGAAGTGAGCAGCAGGAATTTTCTGAATGCTTTTATAGCTAAAAGAAATTTACAGTCCAGTTTTGATTTCAGAATCTAAGCCAGAGCTTTATAAAGTCCCAGTCTAGTGTGGATTAATAAATAAGAGAGTTTTAAAAGTCCTATAATTTGCATTCTAAAACAGTTTGGTGTGAAACTTATTTGGATATGCCAGATATTCTCTCAGTATTTTCATCAGCATAATTTAAACAGGTATTAAAAAAAATCCTTTTGCCAGCCCCTCAAAGAAAAATGAATTACTGCAAATTAAAACAGTAAGTTTAACGTGGTCACTCTTTCTGTTGCACCAGCAATTAAGTAGAAAAAGACCTTGGGGTCAAGCAGGAAATCCCATGTTGTGGTTTGAAGAAATCTAGACATGTGGAGTTTGCCTACACATTATTTGTGTAAAATGGAATTAAATTCATTCTTACCGGCCTGCCTTGTATACACCAAACAGATGGGTTTTAAGATCTCATTACCTCGTGGGAGGCACTTATTGATCACCTCACCCGATATGGCTACATACTGTTCCTTCATTCTCACTTCATGTAGATTCATGAGAAAGATTGTTCATATACCCTTTCTAATCCATTAAGTAATAACGAGAGAACATATAACTTCAAATATAACTGAGAACATATAACTTAAAATAACAAAGATGCAGGGCTTTGGGGTTTTCTTGGGGATGGTGGTGGAAATTGTGATAATGAAATATAGAGGTAGGAAAATGGAAATACACATTATATTGCTGCCCCTCAGTGACAGGGTGTGGGAAGGAAAAGTCAAGCCTGCCATATGCAATATACTATTTATACACTGGTAGACTAGTATGTAGTTTTAGCAGTGATAAAGCATGCCAGGTAAAAATAGAAAGCAGTACTATACAGACAAATGAATATGAAGATAGTGTCCAGAAACAACTCTAATTTAGAAGTTACAGCAATTTGGTATATTTTTTTAAGGTATCTGCAGGGCAACAGCCTACACCACCAAGTAGTGCAGCACAGGAGGCACTGATGAGTATGTGACAGCAGTTGTGCCTGGCTCCTTGTAGGGGATGTCACTGGGGTGTTTGCATGGTGGGCTTGGGGGCCTGTGGGAGAGGACTGTGGGTCAGGCAGCATGGGGTTCACTGCCAGATACATGTTTTAACCAGTAAGTAAGTAAGTAAGTAAGAATTTGTTATCCCCCTTGTGCAAATAGACAGAAGTTACACACGAACCTGCAGTGCAATGAGCTGTTACCCAGAGCACGATGGCTGTGATGCCTCTTTTGCTTGAATCCTTAGATAAATACCTTGCAGTCTAAAGACAAACTTGACTGGCAAATTGGCAGGTACCTCTGAAGGACTTTCTTCAGGCAGTAGGTTCTCTGTCACACATTAAACCAGAGTACAACAAAATGTAACCATAAGGCATGTGCTCTCATCTCCACCCAGAAATGCCCAGCACAGTACATTGGTCTGGAATGGTTCTACAGTATTTCCTATCCTTTTGTCTTCTTTCTTCAGTATTCACTTATCACACAGCTCTTTGTGTCATCTAGCTGCACATGCCAGTAGTCTGTCAGAATAGTGTATAATTGGATATGCTGGCTCCAGAGAAAGAAAGTGGTAGAAATAAATATTTCAGCAGGATCAAATTTTCATTATTTGGAAAATTGAGATTAAAGTAAGTCAGCAGAAGTGAAAGTAGACACAGAAGAAGGAATGACCCACTAAACAAGACTTGCCTCTCCCTAAATAGATAGCCACACAGTCTTCTCAATTCATTCATCCCCATCTTTGTTCTTGCTGGGAATTGGAGAAAAGGAAGGAAGCTGCTCTTAAAACACTTGTGCTGGTAGAGGTAATGTCAATGGCAGAGTCTAGTACTCCTAAACACCTAATATCTATTTAGTGATTATGGGTAGAATGACTTTAATAGAAGTTCAGCATGACCTATGTAAATAAGACCTGAGGTTACCAAACACTAAATAATGGTGAGGCTTGTTGTTATTCTCTCTGCATGAAGTGGAGAGAGAGAGAGATGAAAAGGGATGTTTCCAGAGGACAATATGCATGGTTTCGGATGGAAAGCTAGGGAAAATCTCCTAGAGGCATCTAGATCGCCCCAAACTCTGTACAGTGTGCATAAGCAGTAAGTTAGACTTCAGGCCTAGGTTAAATTACATGTGATAAATCTAACCCTAACTCTTGTTAATGTCTTCACGATCCCTTTCAAATGGTCTGTAGCTAAGCAACAAATAGCTGAAGATCTCTTTCATCCTCTTCAGATTCAAAGGAAAGCCATCCTTCACTTACCTGGACAGGATGAAGAAATGGGCTGACTGGAATCTCATGAAGTTCAACAGGATCAAATCCAAGGTCTTGCGTCTGGGACTGAACAACCCCATGCACCATTGCAGGCTGGGAACTGGCTGTATGGAGAGCATCTCTGAACAAAGGGTGCAGGGGTCCTGGCAGAAAGCAAGATAAACATGAGCCACATTGGCTCGCAGTTACCCTTCAATAATTGCATAGCACATTGGCCAGAGACGCTAGAAGTGGAGAAGAAACAATGAAAGTATTTTCAAATGAAAATGATTCAAACAAAAACAGTAGAAAGCTGAAGCACTGAAAAAGTTTGCAAGAGCAATAAAGACAAAATGAAAAAAAATGTGCACTTTTTGCTTAATCTATTAAGCATCATCATTAGTCCACTCTGGCTTATATATCTTTTTATATTTTGCAGTCATGGTGAACTGGTGGAACTGCAAGTGAAGCTGAAAAACTCAGAAAAGAAGCCTGCCCAGAGATGCACCATTGTAGTTCGAATCAATACTGTTTGCATTCAATTTCTGAACAAAAAAATGGTGTTACGGTACTGTCTTTTTAGGGAGCTCTGATGCATTAAATACATTTGGTTGGAAGTGTTTTGTTAGTGGGATTACATTATAAGCTTCCCAGCTGGTTCTGCAGAACCAAGCTTCTACATCTTTAAGCAACTCTTGCTTATGTAAATGCCTCTTTGTTCCATGATTTGTTGGAGTAGTATTATTAAAATTTTTAATATTTCTTCCTCCCTAAAATGTCTGGGTACAGCCTGAACATTGTGGCGCAGTTAGCACAATGAACTAACTGAAAAAATTCTATATTTTAGCCATTCTGAAGAACATACCTTGCAACAGGCAAAACTAGCTGCAACAGCAAGAAAATCACAATCTGATTCAAACATCACCAACTTCTTTAGGTCCACAATATCCCAATGTTTTTTGGCTACAGTGTGGGGACTTTCTCCTGCAAGAATGCTGATATTTTTAATGTACCCTTTTGATGGGGTTGACAGTATGTTGTTTTTGTTACTGACATTTTGCTGTTGAAAAGCCTCATCATGGAAAGCAGCTCTTTCTGTCACATATAGAAAGACCATGCAGGGGTGTGAAAAATGAACTAAGTTGCATTTGACTGTAAATAGAAGCCCAGCAAGATGTTGCTCTAGCACCTAAGGACAAAGATAATAAGAGAAACGAGTGGAATTAATCTGATATAGAAAATGTCCTATTGCATTTCCAGATTTACTCTGGGAATTTGAGGAACTATAAATGAACAGACACAATTATTATAAACTCTAGGACTGTTTTTCCCTAACCATAAGATAGAGACTTACAAAACCATCAAAAAATACATTCAGTTTTCTAGTAAGCCAAGAAAAATAATAAAAAAACCCCTCTGAAAATGTTTTATTAACTTGCTAAAAACACTGTCATAATTTTCAGAAAAACTTAATTGCTACTTCACTGATATTTATCAGGAGTACTAATGTGATGGGTTATATGCTAAGCTGAGATCAGTGGGGTACAGTTTCACTGACTTGACCAGCACCATTTATGCTCAAAGATTTGAACCATTTTCTTTTTGATATTTATGGAAATATCAAACACTGGGACTCGTGCTATAGCAAGTCTTTCTGTAACTAGTATTTATGTCATCTGAGGAGCATTAAATAGCAGCCAATGCTACCTTAATTATGCAAAACACAGTGCTGTGTACTGTGAGCTGAAAGTAAGAATCATGATTACATAGGTCTTCATATGGGATGATGGTGCTACACCTTGGGAAACAAGCTTTTTATAAATCTTGCTCCTCACAAAGCATTCTGTTTAGACTGTGAAAGCTTAACTGTTCTCATTATTTGTGCTAGACAGCTCACTACTTTATGTAATTACCCTAATAGACATTCAAGGCAGAAATGGCACAGGTGCTTCACTCTGTATTATAATAATCTTACCATTTCAGATGTCAAAATCATTCATTCATGTGTACACTGGGTGATTGCAACTTATTGACTCAGGTAAGGATTTTGAAAATGCACTCAAAAGCTCAGGCAAAAATAGATTTTGATGATATATTGCTGAATTATAAAGTACTTTTCACAGCTTTGAGGATGCTGTGCAAACTCCTTAGAATAATGCACATTCAAACCAACCATAAATACTAAAGCAATATTTAAGTTTTGCCTTACAGAACTTAAAATGATTCATTTGGAAAAGTCAATAAATTAAAAATTATTAATAGGAGAAACCCAAAATCTTTAGCCAGAATTCACTCTAGCACTTCTTGTGCAACAGGTTTTCATAAGATACATTTAAAGAACTTCAGTGCAGTGTGAATTACTACATGTATCAGGCAGATTTTGGTGGCTGATGCTGAAGGCTGAACAGTATATTGAGAAAAGAATCCTAGAATTGAGATGGTGACTAAAAAGTAGTTCTCCTCATTCCTCTGCTCTATAAGCACTCTGCCTCCCTTGGAAATACAGAGTTATTAATGAAACAAATTCATTGTAATCTGCTTAGAAACAGGGCTGGACAGCCTTTCTGGCAGTGCCAGGAACACTTGCCCCTTCCAATTGCATAGCTGATTTTACAAATCCCAGTCAATCGCCACTCAAAACCACCGGAATTAATTAGTCCTCCTTTGGGGTACCGTTCCCAGGCAGTAAATTCCCTATCTGCAAGTACCAAACCTGTACAGAAGACACAGAAAGGCAAATGTGACAGCATCAATATGGAGAAAGCCATACACTACCTATAAAGAAGTGAGGAATGACCTCTCATCTTTATGGTAACTGATTCAGTCCCTTGCCCATTGAAATGAAAGGAAACATCCTTTCATTACATCACTGCTCTGCCTTGTTTCCCCAATCACTTGTCTGCCCTTTTGACTCAGGTGCCAATAGCTTTGGAAGGGGAAGGCACTCAAATCAAGCTGCCTCCACCTCCTCTGTCCCTCCTTGTCCCTGCCCCTCCACAGCCTGAGAGAGAGAAGGAATTAAATTGACGTGACTTCTCTGTTAGTTTGCTGTTACCCTAGTTCTGTTAAATGAAATGTGGGTGCTGATATTTGCTACCTAATGCACATTTCAAAATTATTTTTGCTAATATTGGCCAAAGAACACACGTTCAAAAGTATTCTACAGCCACTGTTAATTTATAGTTACCAGATAAAGCATTCATTTGCTCATGATGTAGATTATAGGGCATGGAGGTAGGAGTGGAGGTGTATAAATAGGTGTGCATGTGGTTTTTACATGTGTATAAATACAAACATTATGTAAATGAACCATATTGTTAAATTTAGTCATTGAATTGAATTTACCTCATTAAAAATAAACAAAAAAGATAACTGATAAGATTAGAACACAGCAAACAATTAACAATGGTAACAATTCAGAATAATAGCTAAGCCTTCTGCATGTCTTGAAAATACTGCCCCGAAAGTGAGCATTCCATTACTTTTAATTAAAACTAGCTCCGATCCAGCAATCACTTGTACTCTAAGGAGAGTGGCAGTAATATGCATTTAAAAATCTTCATTTGGAAAAAAAATAGATTAAGACCTGAATCTAGTTCAATGAGCAAAGGTGTATAAACAGCAAAAGCCAGAGGTGACATGAAAATAAAATACAAACTGTGTTAACATTCTGCTCCTCATAAAATAAAACAGAAATACTGTTCTAGTCAACTAATTACCATTTCATTTTTTTCCTGAGACTGTCCATTTGTTATTTTTAAACTATTACTAAAACCCATTCAATTATTTGGTTGCATCTGTAACACATACAGTAATACAACTGGCTTTAAATGGAAAACTATATTCAGAACAAAAGCTTTAGTTAGATCTTAATATAGAATTATAGTACCACTAGTTATTTCAAAAGGCTTTTGAATGATCTAAGGTTCCTAGTCAAGATAATATTGATATGATTAAAGGGAATAAATACCTCACATTGATTTGGCTCAGCATTAACCCACTAAAACCTAAATTACTGCACTCCCTCTAAATCAGCCTGCTTATTAAAAGTAGATTCTTAAAACACTATGAAATTATCTGCTTCTGTCCTGGATTATGGTAATATTGTTCCAGTTAATTAGAATGCATTTTTTCTGAACAAGCTGTCAATATATGAAGGTGTTGCATTGATTTAGCAAAGAACTTTCTAGGTTAGGAAATCCTATGGGTTTTGAACTCTTTCTGAGACACTTTGCTGATATGAGGACAAATAATTCAATCTGCAGCTGAGCTGAGCCCCAAAACTCTTGACAGTGTTTAGTTTGAATGTGGATGTTGTATCACTGAACTTGACTAATTTTTCAAAGAAATTCTGGAACTATGCTGGGTTCTTCTGAGGTTACAGAAATGGCTGTTTTCAGAAATGTACCTTAGCAGCTCATTCTCTTCACAGAGAAGTAGGGCCTGGCAGTGCCAGACAACAGAGATCAGATGGATCTCAGGTTCTTGAATTGGCATCATACTAACTAGCATGTCTAAAGTGAGCACCCAAACTGAGGGGATGTGACTGCAGGAACACAGCTGCCACCACAGTAATAACAGGTATGTCCTAAACACCTCTAGAATGAGGTTGACTGAAAGTATTGCCGCCTCAGCTTGGAGAGTGAGCATTTCTCCCATCACTGGGATTGGTGGGAATTTCTTTAGCATGGAAGGCAGTCCTTCTGGTCCCTTTTGTGCAAGCAGAGGGAAAGAGGCATTTTCAGGTGGAATATATTCCCAGATGGAAGTGCTGAATCCCTGGCCTGCAAGGAAAAAAAGATTAGACATTTCACTTTTGAACTGGAAAAGCTAGCTGAGAAGATTACTTGTTTGTGTGTCTTGTGATTCTTCTAACTCATACTATGAGCAGACTGGTGTCAGACCAGTGTACTCAGTACAGGCAGGCAACGCTCTCAGAAACTCCTGTTTCTTGCTGGTGATTAGGAGGACAACAGCACTGAGTGAAGCAACTGACTGGCTTCCCCAGCCATACCAGCATCTGTACTCAGGGCTATGGGTTCTCATTTTCCCCCAAGGACCAAACAAAGAAAAAACACAATCTCTACTTCAAAAAATCCTGCATGTACTCAGTATGGATTTGTAGCCAGCATTTTTACTTTGGTCCTGCACTAAAATTAGTGAGAGCTTTGGAGGTTTTTTAGGCTTGTTTATTGTTTGTTTCCTTTTTTTTACATTTCAACACAGCAGGAGGGAAGAGTTTTCTTCTAACTTCAGCATATTTCTAAATCCCTAGAGCAAGAAGGCCCCAGCATATCTGAAAATACTCCCTTCTCTTTACAGCAATTGCTGCAAGACCAGTCTAAAACTTGCAAAGCAACTTCATCAGCATCAGGTGCAACCTTGCATCACTGGGCTCAATCAGCACCAGAATGTGCTGTGGCTGGTACCACACAGCACGTAACTAAAAAATCAGTAATCCTAAATTTAGGCCACCTCCTCCTGTCCAAGGAATATCTCTTCCCTAAAGGGATTTTGTTTATCTGGTTCTAAAGATTTTGGTCAAGGACAGAAAGGTTTCCCTAGAGATACTCTGAAGGATGGAAAGGGAGTAAAAAAGTTACTGGCTCACTTTGTGAGGAAGCTTAGAGACCTGAAACTGTAGCTGATAACCACTGGCAGAGTCCACTACTGTCAAGGCAACTAGGGCATTCACAGATGGCAAAGGCATCTGAAGTCATCCTGGGTGATGAGAAGCAGGTTCCTGAGTGTGTACAAGAGCAGATTGAGCAGGTACAATACCTCTTGGACCATCACTCCACTTCTCGTATTTTGCGTCTCTCTTCTGGCCATTTGTCCAGCACTGTCTTCAACCCATGTAAATTTTTAACATCTAATTACACCATCTCATAATCTAAAAATACAGTGGAGGAAGGAGATCGAAGCAAAACCGGTGCAAAAGGTCTAACAAAATTCTTACACTAACCATAACAACCCTATGAGTGTTAACAAAATCCAGTCAAGGGCAGAAATGAAGGCTTGCTGCAGTTCTGTTTCAAGCATATTAACATTTAATAACATTTCCTGAATTATGCCTCTGTTATGCTTTTGCTACACTGAAATACACAATGTGTTAAACTCCATGAGTAATCTCCCTTTCTAATAATGTTCTCAAGGAAATATAGCTATACAAGATGGTACGGAACTTTTATTTGTATCCATCCTTCTGACAACTCATTAAAGTTGTCCAAAGGTCCATGATTGATTTAGACCCTTAGGTCTCTTAGGGGCTGGATGGGCACTCAATTCACAGCAAGAACACTGATTCTGGTTTAAAATTCATCAAAGGAACATTGGGTTTGCATACATTCAACTGCTTTACAAGCCAAAGCAGCCAATGCACAGCTAGGGACAATTAGAGGAGTTCACTACACGGCTTCAATAGTGTATCAAAACAAAGTATAATGCAGATACAGCTATAGATCCCCATAATATTCCAGAAAACAGCAAGTCGTCTCATATGACCTGCTTGTCTTTAAATCAGAATTAGTATGGAACCATTGGAAAATTGGAGATGGAAGAAACATAACTTTTAGATGTGAATATTTGTCTTTTTTCATATTTGGTAGGCATGTAAAATATTCATAAAAATAAGGAGCTTTTGGGAGGAGGAAGGGACTGTGGAGATGAATCTCACTACTTCAATTAAAAATCACAATACCACTAATACAACTTATGATTTCACACTGATTTTTGGACAGACATGAAATCATATGTCAGTCATACTGGCTAAGAACTCAACTTACCAGAACTGTTTTTTAAAAGCAGAATAAAAAGAATCTGTGATAAACATCATAAGTCCTCACTCATTTGTTCTCTGGGTTGAAAAGCTTTGGAGGTTATTTTTCGTACCTGTCACCAGTTTTGTCTGTCACATTAAAAAAGAAATAAATCACTTTTCCACCATATGAGAACTTTTTCTAGGCTGAACTTTCTGTTTCCACAATGTGTTCTCAGCTTGGAAACAAAATCCAAACTGTGATCCACTCTTTCTTTTACTGATTCTGCAAAGTATGTTCATGTTTAACTTCTCCTGGGTCATTCTGGAGAGCTGTCTTGCATTATTAAGAAAATAAATGAATAAAAAAAAAAGTCTCAATTTCAAAGTAGAGCTTTCAGAATTTCAGTTTCCTTGTTGGAGACAGGATTTCAAAGTCCAAATTTGTGTGCTCCTTGTTCTTTATGTATGAATTTGGGATCAGAATATATTATTAGACTTGTGGAGTCATGTTGCTCTTTGTATTCATCATATGACTTTTTGGCCTTTTTAAGTTGTATAGAAAATCCATTAATTTTGGTCTTAACAGTACTGGATTTAAACACATATATACCTTGTTTCATAATTTCTGCTTCAATTTGAATAATCAGCCACACATAACTACAGCTTAAAATATGTATTTAAACTTATTTCATCATTATCTGCAAAGTCCCAGAATAAAATTGAGTTGTAAGCAGTGGATTGAACACTGCCTGGAAAACTGAACAGAATGGGAATTTATTGTTTTCTGATTCAGCAAGGTCAAATATGCTGAGAAATTAAACACAAATCAAATGTCAAGGTAGAAAGGTGGAAAGTGGAAAATAATGATTGAGCAGTCAGTCTTTGCTTCAGTATATTTTTTTTTTTCTTATCACCATTAGAAAAATCTGATGTTATGATTTTTTCAAGCTTTTTCTTGGTTGACATGTTCTCCACATATCTATGAATGCAAGATAACGTTTCAGTTTAACTAATGGACTACACAATAAGACAGAATTGGTTATTATCACACTTCTATTAAGAGCATAGAAGCAGGGAACACAATATTCTAGGAGACATTAAAAATCAGTGCTCTAATCATCACAGATACTTTCTATTGGCTAAAAGAACTGCATGAAAATTTTTAACAAAAAGAGTCTTTCAAACTTTCTATTCAGTTTTCAAAATTATGAACAGCAGCAAATCTCACCTTTTTTTCCCCTAAAAAAACCCACAGCAAACCTGAAATGTAAAACAGAATTTATGTTTTGAGAAACAAAGTATTTCAGAAATCAAAAGGACCTTATATAAGAAGTCCTAGTGTAAAACCTCATGTGAATTCATCTTCTTAAGTAACCTTGTTTTCCTTACGTCAAAATCCCAAGCATGATTCAATTTGCAAATATGGATTTTATGTGGGTACTCTAAGTGTAACCTCAGATGATTTATCAAGATGAGAAACCAGAAAACAGAACTGGGGCTTTATTTGAATTAGGGAACTTCACCTATTCAGAAAAGGATGCCACAAGAACAGCAAATAACAACAGTCCCTATGGGTACCTCTGAAGTAATATTAGACATTTTTTGAAGTATTTTTGAATTTCTGAATTTTTGTCTAATTCCTCCATGAGTAAAGAAAAAAAAAATGGTGTAAAATGATAAAACCACAAAGTTAAAGGTTCTTAAGAAGTCATTTAGTTCACAGTATCAAGTAGACAGTCATCATTTTCAGAGAAGTTAATTGACCGTGTTCTTAGCTTTCAGTGATATAGTTTCATAATGGAGTTTAAAGAGACAAACCAGCAAATGAACAATGTGCATGTTATGCAGCACAAGAACCATCTTCCTTGACAAATATTCTCTTCTCTGCTGTTGTGAAGGCAGCATCTTAAATTTCGGTAAATTCCAGACCCTGACACAAGATTTGTTGACACATACAGTACATTTCCTACCAGTTAGGGCTGGAAAGGAGAAGACATCTATTAAGGAAAGTGCTTCAACAACAGTCCGAGATAGTAAAAGAGGTAGTAAAAGCATCTGTAAAAGCATTTAACTACAGAATATTTTAATGTTGTCTTCTCCATCATTTTTTACTACCTTGTCCACTTCACTCATACTAAAGTTTGAAAAGTTTTGAGAAATACAGAGCTGCAACCTGTGAATCAGATATATGCTTCCATGTGGTGGTAAAATTTGTTAAAAAACATCCTTTGTTCACTTTTTAAAGAAACAGTAAATGCCTCTTGTAGATTATTTGTAAAAGCAAAATAATTGCTATAAGAGAATGAATTCTGAAAAAGACAAGACTTACTCTAGTGCCACCCAACAGTGAGTCATTCTCAAGACTGTAATGACTGGTCAAAGTCAGTAATTAAGAAATAATTGCCAAGGTGCAATATAAGCAGCAGCTACCTATGTTCTTGGTGTCTATGAGAGAGGGCTCAGGAGAAGGCGTAATTTTTTTTCCATGATCCTGGAGATCTCTGTGTTTAACTGGCTGTGCCTTTCGGCAGTTGAGTACTTCCTAGCAATTGAATATTCATAACTTGCCCATAAAACAGAGTATGGAGAGAGCACCCAGCTTTCAATTCTTTACCTGCAGCAAAACTCATATCGGTTTGAAAGAGAACAATTCCTCCTCCCCAAAATTCTTGCAACTAGAGACTCGCAGGGTTTGTTATTTTTCCTTCTTCATTCCAAAAGCGTAGTACGACCAGACGTTGTGAGCTCAGCTGTGCTGTCCTAGTGCAGCTTATTGAAATTTATTTAAAAGAGCAGAAGTGTTGAGGGATGGAATCACTGCCATTCCTGAAGCTTCTGAATCAGTCCTTCCTCCCCAAAAAGCAATTTTTATGAAAAGCAGATAGTTCAAGGGAAACATTGTTATTCCTGATGTAATTTGGTGTAGAAATAAAAAGTACTTTGGAGAATCAAATGTCCTGGAGATATAGTTTTCCCCTTCCATTGAAGGAACAGGACTAGTGCAGCAATTCAACAAACTGCCTTAGAGCTTGAAGAGTCCCCATTAGCTGCTGAGCAAATAATTCCCGGCAATGCAGGGTAGAACAAGTGGGCAGGTGAATCCTGAAGGCTCCTACCAACTCACTTAGAGACACTACTCTGACAGCAATCCAGTATTCTTCATAGCGCAGCAGACCTGGGGATTTTGGTAATCTCTAGCAGACTGTTCTTTCCTGTTTGATTGTCACTAGAACTGTCAATGCTGCCATTAACACTACCTGAGAAATTGCTGCTATTCTGAAATTTTCATCTACCCCTATGCCAGGACTTTGGAAGGCTTCAGAAACTCTCATCAGAGGTGTCATTATCAAACCAGCAGCATCAGTCGCACACAACAGGAACCAGCATGCTCAATTAGTCTTAATGTACTGTGTTTCTGCTCCTAATTTAACAGCCTTGCAACCTTACCTCCAGCATCTGTTAGCTGCAGCAAGGTCATCAACTCTTTCATTAGTGCTGAATGGCAGAGAGAACTGGCAACATGCGGAGTCTACTCAGAACACCCAGTTTTCCAGAGTGTCACTAATGCTTATTAGTATAGATAGCACTGCTTTCCTACAGAGTCACTCTGCCCTTCAGTTGGATTGGAACTGGGTTAGTAATTGAAAGTTTTTGAAACTACACTAATTTCAAAGATGGGAAATTCACTGAAGGAAGGACTAGAACAAACAAACAAACAAACAAAGGGAGTTTAATAGTAAGAACCTTACTTTTTTCAGCGATAGGAAAAACAACCCCTCAGAGAATATGTGTAAAGTGTCAAAAGTACTCATAGTGGTTACTTTTAATTCACATTGTTAGAATTCAATTGCCCATAAGGAATCTTTGAAAGTTAGCTCAGTTAAAGCATCTAAAGCAGCAGCATAGGCAGGATAATCAAGTGGGAAACATTAATCTTCTCTTAACTAATTGGTTCTTGATCATCTAAACTGTAATAAATTACCAATTATTAATGTAACTGTTCAACACGCAGACATAAAAACATATGTAGAACTAAAATCATGGAACTGTGGAAGCTCACAGTTCTGATGCACCCATAGGTTTTAAAGAAGAGTTTTTATGAATATAGACTGTTTGCTGAAATGTTGTATAGAAGAATAAGAACAGAAAGCAGGTGAATCAGCCAACTGATATTGCTCTGGTTGTGCCTATCCCTGGAAGATGTTACAGTGTCCTGAAACTGAGGACAGAAGCCTACATAAGGCAGCCCCTCCATCAGAATAATCACCCCAGCTGTTTGTCAATGCCCAGACTTTATAACACAATAAAAAAAGTGTGATTTCAACCTGATCAGTTCCCAGTCTGGTTCACTGCAGCTGCATGAAAAACGAAAAATGGGGTTGCTTTTTTCAGCACATGTATGGTGCCTTAGAATACACAACAAAAATAAAGGAGCTCAGGTCTTCAGAGATGTCTAGGTATGTGGTTTACATACTTACAGACATGCTTTGCCCCCCTTAGTTGAGCTGAGTATCTGGTGAATAGTCAAGGAGAGCCATCATAGAAGGAAACACTCGGTATCCTACAGAGCGAAGTAGGCTATTGCTTCAGTCTGCTACTCTTAGAACTGGAATAAGAGCAGTTTCCTTTTCTGTGGAGTTTGCTGTAGGTTCCCAGTGTCTGTGGGGGCTCAGCACCTGAGGCAGCTTGTAAAATCATTGGCACTAGTACAAAATAAATCCAGCCAAGCTGGATGGCTTGATAAAGGGAAACATTCAGGACAAACCTGAATATACATCTGGATATTGTTCTAAGAGGAACTCTGCTACACTACAATCAACTCAAAAGAGATTCCTACTAAAACTGATACCTGTGCATTCTTGATCTAGCTAGAGATCTTTACAGATACTATCTGCCAAAAAAAAACCCAAAGAAAAAAAACCCCAAACAGATTTTGAGCTCATTTTAGAAATCCTTTAGCCAAGACAGGCCACACTCTAAAACACATATCCTGTGGTATAAGGATGGTGAGGAGTAGAGTTGAATTATTCATCTAGTAAAATGCAGAGGCACACCACCAAGACTCAAATTCTCTCAGGGTCAGTGTACTGTGAATTTTATGTCTGTAACTATAAAAAAACACCCTCAGTCTCCTGAGAATACAAAATATAATAGGAGCAGTTACCTATTCAGCTTTTAGGAATACTTTCAGAGACATTCAAGCTCTGGACTCCCTAATTGTTCTGTGTGCTGTGCTTACTCATTTCAGCTCCTTTACCTTAATTACATATATATTGACCAGAAAGTGTGATTGTAAAGAAAGCTAACAATTTCTGGTCTTGCGAGTTATGTTTTTGTACTTCAAGAAAAGGCAGCTGATAATGATCTTATTGACACAATTTCTGGAGAGGAGGGTTAAATTACAAAAAGGTTGGTGTTCCAAAAAGACTTCCTCTGGGGGAAAAAAAGGATTTTAGTTTTAAATATTGATGTGGTAAAAAAAATAAACACTTTCAGGTTTGTTTTCGCCTAGAGTCTCAGTGGAGAGCTAGAGAGATGGTAGGGCTGTGACACATACCAAGGAACTCCGACTCATGAAGTAAAGCAAATGAGATCATTATTCAGACTGTTTGAAACACCTCAGTTGTGAAATCTGTTACAGTTTTATTACAGATAGTTTACATTCATTTCATTGAACTATTCACAAGAAATACTATCTGTGTAAATCACTCAACATTTCTGCTCTTTTAATTAATTTCTGAGTAAATCTTTCAGCAAGAGTATAAGGGACAAGATTTCTGCTCCTGATATTTCTAACATTAGAAAATGAAGCAGGAAGAACAGCTGAAAAGTGCTGCTCATTCTCCAAACATGAAGCCTTTTGTGGGTCTCCACTTCGTTTTAGGTTTTTTTGTTTGTTTTTTTTTTTAAGAGAACAGGTAAACTCCTTTGCAGATCCCCTCTAGTGAAATAGTAGATACACGCTCATTTGTTGATCCAAAGACAGCTGAATCTGAACCAAGACCAGAGCACTACATTATATTTTCTCTCTGCACAGCCACATAGCAGGGGTTTTGGCATGCCAAGACTCAGTGACACATGTCAATTTTGTTGACTAACTTTCTAAAGCAACTAATGCATGAATTTGTTCCAGCCACTTGATAAAAATGTTTTACTTTGTCTAGGTCAACTTAGAGCCATGGGGTTTTAAAAATTACTTAATTCATTTAATCTTAATCATATTTTTTTCCTGTGACACTGAATAAGCATGAGTAAAGCAAATATCAAGTGTTTTCCTCAGGAATCATTTTTATCAGCTGTTCATTGCCACCCGTTAATATTCTGCAAAGCACCTACACAAACAATGGTCTGTGTTTGCAAATACATTTCAATATGTTTGCAAATGCACATTCAATGAATATGTAGATAAACTAACTGTTGACACTGATAATTCTTCAGTTCCAACCCCTGTATAACCAGGCTTGTACCGCTTTGCTCTATTTCTCCCGTATTCTGCATTTTTCATTTATTTCTGATCTATCTCTGAGAGACTGACAGAGAATACAGATTGCCAGGAACTGACATTAATCTTCTGGTAAACTGTGGCATGGTACCAGTAAAACACATCAAGAGGGAAAATATACTTACAATGACATTTTTATGTTTAGCAGCTAAAAAAAAGAGGCAGAGGCAGGGAAGTCAGATCACTGCACTAGAAAGCACTTGCTGATTGGTAGACTGAATTCCTTAATGACATCCTTATTAAGTCCTTGCTGCCAAACGCTGTTTGCTTTTGCTGCCAGAACTGTCTGCATTAATAATGAATAACTGCTTAGAAGCTCCTTACATAAAGCATTGTTTTCATGTCACTGCCATAGAAGCATCTCTAGACAGATGAGAAAGTACCTTGTGTTCATTGAACAGTCCATTTGAATGCACTTCAGCTGGGACAGTGTTTCGATTGACACAGTCATGTTGGTCTGGACTACAGCATCCCGAGGATGAAGACCTCCAGACTTATACTGTTAACCTGAGTGGTCTGATACCATATTTTCACTGCATTTACAACTGAGTTAACTCTGTTGTGAAGACACACTATTAGCAGTAGTTATGAGAGTAGTGAGCTGGAAGACACTCCAGACAAATGTAAACACACTAAGTACGCCAAAGCCCTAGTGTAATACAGTCCCAGAGGTAGAAGCCTCTTGGCAGATGGGGAAGGGTTGTAATATATAAGTGAGCTTACTGGTTAGTCTTGTAAAATCTTGCAAAAATTACACTGTTTGCAGAACAAATAAAGTGAAGGAAGATGTCTCTTCCACATACTGCAGTTTCTATCCTTCTGGATTTGCCTCAAATGTATTAATGCTTTTCCTTTCCCCTGGTTGAGACCAGCTCTGTATGTAGAACATACAAATAGTGCATGATTTAGAGTGGATGTTTAACATCAAAAGTTCTTCTATGGAGCTGTTTTGCTTGCAGTACTTTGTTAATGTGAATTCTGGATATTGCTCTGAAGTTGCTGCAGCAAAATTCTGTCTTCATAAATAATTTTGTGTATAAATATAATCCAATAATGTAACTTTAATCCAATCCAGTAACTGTTGATGGATCACTATTATGACTTTTCCAGACAAGGTCTGACACAGATTTAGCCCTAGGCAGTTAAACTGTTTTTGAAAACAGCCATCTAGTCTTCTGGGAGTGAGGACTACATAGTATGTGCTAGAGTCTTTCCTGGCTTTAAGAAGGTATTAGTAAGAACAAGTTTTTAAAGTGGAAAAAACTCCATGCAGTGATAAAAAGAATTTAAAGGGGGAAAAACTATAGGAGAAGCCTACAAACCTCCAAAAGGCAAAAATGTCAATCACACATGTGGTAGTCCAGGTCATTTAGAAGTTGTGCAAAAAGGTAGAAAATAGCCTTGCAGGCTGATGTAAAACCACAGCTATTTACTCAGATATGTAGCCCACACTTACCCCCACTCCCCATCACAGTGTCACCTGCATGTTCAGTAGTTGTATTCATGCAGTGTAAAGACAAATATGTCTGAAAACTGTTTAGAGACAGAGATTGAAAGAAAAGGTCCTGTATGTACCTCCAAGCATCTTTGCGTAGGGTGTATAGGACAAACTTTCTTACCTGCCTGGATTTAACTTTACTGATAAGGAGTGTATTTACACTGCTTGGGTAACTCAAATACCAGCAAAACCACATCAAAAGTAAAACTTGGAGTCTAACACACATTTAAAGTTTTGCCTTTTTTAAGTACAGTGGTGTGAGGATGTATGATGTTTTTCACCAGGTTAGATAATTATAGATGCCATGTATTTCATGCAGTCCAGAACACAATGCTCAGACTTGAAAAACAAGCCCAATACTAACATTACTATAACGATATGAGTGTATCTCCGTGGGTGGGTGATGGGGGAAGATAAAACTTTATTTCTGTTACAATTACAAGAGGAAAAATTGTCAGGTATAGACAAGGTCTTAGCATGACTATTCCTTGTCCTGCAAGACAACCCTCTTCATCTATCAAATGTCTTTTCTTTCTTCAAGCAGGCATTGCACAGTATGATACCCAGGCTATTGCTAACAAACCATGCCTACTGCCATGAATCTCCCGGATTCACGGAGCAGCAAGGTCCAACTGTGCCATAAGGAAAAAGCAGTGGGAAACAAAGCATGATGAAGCAGTTGGCAGACAGAGGAGTCATGTTGGCAAGGGTCGAGTCCCACAGTACGTGAGTGAGGTAATCAGAGAAGGTCTGGTGACTACTCGGCTTAGGTTGAATGTTCAGATGACCAGAGAAGATCATAAAGACAAAGCAGATTGATCAAGTAATGGATTCAAACTAACATGTCAAGATCAGGATCTGGATAACAGTGTTCAAGGCTGGGGATGGGTATGACTGTGATATAACTGCAAGGTAGCTCAGGTGGGGACAAGGGCAAGAGCCTCAGCGTAAAACAACTCTGAAGGGATCCTTAAACAAAGTATCTTCCAGCTTTTTCTTCACCAGAGTTCTTCCCAATGAGCCATCCTTGAATACAGACAGATAAGCCCTTGGCACGAAGCCCAAGCAGGCAAACTCCCAGGAGGGGAGGGGAATGTGCTGATACCCTCTGGACATCCAACATCAGCACTCAGTCACTCAGTATGGGTTCTCCTTCTAAATGGTGATGATCTCTTGGAAGAAATGTGAACAGAGCTCAAGTAGAATTACATATTTTTAGAAAGACTGTAATACACTTTAAGAGCAGATCTGAGTGTTTGCTCTATGGTCAAAAGAGACGTGGCTGTAAGAAGACTTGTAAATCACACAGGATACTCAGTCAAAGCAAAATGGAAAAATAAACTGCCATCTGCCTGTGTTTAAAAATGGACAGAGGTTGCTGTATTTTAGGTTACATCCATCCTATTTCTCTGTGACAGATGGAAAAAATATTCACACAATCACACCCAGACAAGCCTTTATTCTTGGTGTTGAAACCAAGCAAACTCCTTGTCAATGAAAAGCATTGAATCAGAATATGAGATTATACTTAGATAGATAGCTGAATATGCTCAGTGGAAATACAGGATAACAGCTGAACTACTGAATTAATTTAGATGGAAAAATCTGTGAAATAGTGAGACAAGAGACTTGTTATGAAGTTCTTTATAAAATCCCCATTAATTGATAAAGTATGCATTCCTTGAAGCTTAAAGAGACCACCTTTGTTATTCAAATCATGTAATGCTGATTTTGCTAGCTCTTGTGCAAGCACTTCCACCTGCATCCCCAGGGTATTTTAGGTTGCTCCACTGTTTTCTTTTTTTTTTTATTAAATAAGGGGGAAGATAGTTTTGATCTAATCCCATGATGATAACCAAGAGAGGAGCAGCCAGAATGAAGAATATTCAAAAGAGAACTAGTTCCTGTGGGAACCTGGTTGGCATTTTGAGCTAGAGCTCATAAAGAACTTAATCACGTAAAAATTGAACCCCGCAATTGTCTAATGCTTAGACATCTGACCCCAAAACTGAAGCTATACCCCTGTACCTTGAGTTCTTTGCAGAATGTATGACGAGAATCAGCTAGCACAAGGTAAAATATCCATTCAAATAATGAACTATAAAGTGTCTTCTGTGGCCCTGGCATCAGGTAAGTTGTGCTCCTAGTAGATTCAGGGTCGTCAAGGAGTTTCCCTATATTATACAGATCATTTTGCTATAATGGTGTTGGATGGGTGAAGATTCCATTCATATTTTTCAACTTAGTAGGTGCCATTAGCTCCTGCAACACAGTTAAGGTTTAATGTTTATTTTGAACAACAGGAAAAGGTCTGCACAGAAGCATTGCAGTTTTCCTTAGAACAGTCAGACAAGATTCTGTTTCGGCACTCATGGATCTTTTGTTATGCATCTCTCAGTCCAGAGTTTAGTTTGGGATCTACACTGCATCCAAGGAAGAGCAACAAAGCTGGTGAAGGGTCTAGAACACAAGTTCTATGATAAGCAGCTGGAAGAACTGTGATTGTTTGTCCCAGAGAAAAGAAGGCTAACAGGAGACCATAACGCTGGCTAAACTACCCGAAAGGAGACTGTAGCAAGGTGGAGGTTGGTCTCTTTTCTTGAGTAAAAAGTGATAGGACAAGACAAAATGGCCTCAAGTTGAGTCAGGGGAAGTTTGGTCTGGATATTAGGAAAAATTTCTTCACCAGAAGGGTTGTCAAGCATTGGAACAGTGTGCTCAGGAAAGTGGTGGAATCACTACCACGGAAGTGTTCAAAAAATATGTGGATGAGGCACTTAGGGACATGATTTAGTGGTGGACTTGGCAGCGTCAGGTTTATGATTGGACTTGGTATCTTAAGGGTCTTTTCCAACCTAAGTGATTCTATAATTCTATGATATAGCTTAGTACAGTGTGTATAACAAATCACTTAGTGGTTCACCCTTTTGAAATTTACTTTCCTTGCTTTTGACTTGTACCTCAAGGACTTCACCTGGTTTCATGTATAAGGTCCTTTACAGATCTGTCAGTGACTAACATTCATAAAGCTGTGTTTTGTATGTGCAGCTCCATTAAATTCACGGGGAGTTGAAGGACTGTTAAAAAGTATATATTGGAAAAGTAACAACATATTAGCATATATTGAATATTGAAGTCTTTGACTGAGTAGCAGTCCCTTAGCTCCTGTCTTCCCTCTCCCTGAGCTAACTTGCTCCTGCAAGATTGGATTGACATGATGCTACATAAATAAAAAATTATTCTTCTTTCCAAACCAATCAGTGAGTAGGTAGATCATAAATAGACTTTTCTTAATTCTATCACATTGAAGTAGAATTATATAAACTATATGATCACTTCTGCTGACAGAAGAGGTTTTAAATAACATTTCTCTAGGCTGTATTTGGAAAACTGGATGGTCAGATGATAATTACCCTATTTCCATTTCTAAATTATTGCCAGAGGAGGCCTAGCCTCTGCAATCTAGCAGAGACCAACACCTTATCAGATTCAGGAAGCAATTAAACTACTGAAGTCTAAAAGAAATGTACGCATGTACACTTTTTCAGTGTCTTGAATTAATTATTCTAAAGACTTTACATGCCTTCTTGAAATTTTCTCATTTGTAAACTGGAATGATCATTTGCATGATGCTATTGAAAATAATATATACACCAAAAGGATGAAAAAATCCCTTAATTGCCTCCCTTTTAGTGACTGATTTCCAATAATAAACCTAAGCAGGTTTAAGGCAAAGTATATCAACGGGTAAAACAAAGATATGGGTGCTTCCTTTGGCCTTACTGCAAGGATGCATAAATTCTGCATGGGTTACTTCACTATATTCACAGTTCTGCCTTTCCACATTGTTCAGGAGTATAAAAAAACCCCAGGTGTTTTAGGAAGGAAGTGTCTGTGTGGTTGGGAGAAAATTAATGTATGAAAAACTGAACAGTAAAAAACCAAAAATCATCTTAAGCAAGCAATACCCAGGGACAGGCTGGGTGTTAAAAACAGTATTTTACAGACAAAGTCATTGAAAATAAAAAAATGAAAGTATGAAAAGCTATTGCAATAAAACACTTCCTAGTATCCTCTCCCTCTTCTTTCAGCCTGCATTTTTCCTATTCATTTAGTGAATATCAATGACCTTCTGAGTTTCCAGGCCAACTGAACCAACAGTCAGATGCTGTAGCCATGTCTGCAATACATGCCTGTGTACAAACTCCAGCTGAAAAGCTGCACTCAAGACCACTTTTGCAGCCTCTCAGGGGTCTAGTCACATCTACACACAGCATGGAATGTGCTGGGCCATGATGCTTACACTACAAGCCCCGTCCCACACCTTTCCACAGCCCTTCCTCACTCACTTGTTTGCACATGTGTACTGGTTTGGGCTGGCACAGACTTAATTTTCTTCATAGCAGTTCATACGGTGCTGTGTTTTGTATTTGTGATCAAAAGAGTGTTGGTAACTCGGGGATGTTATAGCTATCACTGAGCAAGGTTTGCAGAGTGTCAAGGCCTTTTCTGCCTCTCACCCCACTGCATGGGTGAGGGGGCTGGCAGTGCACAGGGAGTTGGAAGGGGACACAGCTGCGACAGCTGACGCCAACAGACCCAAAGGATATCCCATATCATATCACATTGTGCTCAGCGATAAAAGCTGGGGGAAGAAGAGGGAAGAAGGAATATTTGGAGTCATAGTATTTATCTTCCCAAGTAACCATTACTGTGATGGAGCCTGGCTTTCCCAGAGATGGCTGAACACCTCCCTGCCCATGGGAAACATTGAATGAATTCTTTATTCTTCTTTGCTTATGCAGTTTTTGCTTTACCTATTGAAGTGTCTTGATCTCAACCTATGGGTTTTTCCACTTTTATCTTTCTGATTCTCCCCATTCTGAAACACCCTCAGGCAGGGGGTGAGGGGTGCAGTGAATGAGCAGCTGCGTGGGGCTGAGATACCTTCAGTGGTTAACCCACAACACCACACCAGCTCTGCACCTCTCTCTTACATAAAGAGTCTTTCTTTTTACACACTTTGTCCAATATTTTAGCTTAGTTTTATGTAGAGAAGATAAAAATTGACATTAGGTGTCCACGCCTCTGGACTATTGCCGTTCCCTACTGCTTGACTATGGTGTCCCCAGGACTAGAACTTCCAGCTCTCTGTGTGGAGCTGTGAGCATTTGAACGCACAAGAGTCATCAAGACTAGCAGTGGGATGTACTAGACAGTGCACAAAAGCTGGGAACCACAAAGATTTTTATGCTGTTGTAACAGCTGTTGCACTCTAATGATGCTTTTATGGGTGGTCTGACACCAAAGCAGTGAGGAACATCAGGAATTTGGTAGCTGGTTGTCCTTCAGCTCTCAGCAAAGGACAATAGTCCTACAGACAGCATCTTAATTAATTGCAGGATGCAATATAGACAGCAACTATTGCTAAAAAGAGAGGTTTCTTTGCCCCCAGTAAGAAACTGTTAACTATTTCCCAAAGTGCATGACCATGTTGAAAGGCATCAGAGGTCCTTAATAGCTGGTGTTTCAATACAGTTTTTGGTCAGGCATAGTTATTTCATTTAGCAACCACACAGAGTACCTTAGCCCATAAATGTATGAACACAGCCTTTACTAAAGATAGGCAAATGTGAAGGGTGGCACCTCTAAGAGTATTCCAGATTTTATAGCCTAACAAGATTAATTTAGGTGCTATAAACCATAAATCTACCTGGCTGTAAATACTGAAATAAATCATAAAGCTAGTCAGAAATGTCTTGTTGGAACTTCTCTGGAAGAGGACATTAACTTCTAGACAAAGCTTCCGAATATGGTATTTCAGAATAGTAATTTTCTTTAAAAAAACAAAAATGGAAAATAACTCCTTCCAAATGGATTTTGTTTTGAAATGTCCATTGACATGTGACAAAACCACACAGAAGACAAATGGCCTGATAGATGGAATAAAAAACTGGTTTTACTTGTGCTTGCTCTCCAGTTGGCTGGATTTAGCAAATGAAGGCTGCATGAGATGCATGAGTAATTGGAGTTTCTACAGCCAAGTTCATTTTGGGTGAGAGTGGGTGGGCTGAGCCAAGGCATGCTGCACAAGTGCCATTCATGTGGATGATACCCTTCATTCTTCTCCCCTCATACAAACAAACTCTTCTTTTTGTAAATGCCATGGAGTCCTGGGTGTGGATAGAAAAAAGGATCAGAAATCTACTTTAGATTGTTATTGTCTGGCATTGTTCTCAAAATTTTTGAGAGAAGCATGGATAATTAAAATTTTATTTCAAGATATTTGGGCACGGCTTCTTAGTTTCAACAGATTACTTTCTTTTCCTTTCCCCCTTTCCATACTAGTTTCCATCTTCTCCTGTAGATTTCTCTTCTCCTGGGGCCCCATTGCTTTCTCCCAGGAATCTGTCACTGTGGACTTTGCTCTTAAGTTTTTCTACAGGAATCAGTAACTCTAGGAACAGAAAAGCTAATTAACCCTGGCCTCCAAAGCATTTGTGTTTTGCTGTTAGATTGTTTCATATCCAACAAATTGTGAGCTCTGATTGAAACTGTTATGGTCAAAGCGTTCTTATGTCTTTCTCCTGCATGGGCTCCTTGCTGCTTAATAAGACTTAAGCATAACCTATATATTTTCCCCCTGCCCGCCACCAATAAATGTATAGGGAAATTAACATCTCTAAGACCTACGCTATTTCAGATATAACTAGCTGGTGATTAAAAAATTACTGAGGAACCAGAAAGACAGGGGAGCAGGGAGGGAGACATAAAGAGATACAGGAATGTGTACACACATTTATACAGTATGTATGCAGGCTAAACAAATCACGGCCATTACCAGCACAGACATTCGGGCAAAATGTACACTAGCTGCTCATCTTACTGATATTGCTTGATTCTTTTCAGGATACTAGTTTAAGTTATCCTGGCAAGACAGCAATTTTTTCAATATATTTTATGCAGGTACATTTGCACTACCTGGTAAAACTAGGTTGGGAAATCCTTTTGTATGTATAGTAGACAAGCTCCTAAGCCATTTTTGTTGAAATTGACAATAACTTGAATCAATGTAATGATTTTCCTTTTAACGTGCACCGGAGTTTGAGATCCTTTGCCTATTTAGCCTATCACATGTGCATAGAAGAAAGGTTTCCAAACCTTTTTGATCTACAGTCTCCCCCTGACTTCAGAACCTTTTGCAGAATGCTTCAAAGTAGTCCACATGTTGAAACTTCAGAATGTAGGAATACTTCCCAAGTGTAGTTCAGGTGTATGTTCTAGCTTTGTCTTCATTGCATACATTCCTCGATTCATGATTCACCTCCCAGTATGGTTTCCGTAGCTAAAACCAGAAGGCTGCATGAGCCAGTAAGTTCATATGCTTAGTCAAGGCCTGGCCTAATCAACTTGGCTTAAGTGTCTAGTGTGAAGCCCATGATAAATGTAAACTTGTTTATTTATAAAACCTTCTCATGGAAACATTGGCATAACATGAAAAGATAGATTTCTGATGATTATTTTTGATCTCATAATAAAAACACTGGATATACTAGACCTTCGGTCTCTTTGGCTGGTTGCTTTTAATAAGCTCTGCAGCAATAAATCTTCTGTACAATGAGAGACACCAGGTAAGTGTGCACATAAGAATTGTCATACCTTTGTCTATGACTAAATTTCATAATCAAAAGTTCACACTGCTTTTAGATGGTTTGGAAATCTATGGTATATTCTCTTCACCAGCAGTGAATTTATACTCTGTATAATGAGAAAATTCAAGGGTTCTTTTGCCACATTTGGCCTGTTGGTTGCTGGGCTGCAAAACAATTTCTACATTCATTTAACTGGTATTCAGTGAGAGAATTTACCGTTTAGGTAAGACCACAATTTAACTTTGGAAGGCAACAATGAAAGTTAATTTGGTTAAATCTCATTAGCTACTTGAAAATCTATCTGGAAATTTCTAAATATCCTCACTTCAAACCAGAAATTTGATACTGTAAATTACCTTGACCATAGGCTATAATTCTAAAGCCTGTAATTGCAAACAAGAGTAAGTTTACACACAAGGCTGTTCATTAGTGTCTTTACTCACATGAATATTTTTGTTGAGATAACTAAAGCAAATTTGTGCAAAGGTAGACACACTTGCCTGGTTTTGTATCTATTCAGCTGTGTCCTGGAAAAGAACAAAAGTTGACCTCTAAGTGGTGTTTTGTAAACACCAAATCACAAAATGGTTGAGGTTGTCAGACACTTGTGGAAGTCATTTGATCTAATCCTTCTGCTCAACCAGGGGTACCTACAGCCAGTTGCCTAAGTCCATGTCCAGATGGCTTTTGAGTATCTCTGGGGCAACCTGTGCTATTGCTCAGTCACCCTCACAGTACAAAAGTGTTTATTGATTTTCCAGATGAAACTTGCTGTTTTCCAGTTTGTGCCCACTGTCTCTGGTCTAGTCACTGGGCACCACTGAAGAGAGACTGGCTCCATCTTCTTATTACTCTCTCTTCAGGTGGACGAGATCTCTCTTGAGCCTTCACTTCTCCAGGCTGCAAAGTCCCAGCTCGTTCAGCTTTTCCTCATATGAGAGATGCTCCAGTCCATTAATCATCTTTTTAGCCATCCACTGTGCTCTGTCAATTATATTCATGTCTCTCTTGTACTGGGGAGCCCCGAACTGGACCCAACAGTCCAGATGTGGCCTCACTAGTGCTCAGCAGAGGGGCTGGCAGCATTCCTCCTAATGCAGCCCAAGATACCATTAGCTGCCTTCTACATATGGGCACACTGCTGGCTCATGATCAAATTGGTGTCTACCAGGACACTCCAGCCTGTACTGGTGCCTGGGACTATTCCTCCCCAGGTGCAGGGCTTTGTGCTCTAGGGGAGAGCCAATTAAAAAGCTCCAAAGGGCTTGGGAAATCATGAAATGCAAAAGAGCAGTGAATGAGTAACTTGCTGACCCAGCCTAATAAACTAGTTTTATCTATGTATGATAAGAGAAACTTGAGGAACAGTGGTTTTATCTCCTTACAAGTTTTTATAATCACTAATTTAGTCACTATCTCTGCTATTTCATTCTGACCCAATTAAGAGAGGATCTTGCATATGGCCTTCTGCGCTTTCAGAATAGATAGAGCATCTTAAAACCTTTTTCCAGCTTTGAAAATGTACAGGGTTTCCTTCAGTTAACTCAGGGGAAAAATGCATCATGAAGAACAAGTACTCTAGTAGGTGATGCTCTCCGTCAATTTAGGAAGGTTATTTGACCTTTTTTTAATCTAGTCATTATATCAGTTTCAAGCCTGGAGCCTGAAGCAACTTTACTGAGTAGTCTTGTATCTTGGGTTTCTGTGTGCTTCATGGAAAAAAGAGCCTCAACTTTTACAGAATGAAATCTCGGGACTACTACATAACAAAACTGGTTAACAAAATAGTTAGACTGCGCTGTAGTGTGAAATACAATTATTCCCTTATATGTTATAAATTATTCTTTGCAAATAACTGTCTAAATCATTGAGTCACCTAATTCCTACAAATCTGTATTTAACAAGTAATTTTCATATTATACTTTGACAGTTGCTTGTTTGTTTGCTTGCACTGGATGATCTGTCTCTTAATTTGTGTGTTTTCAATGGCTGGGATTGTCTCAATTCTGTGTTCATGTAATACTTAGGACTGTTGTGATCCAGTTGTATCTGAAACTGTTTATTGCCATCACCATCCACATAATAAATAATAACTGTCTGAAGCACTTAGCAGCTTTCTTTTCCTTTTAAGATGTTAATATTAAAAGAATTCCCAGCACCGCATGGTCTCTTTTCATTAGACTTTATAAAAACCACACAAACCCTCACACTTCTAACTTTCCCTGAAAAGAAACACTGCTAGTTTTAACTCATTTTTGTCTAAGTTCCCTTCCCCACTATGACCTGTGGTTAAAAGTAGAACTAACCAAATAAAGAGTCACATTCAATTTTTTTTTTTTTAAACACATTTTTACAATCTTTGTATACATGATGCCATTAGTTTTTCAAGATTATCTCGAGCTTCATATGACTGAGTCAGTGTGCCTGTGCAGTACAACAGTGTAACTCCACAGAATCTCTAGATTTTTTAGAGGAGGATAAGGGTGCCAGAACAATTCCTCCGAGGTAAGCATGAGTAGCTATAGGATGCAGCTGAATGATGAGGAAGGGTATGAGTAACTCTGTGCAACTCTGTGTTACTTTCTTGGCTACATTTAGCCTGAACTAACTTAGAGACCAAAGTTACAATAGATGATAGTAGTGTGGCAGTGTGTTTTGGTTTTATTTTTTTAAATTTTTCAGTGCTTTGTAAATAATTTTGTTACCTCTTACACAGCAGTTCTCTCTGCTCAGGTCTCAGTGCCCAGGGCCCACTTCTGTCTCCCAGATCACACGGGTGAATGCCATCTCTTGCAGAAACATAACTGGGACAGAAAGTCAAGATTTTCCCTGCATTTCCACATGGCACAAGAGTCTCCCTCATGCGGCATCACATGGAAATTTTGCAAATTATAGCAGTTGGTTTGGTAGGGGATTTTAACCTGATTCTGGAATGACAGCTGCATAGTTTTGATCTGGTATCAAGGAAAAGTACATTGCAGGGCTGCTGTGAATTCTAAGTTCATACTGGTCATTCAGATAGATACACCTGCACATTCACATTTTTAGTCATTATAAAAAGTTATTTAAAAATTCCATCTTTTAAAAGCTCCCATCATTTTACAGGCTGTGATTTAGCAAACAAAAAAATATCAAAATGCTCTCATAAAGCATTTTGAGAACTAAAGTTGAAAACTGCATTGTGGAAGACAGTGTATATTGCCTGCAAACCATCCCAGTGAGGATTGCCATTAGCCATTAGATGATGTTATGTGATCAGTCCAAGATAATGACCTGAAGGCAGATGGATGCCTGATACCTGATTTATAGCGCACTAAAAGTCAGCACTCAAAACTGCATCATCCCTCTGCCTTTCTCCTGGCATATTTAGCAGCCACTACATACCAGGACCTCTGCTATTGGTGCCAGTCCTTGGCAGAAGGTTGTGAATGTGACCAGCTGTGTCCTGAAATGTGTCCCTGTTGTTGGCCATCATGGGTCTGAAGAAGTACTTATAAGGTACGTGTTATAGTTGAGATATGACAGACTTACACTCACCCCCCTGCAGTTGAGTTAGACATGTTCTGTCTCACTTGGAGACTGACATGGACACAGCTGGCCCTGGTGTCATGCATGACAAACAGTTGGCCCGTAGAGGGCATGTCAGGCTGCCTCCCACGGAGTTCAAATCTCCTCCACCATGACATTCCACAACATCTCTTGCTCCTTTGCTCTCATTTTCACATCTTCATGGATTG
Source organism: Pachyramphus minor (assembly GCA_013397135.1). Classification (NCBI taxonomy): domain Eukaryota; kingdom Metazoa; phylum Chordata; class Aves; order Passeriformes; family Tyrannidae; genus Pachyramphus; species Pachyramphus minor. Next base: position 312,075 of record VYXB01009811.1, on the reverse strand, counting down.
CAGCCTGTCTCAACCTGTTTCTGCAGCAAAATTGCCCTGAACACTTAGTGAAGTGCCAAGCAAGGTGCCTTACGCCAGCAGCTTGATTGAGTCACAGATTGTGCAGCCTGGTTTAGGGCAGGGCAACCGTTAAAAACATCTTGCCTTCCCCTAAAGGCTTGTGGATTTGGTATTGCACATATGGATACCATTACAGAAAATCCTGACTGAAAACAATAGGAGTTTGTGGTGCAGGGACAGAATGATACTCCTGTAATATTTTCTAGCTTTCATGCAGCACTGTTCAGCTGAAGCTTTTTGATGGCCAAATTTACTGCTGGTATAAAACTCTGTTATCTTTTCAGTGATTACTACGCAGATGAATTCGGTGCTAGATTAGGTTCTAAACAGTGGTATGGTATACCCTTTACTCCACATAGCTACAAACAGTGTAATTAAAAAGAAAATTAAGTATATCAAACACAAATCAAAGGTAACCAAAGCCAAGAGGAAAGGAGTGGGCTTATAATCAGAGCCCAGGGTTAGGAGTTAGAAAGTTTCAATTTTCAAAGCTTCGTGAATAAAGTCACTTCTGTGGGCCATAGCGGGTTGCATATTTTTAATCACTCCACAGCATCTTAATGCACTTACTTTTACACATTTTATTTCACTGACTTTACTCCTTGTAATAAGAAAAGGTTAACTCTTGTTAACTGCATGGGCCTCTGTTTGATTGAGGTCATAGTTTCTTTGGTGTAAACAAGCTGCATTTCTATATTGAAATTAAATGGTTGAATCTAGTAATTTAATTCAAGAGCACTTGGTCTTCTCCTGTGGGAGACGAGTGAGAAAAAGAATATTCCTTAGAAACTGTGTGGAGGTCATACTATTCAGGGGCAAGGTCAGGTTGTTGAAAGAGATTTCTCTTCAGATTAAGTGGGTGTCTTTACTGGCAGGAGAACGTGATTTGACACATGATGAAGGTGCCTCCCATTCCAGGCAAATACCGATCTGCAGTTTGTAACAGGCCACAAGGACTTCAGATGGAAGCTGCAGTAAAAATGTAAGCCATTTTAAAATAACTCCAATCTTGTTATCCTAAACAGAGAGAAATTCATAAACTATTACTTTAGGAGGCAAAAACATCCTAACATTTTTCATTTACAGAATCACAGAATGGGCAAGGTTGGAAGGGACCACAGTGGGTCATCTTGCCCAGGCTTCCTGCTCAAGCAGGGTTATCCTAGAGCACATTGAGATCACATCACAGTCTGCAACTTTCTTGTGAGGGAAAGAGGAGTGACTTCTTGAAGATGACCAGTGACAAGACCTGAAGGAATGGTCTAAAGTTGTGTCAGGGGAGGTTTAGGTTGGATATTAGAAAAAGGTTTTTCACCCAGAGGGTGGTTGGGCACTGGAACAGGCTCCCCAGGGAAGTGGTTGCAGCACCAAGCCTGACAGAGCTCAAGAAGTGTTTGGCAACACTCTCAAGGCACATGGTGTGACTCTTGGGGATGGTCCTGTGCAGGGCTAAGAGTTGGACATTATGATCCTTGTGTGCCTGTTGCAATTTGGAATATTCTGTGATTCTATGATTGCGCAGAATTGCTTCCAGATGGTTCCTCTTACCACGGCAAAACGTGCAGATATGGAAAGCACATTTGGGATGAGGCAAACGATGCTTTTGAAACACCAGGCACTCAAGGACGCAGCGTAACACACATTTTATCGACATGTGTGCCCATGTCAGCCCCAGCAAGACACCACCCAAGGGCCACCAAGGCGGTACTCCACAGGCGGCCAAGCCCGCCGACACTGAAGCACCCTGGAAACGCCGGGCCGCGGGGAAGCTGTGGGCGCGCCGCTTTCCCGCAATGACGCCCTGAGAGAGGCGGTCGCGCCTCGACCGCCCCGGACCGAAAGCGTTAGGGAGTCAGGAAGGACGGGACAGCCCCGCGCATGCGCCGGCACCGCTCCGGCCGCATCCACGGCGGGGAAGGAAGGGGAGGGCGGGAGAGCAGGCGGGTATTGCTGCCGTCGCTGCGCCTGCGCGTGCGGTTCGCGGGCAGCGGGGCGGGGAAGCGGAGCGGGGGGTGGCCGCGGCCGTGCAGGCGCCCGGCGCTGCTGCGTGCTGCTGCCGCGGGGCATGGTGAGCAAGGGGCCGCTGCTGCGCCTGCTGACCGCCATCAACCGCAGGAGGATGAAGCTGCTCATGGGGCTCGCCTTCGTCGCCTACGTCGCCTGTGAGTGAGCGGGGGTGGGGGCGGGTCTGGCCCGGCCATTCATTGCCCACTGGCAGGCCGCCCCCCATGCCCCCCGCCCGCCGCGGGGGAGGAGGGGGCGGTGGCGGCCGCTTCTCCCGCGCCCCGTTGCGCTGCCGGTTACGTGGGCGCCGCAGCGCGGCCGCTCCGGCCCCGGCGGGGCGGGGGCTCCACGGGGCTCTGCGCGGAGGGGCTGAGGGTTCCCCCCTTTCCTTGCCTTGCTGAAACTTCCCCGAGCGCGGCTGGGCCGTGCCGGTGTACGCGTCAACCGTGTCTCCCGTGTCCCGTCCCGAGGGGAGCGCTGCGAGCGGGACGTGGCTCGGGGATGTTTTCCTCAGACCGCACTTTGTCCGCCTGGATCGCGACCTGGTAGCGGCGTGAGGTGAGCAGCCCGCAGGGAAGTTTTTCCAGGGCAGGCCTGCTTCGTGTCTGTTTTTTGTAAAATCTTTCCAAGTCCTTTGCGGGGCTAAATAAATGTTTGTTTATTAACTCAGCGCCTAGCTGGAGTCTTAAAAGCCTGGAGAGAGGCACAGGGGTATTTGAGAAAATCTTAGAATAGCCAGTGACGGGGATGTTTATGACTTCAGTTACTAGGTGTGAGTCAAATAGTCTGATTTAAAACGTTGTCCTGTCAGCTCTCCTCCCTTTTTTGTTTTTTTTTCTGTTGCATTTTTACTTTATTTTATTTTAGCCTGTTTTGTTCTCAGGCTTAGGTAGTAGGTTTTATGTAGACGGCACGATACCTTGTCAGTTTAGCTAGGGAACAAGTGCTTCTCTTGATGCTTCAAAGCACATGTAGGTGAGTTATAGCTTTGGGTATGGGTGTGTGCATCAGATTTAGGATCCTCCCTTTGCATTTGGGAGGGTGGAGAGGTACAACACAAGTAATTTTGTCAGAAGAGGTGGTGTTTTCTACCACGGAAACACAACACAGCAATTCCCTTTATTACCATATGTTACTGTGCTTACAGGGCTGTTTAGATACTGCTGTAATCATTGAAGCTGTATGCCAGCTCTAACAGTTTGTTTGTTCAAGTGACTTCAGGTGCCATGCATACTGACAACTGAATGTCTGTTCTTATTGTTTGCCAAAAATGATAATTGTCAAAACAGAAGTTAATAGGCTGCTGTACAAATACTGGATATCAGTGGCAGTTCACATGGTCATTGGGACCTGGCAGTTGATTGGATTCTGTGGACAGTAGTTGGTGCTTGCTTTCTAGCTTTGTGAGTAAAAATTAGCCTTAAGGAGAAGTCTTCTGACTGCTTGTTCTTTGGGATTCAGAAAAAAGTGGAGGAGGAGAGGGACTGTAGGTCAGTGTGGCAGAAAGTAGCTTGAAAAGGGTGGTGTCTGATGGGAGTGTGTTTTTTGCAAATCTAACATGTCAGATTGCTGTGCTTTTCCGTCTTTGGACTATGGATCCAAAGTAGTGGAATTCTGAGGTATAGCTCTGGTGTCATCAACATAGTATGATATGCTGGTAGATGCCACTGGTCTAACAGATTTTTTGTTTGCTTTTCTATGGAAGTGATTATGATCCCATCGTCCTATCCTAAAAGTGTACTCTTTGCAATATTACTGAATCATCACTGTGCTCTGGTTGCAGTCAGATAATGCCAGACTAAAATAGCATAGAATCTGAGAAAACTGAGCTGCTGGTGTAGGTGTATGTGCTGGCACTTCTTACATTCCTTCCTTCTCAAGTACTCTCCGAATGACTAAGTGGTTTTAGGCTGTGCAGCTCCTTTCCATGAATTTCTATTCAGTGTTAGTACATGGACAACTTGATTTGGAGCACACATTACAGGGAATTGTGAACTGGAGGATAGGAATTTTTTTGATAGTGCCATTTTGTCAGTCTGTATGTGAAACTGAGCAAATACGTAGGAGGTGTCTTTGAACAGCATCTTACTTTGTAAAAAGCTTCTGCCTTTGAATGCAAACTTGTTACAAATGTGCCTGAAGAATTTCTCTGTGAGAGTTTGCAAACTAAAGGAAGAGCTTTTTGCAGACCGTTTAAAGGCTCTCAGCTATTTCAGTCTCAAAAGTCACTGAGTAGCTCCCTTGTAGTTTCACAGCACGAGGTGTTGGGTGGCTATGCTGTTGCTGGTATCTCTGCTCCACATCTGTTTCTCACCAGCATACACCACATACAATGACTTAAATTTCTGTCATAACCATTTGGCAGTGTAGGTAAGCAAAGTTTTGGCTCAGCTTCAGGAGGTTGTGCACAGCAGTTAAAATGGCAGCTGTGAGTGCTGTTGGCAGTGTTGCCATCACATGCTTTGCAGTCTCACCTAAGGAGTCTTGTTTGCTTTGGTTGAAGAACCACTGTGGCACAAGGTGCACAGTCAGAGTCACATTAAAGATCCCTAGAACTCTTTTTATGGACTTCAGTAGCACTTAGAGTCAGAAAAATCCTTGCTGTACATCTGGGTTTGAATTAAAGTAATATTTGATGCTTCATTTCTGTAAATCTGATCTATGTTAATTTTTAAAAATCATTCACTTGAAACAATGTACTGTGCTTACTTTGTGTGTATAAAAATAAATGTCAAAAGGAGCATTTCTGTTTCAAAGGCAATTGTAACATAAGCAACTCTTTCCTGGGAAAACTGGAGTGAACAGAGTTTAACATTTACCTTTATCTTTTCTGTAGCCCTTGGGTGAAAGGGGTGATGTTGTTCCCCACTGCCCAGGTGATGAATCTGTAGCAAGCTGTCTGAATCACTCTGTAATCTGTTAGAATGCTGCTCAGTTTTGTTTTATACCCTCTTCAGAATTAGCTTAGTTGCCTCACTTGCAGGGCTGTCTTCTTCTGTGAACATTTCAAGGCTATACTGTGCTACATGCAGTGGGAAATTTTGCCCAGAGGTTGTATTTGCATTGCCCTTTTAAAGGGACAAAATCTTCCTCTATGGTTTTCCTCTGATTTAACTGCCAGCAAGATAGTGGAGGGGTTTGTGGAGGTGGACTGAAACAAATCCTTTCAGTAATGGAGGGAACTTATATCATATTGAGGCTTCAGAACATAGGTGATTGTAGACACTTGTGAAGTGGATTTAATTGATATTTGTTGTCTGCAATGACAAGTGTAGACAGATCACAAAGGAGCAACCAATTAAATCAATAATATTAAAAAACCTTCAGTGTCACCATAATATGAATAACTTATATGCAGGCTGAGAGTTTTTCTTTTAAAAATCCCACTTGTTTGTGTGTTGGTATGTCAATACATAAATACTTTAAACTCATTCCCTTGGACATTTTAAATATTTATTCAGCCTTATGTGGACATTCTGACATGCTTTAGTGTGGTCGTCTTTGTAGAATCAGGGCCTTATTTAAGTTGTTGGAAATAACAGTGTAAAAACTTATAGCCAGGATTTAAAGACCAAAGCTTGTCAATCTATATGGTTTTCTTCAGTCTTGATGCTACTGTAAGTAATCTGCTAATGTCTTGGTATGACAAGGGAGTTGCATGTTCTTAATGAAAAAGTTAAGAGCTCTATTTCTGGTAAATTAGAACAGTTCTCTTTACTCATTTGTAGATCAAGTAGTTCTCAGGAAGTGTATCAATAGCCTTGTTCCTTTTGCCAGGGGAAAACGTCATAGTAGGGTGCTGTCATGAGATCCAAGCTCAAGACCTTGTTTACTTTATAAGATAAATTATAGCACAGCTACTGAAACAACTTAAAAATGAAATATCAAAATAACACGAGGGAAGTACATCCTGCAGTACAGTGGCTTGACTTCTCCCAGCATTTTTAGTTTCCATGGTTGTTATCCCTTGTTTTACAAGATTAGGCATTTGTTTTTGTCAGATTTCCATCAGCTAGGAGAAATGTAGTGTTCTCTTCTCAGAATATCGAGGTGTGAGTAAGCTTTTCAGTTTGAATCTTACCAGCCCCTTGCATGTTGCTTGTCTTGCATATGTTCAAAACTAAGGTTACTTAATGTTTTGATAAGATTTTACTTCTACTTTTCATAGTAGAAAAATAGCTGTCAATTTGGTCCGGTACTGTTGCTTCAGGCTGACTGTCTCAAATGTTATTCAGCACCGATGTGGAAAATATCAGAAATCACGATTCCCCAGATGTTTTACAACCAGACACTAGGATTGACTAGCTATGGAAGAGTTAGAAATGATTGTAAGTGACATCAGGCTTACCTGCTTTTTGTGTCAGCGTGCCTTGGATTTTCCACCAAAAATAATCAAACCCAAAGCATTTGCTTGCTGGCTTCATGTCTTGCAGAGCTGCCTTTCATTTATGGTTTATGCAAGTGAGTTCACCGTCTTCAACAGCTTCTAGTTCCCCACTGTTCAGGGTTCCAACTAGCTGAAGCCATGTAGTTTAGGAAAATTTGTTCATGCTTCAGTTGAGTTCGTCAGGAATAGATATACTCTGGCTATGCTTTGCTAGTCAGGAGGTTTTAAACAATTTTTTTTGCATCATGAAGAAATTAATGCTTACTGTTCCTATCTTATCTTGATTTAATGTTTGTGTGTAATATTTTTGTGGTATTTGTTTTTTCTGTGGCATGTTCAGGAGGTGGTGCTGCAATCATTCTATTCAAGGACAAACACTCATAGAACTTTTGTCTTCTTTACTCTCTGTTTTTGCAAAGGGGAAAAATTTCCCTGTAATTTATATTGCTGGTTTCTTTTCTCTAAGGTTGGTTGACCAAAGCAGAGTTTTGTTGAAACTGGTAGTTTTCAGCATCTCGTTTATAGACTGTAGGAAGGGGGATGTGGGGGTTACTGTATCAATTTACCTGAAGAGGTTTGTGAAAGGTAGCTGGGAAAATGGCGTTTGCTGACCATTGGAGCATTCTGTGTGTCCACTGAAAACAGTCTTAGCAGTCAACAGAAGGGTCCATGGATGAGTAGCAGTAAAGAATGATATGTTAAAGGTATGAGACAGGAACGAGTCTGAAAAGAGGGAACTGGAGAAAACAGAGAACTGGAAAAAAGACTTAACAGAACATTTGAAAAGAGTTCGCCATCTGGGAAACTAAGAGCAGAATTCAGTCATGATGTGATTATGCTAATTGAAATGTAACAAAAAGTATCCTTGGTCAGCTTCCCATCCAGTAAGAAGCTCCATTAACTCTTGTAAAAAAAGAAAATTTGCATAATGTTAGATCTCACAGCTGTAGGAAAGTAGCAGTTCTTAAAAGAGGATACAAAATGTACTGGTGAGTATGTTGCCTTTGTTTTGCTAGTTGATGACTAGCTGAGGGATTGACATGAACTGGTGGTGGTGTCCAAATTGAAGAGAGAGCACCTTTCCTGTAACAACCAGGTGGGAAAAGCTACAGTTCCTATCTTGTATCTTTGATTTGAGGCAGGAACTTCACTGTTGAGCAAAGCAGCAGTTCAGGAAATATAATAGGAAGAACTACTTGCCATACAGAAATCTGTGTAGACTTATAAGCCTCTTTTAAGTACTGAAAGGCTACAATAAGTACTTGTTGTTCCAGGCAGAACAACCCCAAACTCTCTCAGACTGTCTTCACAGGAGAGATGTTTCATCTTTCTGACCTTATTTGTGGCTGTCCTTTGGACCCTCTCTAACAGGTCAATGCCTTTTTTGTTCNAAGTACTTGTTGTTCCAGGCAGAAAAACCCCAAACTGTCTCAGACTGTCTTCGCAGGAGAGATGTTTCATCTCTCTGACCTTTTTTTGTGGCTGTCCTTTGGGCCCTCTCTAACAGGTCAATGCCTTTTTTGTTCTGGGGACCCTAGAACTGGATGCAGGTGGTGTCTCATGAGAGTGGAATAGAGGGGGAGAATTACCTCATTTGACCTGGTGTCCATACTTATTTTGATACAGCCCAGGATACGATTTGCTTTCTGGGGTGTAAGTGCACATTACCATTTCATGTCCTATTTTTCCACCGGTATTCCCAAGTCCATTTTGACAATGATGCTCTGAGTCTGTTTGTAACCAGTCTGTACCGATACTGGTGGTTGCCCCGATCCCAGGTGCAGGACTTTGCACTTTGCCTTGCTGAACTTTATAAGGTTCATATTTGCCCACTCTTGAAGCTTGTTAGTGTCCCTCTGTGTGGCATCCCTTCACTCTATGGCACTTCTCAGCTCAGTGTCATCTGCAAACTTGCTGAGGGTGCTCTCAATCTCAGTGTCAGTGTCATTAATATACGACCCTGAGGGACATCACTTGTTACTGATCTCCCTTTGGACATTGAACCATTGACCAGAACTCTGGATGAAGCCACCCAGCCAATTCAAAGAATCACAGAATATGCTAAGTTGGATAGCATATGGTTTTTGGTACAGTTGGATCTCTATGGACACCATGGTTTTGCTTTTTAAAACATCTGTTTTAAAATGTATGTTATGCTGAAACTATTATTGTCACTAATAATTTCAGACTATGAGTGAATATTACTGTTGATGTCCTTCAATAGTCTTATGACTTGATTTTAATGTCATTTAAAGAGATCCAGAGAAGAGGGATCATCTTGTGATAAAGGTACAGGCTTCTTTTGAGATTTCCTCCCCCCACCCCTTCAGTTGTGGTAGTGTTATTCTTTTAGTTCCCCAGCCTATTTGGATGAGTTAAGTGAGGCATGCAAGGTTCTCTTAGTATAGTAATTTGTGTTTCATAGAAACCTATACAATAAGTAGTATTGCAGATGACAGACTCAAAGGACATTGAGATGAAAACATCCATCCTACTACTATGTTCTGAGTATCCAGAAGGATAACTCTTGCCTGCTATGAAGTGCAGCTGGTCAGAGTTAAAGGTCTGACTGTGACAGAGAAATGTCAGCAAAACCCGAGGAAGGTGCTTGCAGTGTCTGTTGTACTTTTTCAAGTGTAATTTAACAGATTTTGTAGTTTGTTTTGTTTTGTTTGTTTTCACTTAATGCAGGCAGGGTTGGCTTGTATCCCAAGGATAGCTCTTGGAATATTCCTTTGCTGACAGTATCCCAGTCATTGCACTGCTCTACATCCAGCATAATTTCAGAAAGGTGCTTCTCTAGGAAAACTAAACAAACTTTTAAATTTCCAGGAATATAAATTATTTTCAGTAGGAAAAACCCCACGTGCTTTATTCATATCTGATTGACTGACTTTTGTTTAAGATAGTTTTGAGAAGTCTCGTAAAACTGTAAGGCTGTACTTGCCAAATAGTTAGGGCCTAATCTCTCAGAGACTGGGGAAAAAATCAGAAACAGGCAACAAACCAAACAAAAAAGAGGATTGAGATTTTCTGAAAACCCTGGATGATTAATGTTTAGTCAGCAAAATGTAAATACCTCTTTAGTAACAATTCTGTGATTAAGGCTTTAAGAAACAAATCTCCTCTTTTCTAAAAATACCAGCTATTTATCATTACACCCAAGGCGTGTTGTTCTTCTCTGGAAGCTGTCACTTCAAAGTGTAATATCTGTGGGAGGGATTAATGACTGATGTATTTTTAATCTTCATGGTAATTGCAATTAATCCTTGTAAAAATGCTACAATAAAAATTATTTCATTATTTTATGTAAGGGATGCAGAGGGGAAAAAACACTTCAGAAACAGAGTCAAAACAGGACTACAGGCCATGAAACCAGGTTTTCCTGTGTTCTAGAACATTCCAGATATTCTGATCGCTTCTCTAGTGGCAAGTTATTGTTATTACCTTAATCAGTCATCGGGTGCGGTTTACAATTAGTCTTTGAGAGAATAAGCAGAACCTCTGTCTCTTTCTGTCTTGTAGGTGAGTGTCGCAATTGCTTGGTTACAAGTCATGCTTCTGTCTAGTCCAGTTAATTCTTCCCTTGCACATTTTCAATAGACAACAGGAAGCCTCTGTGTTTGAGTGCTCTCTAGTTGGATGGGTGGTAAGTTCTTCATAGAGTAGGTACTGTGTGTGGCTGTGGAGAGCGAGGGTGTTAAATCTCTAAGGTCCAAGAATTGGCACAGGACTGTTACCCTGGATGAGTACTTTTTGGCATAAAATATTTTGGCTTTATATTTGGATTTTTAAGACTGGCTTTTACAGTGAGGTGCTTGGTTATGTTAGTGTTTGCTCAAATTTGGTCCATTTAGGAGTCTCATGCTTTTGAAAACTGGGTTTATGTGTAGTGCCTGATTTATGACCTTGCTGTTGTGGAAGACTTTTTTAACCATCCCTGTTTGCAGGTTTTGGTGCCTGAACTTGCTGGGCCTGTTAAGCATTTTTATGGTGCTTGTGAGGATTTTCATCTTAAATTTAGGCTTGTAATTCTGGTCGTTCTGCTTGTACATTTAGACCCACTTGCCTTAATGTGTTTCCGTTGTTCTTGCCTGAATGTCAGACTGACCTTGGCATAACCTTTAGGGCAAGGAAATCCTCTGTGAGCCATAGTCCCTGTCATGACTTAACCCCAACCAGCCACCAAGCCCAATCATATTGCTGGTTCTGCAGCAGGGTAAACCTGTTATATAAACAATTGTGCATTTAGAAGAAAAACAACCAAACCTTATTTCCACTGTAGTGCAAATTCTGATCCCTTAAACCTTGATGTAAGCTCTATGTGAGCACCAATAGCTAAAAAGATCCTTCTTGGAATTGTCCATTCAGAATCCTTTGTGAAGGCAGTATGTTGAAACAAGTTTCTGCAATGCCTCTTTGCACGTGAGAGAGACTTCAGGGTTCTTCAGATCCCTCAATGTGGTAGTTCCTGTGTGGTTCATTTTTCAATTTCTTCCCCTCTCCCCTCTTCCTTTTTTCTTTTTTCTTTTTTTCCCCCACAATGATACAAAAATATGCTTCTTAGAAGTAAGAAGTGTGTACTGTAAGGTTGTGTGATCCTACAGGACTGGGATATCCAGCAATCAAACACAGTGATTCTGGAAGGATGCAAATGCCTTTTTGAGTTCCCCTTCCATGCTGTGGATACTGAGAACACACAATTAACATGTTTTCTTTAGGAAGCCAGTTTCTTGTATGCAAGGTAGCTGCACTGTCTTTTCAGTGTGGTATTCGTGTTGCAGCTGGCAACTCGTTTTTTCATCAATTCCTGCCTCACCAGCTAAGCCCAGATGCTTCCTGCCACTGCATAAACAACGCTTACGTTATTTGTATGTGTTTCTGTAGCCAGGAAAATAATTCATTGTAAGTATAACTGAGAAGTATCTAACTTGAGAATTCTGTACCTCTAGTTGTCATATGGTCATCATTCACTGAAAAAAAAAGTTTTTTCATTAATGTTATCATAAATAATGCTGAAATCCTAGCCAAAGGGTGAATAACTGGAATTTAACTTGCTGCTCAATGCTGTTTTCCTTTTTCCCCCCAGTAAATTTACTTTATGTAGTTAGCATAAAATTCAAGGTTTTTTTTAAATTCAGTTGGATTTTATTGATCATTCATTCTAATATACAACTTCCCTATCTTTTCCCCAGAAGATGACATGAGGCTTTATGACACCACCAGAGATATCACAGTGCCCTCCTACAGTTTGTTTGATAGTCTGTCGTGGATTCGCTTGAGTTACTCTTTGAATTAATCAGCAGCGCTCAGCAGTTACAAACACTTCAGTAGCTTTGCCATCCCCTAAAGGGTTGAACAGCAACTGCATTACTGCATCCTCACTTGTGTCCTCCCATTCCTTGTTCCTGGGTATTTTTCATTTCTCCTCCTGCCTGGATGGTGCCTGTGACTGTAGCAGCATTTGTTTTCTTGTTTCTGTAACACCTCATCCTCTGCTTGAACTCAGAAAGTAATAGTGATTAAAACAAATGTGGAAAGCCTAAATGTAGGCAAAATACTTCACTAGCTGCTACTCAAGACCTGCAACATAGCTTACAAAAACTGAGGACACCTCAGAAGCTTTCTATATGTATGTAAATGCTGCATAGAGGCAACTCCTCCTTCTTAAGACCCAGTGTAATTTGAATCCTTAAAGAGCAACTGCAGAATGATTTTCTGGTGATATTTGGGGTATATTTGCTGCGTTGCTTGTTGTGCAGGGTCCCTTACATAACTCTTCCATGTTAACCTTGTTTATCTTGATGATCTGAAGTTGTCAAGTCTTCCTTGTCAGTGCAGCCTGGTTTATGGCTTCTCATTTTTTCACTTTAAACTACATTCTGTGTCGTAGTTGAAAGGAAAATCAGTGTTCTGATAGTCTTCCTGTAATTACTTAAACCCTGAACAGTTTCAAAAGATTTTTTTTTCTAGTAGAAAATAATTTGGGCAAGTGAATCTTTTTTTAAACCCAGAAACTGATACACCTTTGCTGTGCTATTTTAGACTGTGATTTATCTTTCTATAAAACTTTTTCCATACAAACAGTGTAATAAATGGGTTTTGTTTGCTTACTGAGGCATTTGGTTATATTATTTAGGTACCTTTTGTGTTTCCATCACAATATATATGTATTTAGAGAAAGAACACATGTGTGCACAAATACTTGCTACCCTTAATGCAGGACTCTTGTGGCATCTCTTTGGACTGGTTCAGCTCTCACCTCGTTACTCTGCAGTTTGCAGTTTGTGTGGTTCAGGTCTACGGGGTTCCTTTCTTGCTCTTGTCATTTTTTTTTCAGTGTCCCTAATAAACAAGTCAAGTGTTGCAGTTTATTTAATCTGTGTACAGTGACAAATTATAGTTTAGATAGTTCCTGTGCATTTCCTTATTGTTTAATGTGATCTCATCAGAATTCCTCCTGCACTTTGAAACTGTGTTGTAGATACTTGGGGGGATGGTGGTGGTGTATGCAATTTATTTAGATAATTTGTGATTAACATACTTAATATTGTCCTAAATTCCTTTGTATGATAATAGGAAAAATGACCTCATGTACTGTTATATGACACTGTAATGTTTTCTGTCTTCTTATTTTTCAGCTGTATGGGGAAACTTTGTCAATATGAGGTAATGTATATCATTTTTGTATGGAATATTCTTATGTGAAATAAAATTATCTTACCTTTCCCCTCAGCATGTGTCAATATATATAAAGTAGGGAGAAAACAGAATAGCAGCTTACCCTGTTGTTTGGGTGGTTGCTAAGCAGCTGATACCATTTTTTTAAATCCAGGGTGTTTGGTCTCAAAAAGAGTTGTGTGTCAACATCTACCTTTCTTTATACAAATTTATCTTCCAGTTTTGGCAAGTTGGTTGGCATACCTGGTTTCATAGGCTTGGATTCTGCTTTTCTAAGCACAGATTTGGCTGAATCTCATTGATAATATGGGCTTAAATATTGAAGAGCAGCAGAGAATCTTGTCATAATTGTGTTTCTGTACCTAGAATCAGAAATGTGCTTTGGAGAGTTTTTCCTCCCCCTGAGTTAACTGGGAGATAATCTGATGGTTTAACTGCTGAAAAGCAAAAAATCCTGCATTGTTCACTAGAATTTTTTCCTTTAGAAATGGAAAGGCATTGCATGTGCATGCAAAACATGCAGATTTTCACATTATTTCTGCTTGCATGTGATTTTTATCTTCCAGAAAAATTCACCAGGAAAACACAGCTGCAAAAGAAATTGAGGAGAATTTGGGTACAGCCTATTCCTTATAACAAAGTCCTTGTGTATAGAGGACAAAATATTTCACCATGTTGTTTTGCTACTAAAGGGTTTTGGTACTCTTCCATGCCACTCTTAGCAGCACAGAGTAAGGAAAGTTTGAGGAAAAACTAAGAAAAATAATGATTTTTCTATGGGCTCTGATTCGCCCAGGACAGCTTTCGCTGCGATCTGTTCCTGTCCCAAGCAGTCCACTTTATTCCTGTTGGAGTTTCCCACCCTTGATGCACAGAGTGCTCAGCTGTCAGGCAAACAGCTGCTGAGCTGCTTTGTCTTGCAGATGGAGATATCATTTAGATTACTGTGTTATCATGACCAGCGAACTATGGCAGCTTAGCAGCTGTTACATGAGCAGCTGAGCATTTCTTAAGGAAGGGCAAGAACCTCAGAGAGGGGTTGGCAGAGGACAGGTGGACGTGGTATCCAGTGCGGTATGTGGTATCCAATTTTTACAAATTCTGCCACTACCTGCATATGATTTCTTATTTGAGATGTTCTTTTTAGAGCTATCGAGGGGGAAAACTTTATTTCTGAAGGTCTGATGTTGGTCCTCAGCCAGTAAGATTGTCTTTGTTAGGAGGAAGAGCTCATTAAAAACTAAACTGTAGTGACAGTCCTTCAGTTCCAGAATTAGTAGGAACTATTTGTGAGGCAACCTTTTAACATATTGAGGGGGTTTTCCAAATTTTCCTGGCTCGTTTATCAGAGAGGAAAGGCTATCTATTCCACAGTTGCGTGCATAGCTTTTTTTTAGATTTCTGTTATTTGGAAAAACATTTCCAAAATCCACCAGGATAGCTTAATGTTGCTTCCTTATAGTAAATTCATTCAGTGTTAAATGGAGGGTTGTTATTTGCCACTAATACAATAAATGACAATCTAATTTGAAAAGATGGCTCAGGGTCTGTGTGTCTTTGTGTAGGAATTTACTGTACTTTTTACAGATACTGCAAAATGAATCTGGTCAGTAAGGCTTTTGCCTCAGTAATAGACTGAGCTGACTTTTAAAAGGTAAGAGTTTTACAGAGGGTTATGAAGGGAATCGTTGCTCTAACTTCTAACAGTATGGTGTGTATATATATATCTGCTTAACAAAGGATCTTCTGTTTCCCTAGGTGTAATGACTTCAGCTCCCAAGTAAAGGGGCTCTGTTTTTTATTTATGAAAGAACTCCATTTTGTGTTGGATACCCATGAATCCTCTAGTATGCAAAAACTTACTACTGGAAGATAAATAATTCCCCTTTCAGAAGGTTTAATTGAAAAAAATATAATTATGCAAATGTAAGGAAAATTACATAGACTAGAAGCAGGGGGTAAAATATTCTACACTTGTAAAAGTTTGCTCAAGAATGAACAGGGCTCATTGAGATATTTTACACAATTAGATGCTAAGTAAGACCACACAGATATGTGCAAGATGTCAGCTTCTTAGAGGGGACTCTGTTTTAAAAGTTACCACGACATGCATCATCCTTGGCTTCATTTCAAATGACTAACATTTGTGAAGTCAGTATTGCCCATGAGGTGGTCACTTAAGACATGTTTTAGTATTGGGCTTTTTTCCCCCTTGTCTTTGAAAAAGTTCAAAGTGAAATCTGTTTGTCCTTTGATTGATACTGTTGTGGCATTAAGGGAAAATGTTTTGTCAGCATACAGTAAGCAGAGGCCCTCAAAGAGAGTTTTGGGCATTTGCACGGTAAAGGCACACTCAAAAACAGTGATTAGACACTTTTCTAAAGTGAAGTTAATTTTCTATGTAAAGTGAATGTCATTTTTATAGTTACTATTCTTTCCTGTGAGCTGGTTTCAGTTTCTGTCAAACTTGGTGATAAGGCTAAATGATTTCAGTGGGAATTGGACCACCCACTTTAATTTGTTCCGAGTATGTCTTTGAAATAATACTAACTTGAGATGCTTTGAAGGTGCTGTTTTAACAGCATGATGAAGGTGCAGTGGAGCAACTATTGCTTAGGTATGGATTATGTTTTTTTTCTTTTCTTGCCAACAGGACTCTTCAAGAAAATGGGGATCAGAAGGTAGAAAGTAAAATAGAGGAGGTTAGTTTGCTAATACTTGCAATCTGTTTTGTTTTGAGGACTCTGTTTCACTCATTTCATGTTGAAGGTGTATATTTAGTTTTATCTCATTATTCTCCATTCTGCTAAAACCACTCAAAGCAGTGGATTGTGTCTGTACATAAGTTTTTGAACTGTTCTTGGCTAAAGTTGAATTTCTAACATGGATGTGTAACTCTGCTTTGTTTACCTCAAAACCTTTCTTGAAAGTAATAAATCTGCTGATGATGCATTTGCTGCAGAGACTGTGGTAGAATCCTTCTGAGAACTGTTTGTTACTGAAAGGATATACACAAATTATTTCCTCTGTCATCCTTACAAAATGTGAAGTATATATATCTCATTAGAAACCTGAAGCTGCCCAAAAATGCTTTGTTTTGTTCTTAACTAATGAGCAAAGATGGCAGTGTTTGTGGTTGGGGATGGTGTGCAGTACCAATGCTTTAAGCATGAGCCTGGTAATTTCTGGAGTTGGCATGGGTAGTGAACACACTGGTGGTTCTGAACTTCTGTACCAGTACCTCTGAATTTCCATTTCAACCTCAGTTTGTTGTGAAATATTAAGAATGTATGCAACAAATCTTTCTCCAAATGTTCTAGACTTCTAATAACAATAAAGCAAAGTATCTAATAGATACAGAAGTCCTTGACGTCAATACCCCTTACCCTTGTGTGGGTTGTATTACTGTAGTCTGGTATGTCTAATGTCTTGTATTCCAGCAGGTTTATATAACAATTGTTCCTCTGAATGCAGGAGCCCACTGAAATTGCTTTAAATGAGTGGAAAGATTGTGTTGTTAGTTTGTCTTTTCCATGTCTCTCTTCTCTTTATTTCTTTTTTCTTTTTTAATTCTGGTAAATGTAACAACCAGCATTGTGAAAATTTCAGCTGTTAAAGAATGGTGAAATGCTTGAAAATCGTATGTGTAGAGCAGAGTTACTGTAAGGTCTGAGAAGTTGAGCATTTCTGGATCTTTTTAAAGCTTGAGCCATCAGAATAACTGTTTCAAGAACTATTTGCTACTCCACAGAGCTAAATATTTAATGAATGTAAATGCCAATACCATATTATTTCATCTTAACGTGAATATGCAACGTATTTCAGTTTATGAGGTTCCTGAATTGTCTAGTTCTAATTGGAAATATTTGTACAAAACAAATCAGTGTTGGTTGTTGATGTGTTGCTGCATGGTACCACTTCAAGTGATAATCTTCTGATAGGTTTCAACTTAAGTATAGCCCTAGAGAGTAAATTTTCTGACAAGGTCTTAGTAAAAAGCAAGAGTTCAGGGGCTTGTTGAAATTTGACAGGACTGTTAGAAATTTGGGTCCTGTGATAAAGAACCTGAAACTAATGCCAACTTAAGTGATTCTCTCTTTTAGAGCAGTGAAAATGCAAACAGAAGTCTTGGTGTGTGAGCTATCATTTTTGAACAAATTTCAGTTTAATATTTTATTAAAAGCCTAGATATACCCTCAAATCATAATGTAGAACATATGTATTTAAACACGTTTCTTTAAATTTGCATACTATGTTCTGAGATAATTACAGCCTTTTCACTGAAGTTACTGCCTCTCTTTCCGTGTCTGTGTCCTGTGTGTGCTTATCTGCTGTCCATTTAAATAATTAAAGTTTTACTTGCTGTCCTGTTGTGCTGTTGCTGGATATAGATTGCCTTTGACAACCTCAGACTAGTCACTTATGACTTTATTTTGCCAAATAGGAAGCCTAACATTGGTTGTCCTTATCAAGGCTATGATGCTCATAGCCTTGAGGTATTTTGTTTTCAGTGGTAAGCTAAGGGATTTCATTTCACACTGTAATAGGTGATTGGATTTTTGGTGGAAAAGGTTCAAGGCTTTTTTATGTAAAGGATGCTTTAAGATGCAAGTTTCTTAGAGTGTCTTCAGTAAAACTCTTCATAGGAGACTGCCATGATTTTTGCTCAAAAGTAACTCCCTATATGTGTGTTTTGTGATGTAAATCAAGTTTTATTCAAAGATTGTTTTTCCTTTATTTTAGGCTGTTGCACCTCTGAGGGAGAAGATAAAAGATCTAGAAAAAAGGTATGTCTTCTGCTAAATTTGGGAAGCAGTTCAAAGGCACAGTTTCTGTTCTGTGGCTGTCAACTCTGTAGTTGTAGGCTTGAGAGAAATAGTTTTTATATACCCTCAACATGTTTGAGTTGTTATTGTGTGTAAGTGAGGATGGGGCCTTGAATGCTGAAAGACACTCATGCTTAAGGTATACAGGCTGATTAATCCCACTAAAGCAAACTGGGAGTGCTGGATTCTTGTAAACTTCAAATTGTGTGGAGAAATTTACTGTTTGGAGTCCAGGTGATGAACAGATTACCATGGTTTAGAAAGTCCAACCCAGGTGTGTGCTTACACATACTGGTTTCAACTTCAAGAGACTGAAAATATGTTTAACCTCACTTTTCCTACACTTGCGATCAGTTACCATGGTTCAGCTAATTACAGTGATTTGCTTGTGAATTGTAGTCTGTGTATGAGCTTTGGATGAGCCTGACTGACTTGCTTCTCTTAGGATTTGTAAGGAAATGTGTTATCTTGGATTAAAGTGGATGATGCAATTGAGGAAAAGCACACAAGCTTTCTGATGAACTACAGATATTAAATATGTGCTGTAGATCCACAAGCATGTATAATAGACATAGCTGCTAAAAAAACTAAAAATCCAAGCCTCATCCATTTCTCCCTGGCTGCTTGTGTTCACCCTGCAAGATCATTTACTCACTTTTATGCCATCAGAACCATTTGAGTAAGCTGGATGGGAAAACTAGGGATTTCGGTGTCTATTTGCAAATAACTTCCTCTCTTCACAGCCTGGTTGCCTTTCTATCAGATCAGTTCTGATTTGAGTGTCCTCATGGGCAGATTCTTTTCATCACAAAACAAGGTCTCAAATAGGGGTGGGAATTGTCAGCTCTGACAAGAACATACTGCCTCGACAGTGATACTGTTTTGCAGGTGGCAGTGCTGGTGCCCCAAGCAAACAGCCAAGAGTCCTGCATTACTGAGGGCCAAGTCTTGATTTGTCCAAGCAGTACAGTAAGCCCATGAGGTTACGTATGGCACAGTGGTGGTTGTGTGCTGTTCCCCTTGAAAGGGGTGCAGAAATACCATTGCTCTTGGCCAGAGGTTTGCTTGACACCTAGAGTGTTTTGGTGTTTAGAGTTTTGTCATTCCAGTGAGCACTTGCCCCTCCTCCTCTCACCCCTCCTGGACTGTAAGAAAAAAAAGAAGAAAAATTTTCAGTTCTGTTTTTTACAATTGATTTGAAAGGTTCAGTGACCAACCACATGCAATTTATTCCAGTGAGAATACTGATCTGGTTGCTTATCTCTTAATGTGCATGTGAACTTCATAGATTGAAGTAGGCATGTATTGACAACATGAAACAAATTGCAGACTGTGTCACCTGTAGTGGTCGCATGTGATGCTACCATACCAATTATAACATTACAATTGATTGGGCTATCAATAAAGATTAAATAAATCAATCTTCAGCTTCAATTGCTGTCAATTCAGGTAAATTATTCTGCCATCCACAGAGGACCTTTGTGGAAGCACATCCCATTTGGCCCTTTTTTTTTTTTTCCATAATTGCTGTATTTTTCCAAATGAGCAATGAGTTGTTGAGTGGAACCATTAAATTAAAACTTCTCCCAGGAGCCATCTAAATTGTCCTTTTTTTTTTTTTTTTTTTTTTTTTTTTTTTTTAGTCTTTTTTTTTGTTTTTT
>VYXB01009811.1:251099-292320 GCA_013397135.1 Pachyramphus minor | reverse complement strand
TTTTTTTTGCATGTATTGATGAGTCTTGTTTCAGATCTCTAGCAAAGAGGAGAAAGAATCAAAAAAATTTTAATATATTATCACAAAATGTGGGCTCTTATTGTTGTTGGATTTCTCAAATAATGCAGTCATTTGCCTCTTCTGATTAGCTGCATGTGGGTTGTTGCAATTAATAATTTTATGTCTATGTAAAGTGACAGGAAATAACTACTCACTGTTAGATGCCTGAAGGCTGATCCTGCTTGCAAAGCCAACTTCAGTGTCAATGTTTTCTTACCTAAGCTGATAAAATGTGAAAGCAAGCCGTCATCCTGAGAAGCAGGAAAAACAAGAATTCTGTAATGCTAGTCTCATGACAAGAGATTGTTTAACTCCAGCTAAAGCTGGAAAGTTTTTATTAATAGCTTGCACAGCAAAAGCATTGCTGTGAAGTCACCAAGGCAAGCATTAGGTCAAGATAAACCCAATGTTGTTGCCAAAAGATCATCATTTGGCTGCCAGACTCTATCCCACTGTTTCTGAACTCGTGTTGGTGTAATAGAAGGAGCAAAAGTGATTGCGATGTACCTTTGGCAGCAGTATGACTCTGGGCTGGATTAATGCGACCTTAAAATAGTGGTCTTGGAAATGGAGGAGACAGACTTGTGCCTTCTGACTGAACTCCATAAATCTCTTGTTATTGGTGAAATTTCATTTCTGTCACAGAAAGGAGGTGTTTTACTTCCTGTATTATGCTTATGCACTGCTGTTTTTCATTGCCTTAGCTTAAAGAAATTGTTAGTGACCTGTACAGTAATATAAGGGAAGTGTAAGTCGTTTCTTATTTCAGTCTCCCTGTGTGGCTAACACTGGAAGGTTCCAGCACCACATTTCTGCTATCCAAGAAACAAAACTGATACAGCTTTCAGAGTGGGATGACAATTTGATAAAGTGCAGAAGCATCTGTACTTTTGCCTCTGAAGAATTTTTGTTGAGCCAGTACTGCAGGTTGGAAGCAGAGGAAGTGCTTAAGATCAGAGGTTTAGAGTCAGCGTTATTTGTAAGCAGCAGAGAATGAAATTCTTGGTATATATGGCTCCTGTGTGATACATCCAGTTGCATCTCTATCATATGGACTTACTGGGGAAAAAGGGTAACCCCAGTTTGATTTCTGTGCAGTGTCACACTGATACTTAATTAAGAAACACCTGAGCTGTTAAAATATTGCCAAGACTATGATGCTAATTACTGAAATAAATAAAATGAAATTCACACCTTCTTTCAGAGGACTTTTGCTGTATGCAGAATGCATGCTGAGGAAGGAGAAAAGTGATGTGCTTGATAGAGCACCTAAAATTTATATGTCACATAATTTTATTTTATGATGGTTTTGTTTGGATTAAGTTCCTGTAAAGAAGGTGCAAAAATCAAGTGGCAGTAGCTTGAAGACCATCAAAACAATGGAAGTCTAGATATTTCTGAGAAGGAAATTAGGATTAGTTTTCATACAGAATAAACTCTCTGGTAGAAATTGTTGAAGTATCTTAAGAGTTGTTTATTCAGCTTTCTGATTGTAAACTTTAAATTGATTGTTGTGAAACTTTAAGGAGTTTTAAAACTTTGTTATAAGTTTCGTGTTGAAATTTTAAGGAGAAATGTTTCAAATTAATGCTGCTTTCTTTTCCAGAACTTTTAAGAAGGTTGTTTATCTTTTAGAACTTTTTTTAAAAAGTGTCCAATTGCTGTTTGTGTTTTATTGTTCTGTTTTCTTGTGCTATCATGCCTGGCATCAGTTCTGCTCTCAAATAATAGAAGTCAAATGATTCGTTCTAGAAAATCAGAAGAAATAGGGCTGAACCTTACTTAGTTTCTCTTCTTTGTTTTGAAATGTTCTGTAGTTTTACCCAGAAATATCCACCGGTGAAATTTTTATCAGAAAAGGATCGTAAAAGAATCCTGGTAAGTTGGTGTTTATTTGGGGGTTGTTTTTGGGAAATACCAAAAAATTCCGTAAAATGTAATCTGTCTTGTAGGATTAATTAAAGACATAAAAAGGGATGAAGTAAATTACCTTGGATGTTGCACAGGGTTTAGAGTAGTGCTTCACTTTGTGTTATTGTTCATATTTTGAGTGTAAGAACATGAGACTTGGGCTTTGTTTTGGAGGTTTGATTTCCCAATTAAACTCCTCTTCTCTGTAACATTTTAGAATCCCATTGCCAAAGGATCTTTGTGTATGTTCCCAGATGGCTTAAACTTGCAGAGCCTGGGAAACTTTTTAGGCACATCTCAACACAAAGCTTGTGTGACCAAATGGGGCAAAATGTAGTCATAAAGCTGGAAAAACAGCTGCTCTGCAGGGAGTGTTCATCTCTCTGTTATCTTGTCTGTTGTTTCTGTTATTTTGAAGCATCCATAAGCATTTGAGGGTAGAAGAGGGTGGCAGGTTAAGTTGGGACGAGTGGTCATCCAGGGCATTCTTAAACTCAGTGAATTATGTTGCAACATCAACTTTCTAATTCTGTCTGTAAACACTTTTGATGTTATCTCTGACCTAAATTTTTCCTTGTTTCTCTTCGTCAACAGGGAAAAAATTTTCCCATGTTTTGAAGGCAGAGAAAGTATAGCTACTTGAGATGTGTAAACACAGAGTATGAACTTCTGCCTCTGTTGTAAAAAGCAAGGTCTAGGACAAAACCCTGCTTGAATGCCTAACTTATCTGGTGCTTTCGTTTGCTTTGACTTCAAAATTTTAAAGCAAAACACTGAAGAGATGCAGATTAAAAAATTGTGATTTTGCTGCATTGTTAGGCAATAATTGCTCTTGCAAAATTTCATAAAAAATAAATGTTATCAAATTAGTTTAATTGTGCAATGATGCAGACTGTCATTTTTGTGACAGTCTGAAGGAAGGAGACTTGTAGGCTCCCTGTGCCCTTGTTGAATATGGAAGATATGCTGAGGAGAATAGCACAGAGATGCTTAAGTCTGAAAATTCCTAAATCGTGTGCCCCATGTGCAAGGGTAATAAAATGTCATGTTTTCTGTGTGAGAAGGTACTTTCAGGAAAAGTGTCAGTGAAAGCTGTTAACAGGCTGTGGAGCTTTTAATGTTCACTTTGACTTTGCCACTGAAAAATACTGGATGTTTTGTTGAAATCTGTTACTTCAACAGAGGTGACAAGTAGTTGAATAGGAGTGTTTTCTGCTGACCTGGAGGTGAACAGTCCGTGTATTTTGTAGAGTTTAAATTCCTAAAGAGAAAACTGGCCAAAAGGAATGGCGAGTTGTTCTGTTGTTTCTTCTCTGTTGTGGCCAGGGATTAGTTTGGTGCCAACTCAGATGGGTATTCACATGCCCCACGTGGGCAGTTCCATTCTGTTAGAGTTGCTGTTATAATCCTGTGAGAAATAAGAATCTGTGTTTTCAGTAGCCGAAGTCCACATATAAAGATCACGTGTAGACACTTCAAAGCATGACACTTCAAAATATCTCAAGAATTGGCAACCCAAGTGAACTTCAACAGATCATTTTCTTTGTATTTTGTTGATACTGCATCTTTTTCTAGAATCCATCCTAAATTCTGATCTACTTTTTGTTTTGTTTCGTTTTGTTTTGAATGCAGTCTTCATCTCCAGCCTGGAGATACCCACAGCACTGACCTGACTAGACAACAGTTCTAGCAATTATTTTTTAGACACTGCATCTATTTGGAGATGTTTGCTAGTAATGATGGTATTTCAGCTGATACTAGATAGATACACTGTCACTTTCATTGAAAAGAGGTTTTTGTTGTGTATGCATGATTTATCTATTTCCTGAGCTCTCTGAAATGAGTA
The DNA here is from genome assembly GCA_013397135.1 of Pachyramphus minor. Taxonomy (NCBI): domain Eukaryota; kingdom Metazoa; phylum Chordata; class Aves; order Passeriformes; family Tyrannidae; genus Pachyramphus; species Pachyramphus minor. Next base: position 288,503 of record VYXB01009811.1, on the reverse strand, counting down.
AGCCGCAGGCTTTCGTATGCTAGAGAAGGAATTCTGTTAATATTATGGAAGACAGTGTTGACATTTGTTCAGTCTGTTAGGTGGAGCTTTTTCTGAATTGAATACAGTAAACTGATAAAAACAGAAAATAAAAAATTAATATGATTTCCATTTGGTACATTACATGTTTTGAATCTGACTGCAGACAGAAGAAATGAACTCATGTAACAAATAGACAAACTTAGGAGTGGCTCTAGTGGAGATAATTATCAGTAATATTTGTGCCTTTTAGTAGGTGCTGAAGTTACCAAGTGTATTTGCACTACTAAGTAATTAAATATTTTTATTAATTCCTGTTAAGCCCCAAGTGCTGGTACTTCAGTTCTGATACGGAAATGATTTATGTACAATATATGATTGTGTAGATTAATATGCCATTGTGATTTGCAGGAAGTCATATTTAGGAATGATGCTTTTATGAGTGATTACAGGAAGGTTATACAAAGAACTTCAGTGATAAATCATCTTTTTTGTAATAGAACCTCAAGTAATGATAAAAAACATAATTTACACAATTGCTTACTTTTCCAGGGGAAATTCAGCTCCTTTTTCAATTGTTTATTTATCTAATACCTATGGAATGGTTTCTGTGGTGGTCTAATACCTCTGGAATGGTATTTATCTAATACCTATGGATTAGTCTGGTGCCAACTCAGATGGGCATTCACAAGCCCCATATGGTCAGTGATGTTAATATGGGCAGATATGTTAATAAAGCTAACTTAGATTTATCATAGGAACTACTTGCATGTTTAAAGTAATTGGAAACTTCTTTCCAGACAAAATTGCTTTGTGCATTTTTCCTTTTTGGTTGTTTGTTTGCTTGCATATAGCATAGTGCTGTAAGGAGTGCTTGGTTTTGTTATGGTTTTGTTTTTTTTTTTTCAAAAGGGAGATTGGGAAGAAGACACTGTCTTTTACTGCACCAAAGATGTATTGCAAGCATCAAGTTTGCCTTCTCTGCAATCTTGGAAATAGAAGTAGCAGCAGGAGATTTCCTTGGGGCTTGGTGGAAGGAGTAGGTTCAGGTCATCTGCAGAAAAGTTTTGTCCTTGTTACCACAAAAAAGCCAAAACTCTTGAAACATTCAGGAAGGCTGCAGCTTGCTTCCAAGACAGGATAAGCTTATGGCAGTAGGTTTTCCGTGCATGGCTTTTTCCCTGGTATGTGGTGGCACATGGCAGAGGGCTGTTCTCCCTTAGTTATTCTTCTTCTTCTTTCCTTGTTCACAGCATTCTGCCAGAAACCCGTTCTTCCCTCCTCTCTGTTGCAGCATAGTGGGAATCTTGAGATTCTTTTTTTTTCTTTCAGTGAGGGCTTCTCCTAAATACTGTTTCCCCCTCAGGTTTGTCAAGGAACTGAATCACATGTTCAATCTGCTACAAGGAAGCCCTGACAAACTCAGAAGAATACTAAATAGGCCAACTAAATGATTCTTTTATTAACTGGTGCTTACAGTTACTTTGAAACACTGATGGCCCTGAATTTTTAATAAGAAAAACAAGTGTGAGAATGCAAGAAGTGGACATCCAAGTTTTTACAAAAGAAAACATTTATAGTTTTTATGGGGGGTTTTTTTGTTGTATTTTTTCCCCCCTTTTCAGTCTTTGGTAGTTTTCCTTTATATTTCTTTCTAGTTTAAAAAAAAAAAAATCTGCAAATCTGTTTTTTTAAAATAGTGGATGGCAGGATAAATGTTTAGCCTTTGACTAACGCAAAGTGAAAGAACTTCAGGCATCTTATCCTTCTCCACAAAGTATTTTGTTGTTTTAGCACTCCATCCATTTATTAGATTCCTGCTTGACAATTACACCATGTCCGTTCATTCTTTAGTTAGTTGTCACTGCAAGTGAAGAATGGACATCAACAGCTGAATCACTTTCAAAATGTGAATTTGATCAGGCAGTCATATAATATAGCTGATGCCACAAAGGGCTTTACAAGTCTGTTTGTTGAGAGTGGTGATCTGTCATGTCTTTGTTCCTGAAAACAGATTATGAAATGCAGAGAAAATAATTGCTTCTGTAGATAAATCTATCTGGATGTGTCACACAACTTGATGTTCTACTTACTTGCACTGACTGCTTCATACTGAGGGATTTTCAGTTTTGTTTGTTTGGGGTTTTTGTTTTGTTTTGGGTTTTTTTTTGGTCAGTTGGTTGGGTTTTTTTATTGTTTACTGTTGAAGTCTGAGGTGCAAAAGGGGAAAAAATAATGAACTTTGTTTCTTGTACATCTGCAATGGAACAAGAGTACAAGGTTTTAAATATTTTTTTTCTGCTTGTTTCCTTGCAATAAAACATCAGAAATTTCCAAGACAGGCAAATGCTGCATGTCAGAGCTAATGATATAGAACTTTTTCAGTTGTAAGGGACCTGCGAATATCATCTAGACCAGCTGTCTGACCTCTTCAGTCTAGAATGATGTGAGCTATGGATACATTAAAACACTAAAGGAATGATTTTGGATTTAGCAGCTTTTTCAAATGAGAGGTCTTCAAAGAATTTCTTTGCTCCTTTCTGGGTGAGAACTTGCAGTACTTACTTAGAACACCCAACATGTCTTCCATTTATATCAGACAAAAGCTAGATTTGACATGTCAGATATTACAAATCTGACACAAAAATAACCTGGCATTCTGTCATCTCTTTTTTTCTGAGAAATGGGATTTGCATAAAATTCTCCTATATACCTTTTTGTGTCTTTAGGCCTTGCTGTTGCATAAAAGGGCACAATCCAAATTGAAGGAAAAAAAGGAAAATAATGTAATCTGAAAAAGAGATTTTTTTTGATGTGAATAGGTAGCTGAACTTCTAGCCTGACAGTGATGAAACATGTCAAATATGTCCCTTGAAATTTTAAATGCTGTAAATCTTGAAACAAAAAGTGGTATGGAAATGGAGTTGGTTTCCCTGAAGTAAGCAAAAATCTGAAAGCTACTGTTCTGTCTTCATGTTTGTAGACTTTGTCTAGTGTTTCTGTAATAAGAAAAAGAAATTTATACCAACTGTCCTAACGCAGATAACTGGAGGAGCAGGGTTTGTGGGTTCTCATCTTACTGACAAACTAATGATGGATGGCCATGAGGTTACAGTTGTGGACAACTTCTTTACGGGCAGGAAAAGAAATGTGGAGCACTGGATTGGTCATGAGAACTTCGAACTGATAAATCACGATGTCGTTGAGCCCCTGTACATTGAAGGTAAGTAGACTCTGCTTTGGTATTTGCACTTAGTTGTGCTTTACTCTTCTGAGTACCTCTAAAGAAATTAAATTTATGCACTAAATTTTGGATTTATCTATTTAATAGCTCTGTGCTTTGTTTGTTATTAGTCTGTTTTCTGTGACCACTATGGAGTGAGAGGTTCAGAGCACTTTTGTCTTTGAAATCAGTTCTTCATGAGTGGGTGAGAGGAAGGAGATCTTAAAAATTTCCTGATGTGAGTGATTTTGTGAGAAGGCAAGATGACAGTGGGTCAGTCTGTCTGTTCCATCCATTGTCCCATTTCCCTGTGTGCCTGCCCAGGCTTACACACAGAGTCTGCAGTCCAGATATTTCATTAATTGCACCATTTAATTCAGGGCTTCAGTTACATTAGACTTGCATCCTACAACTGTGTATGGTTAGTTCAGGGAACTAAGGGAAGTTAGTTTTCTCTCAAGTGTCTTCTGTACAAAACATTGCTCCTAATTTAGGTACAGGCATTCTACAACCTGTAGAATACGAAAACGGCAACACCAAATTTCCCTGGTTTTCAACAGAAAACTTAAAAAAACTTTCCTAGACAAGGAAAGAAACCGAAAAACATTCTACTTCAAAGCAGTAGCTCAACATCTAAGCCATGATAAACCTCAAACTACGATGCCATATTGTAAGATAGCATTAAGGTAGTTGTATTTGTGGGATACATGGGTTTATAGACTTTTATGGGAGTATATGAGTATATAATGAATCAATGAAAGCATTACTCAAATTACACTGCAGTTCTGATGACTTTGCTCCATCCCTTTAAAACTCTGTAGCAATAGAGTTGTTCATTCTTTAAAACGAAAAAAATGAATCTGTCGTATTTTTGTGTTCCTGCTCAATTCTAATGGGTGGGATTTCACAGAAAAAATCTCTAGCAATTGCATCTCTTGTATGATTGCTTGTGATGAATTCCTAACAACACTACTGGACCAGTCCTGCAAAAACACATGCTTCTGCTCTGTTTTGACAATGCACTGGTTTAGTTACTCCTGTTATTTTACTTCAAACATTTGCTTCTACAGACAGAATAATGGGACAAGGATCTTACTGATTCCAGGTGCTGGTAGCTTATACTTCAACCACTTCAATTTGTCAGCTTTCCTAATCTTTCCCCTGCATTACCTTCTTTCTGGCTGATTGCACCTGAGACCTTCTCAGAGAATTATCATCATTGCTAATACTGTTGCCCAACTAACTAGGCACTAATGAATGCGAATTCTGAAATCCTTCGGCTGCCTTTCCATGTTCTGTGTAATTAAGATACCAATTCCACAGTTTGTGCTGACAACAAATTATAGCATGTTATTCAGTGGGTAGTTTATTGAATGTCTTCTCATCCTCCAGAAGTGTAAATTGAAGCTGGCATGGCTATATGTTAAAATAAAATTAACTTTCATGCACTAGTATAAGAACATGATAAAATTTGATTTCATTGCAGAGTTTAGAGTTCGGTAAGGCAGTAAGGGATAGTTCTTGCAACAGATTAACAAGTTTGCATACAGATCAGATACTTCTTTTCTTAGTTCCATTTTCTCCTTTTCACTTGTTAATAGAAGTTGCAATGACTGTGAACTCATGACAAAAAGTAGGTTCATATCTAGAGAATTTCTGTGTATTTGCTGTCCTGTTTAAGCTGAGTCATATTAGGTCATTTGACAGTTGAATTCCAGAGAGAGTAATCAGTGCTTTATTTGTGATAGAGACCTCATTTCTGGTCTAGAAAGAACAGTGATTTCACTTTTGATTTGGAAAAGTGAATTTAGTCTCAAGATTCATAGTTTTGAGCTTCACAGTGATGCCCACACACAATCTGCCTTGGCTGCGTCATTGTCTTTGATCCATGGCATGAAGTGGGACTCAGCATTCTTGAATCCTGATCTAGGTTGGGCAGAGACAACAATAAATCACCTAAACACACATTTTATTCCTTAGTCCAGTGATAGCTCTGGTTAACTGTAATGCTGACTGTCTTTCTCCTCCTATACTAGGATTTCCTTTGCTTTAGCATTTGGAAATGTCATTGGAAAATGCACAAGAACATAGCTTTCACTTGGGCTTTTTCAAGCAGAAGAACAAAGATCCTGAATTCTCTAATGGAATGAAATTAGTTTAGGAATCTCGAAATATGGAAAATAGTAAAAAAAAAATTCTGAAATAGTTCTATTAACCCTTTTTTCCTATTTTAGTTGAATTCTACATTTTTTAAATATTTCAGGTTTTTTAAGATATTTTCATTATAGCCTTATCCTTATATAGAGGTTTAATACACTAATAAATGGGCTTTCTTGATGCAGAAAGACATTTTTTTTCTGAGGAGTGGTCTATAAAGAAAAGAATCTCGTATTACTCTGTTTTGTATTATCAGGAAAAAAATACAGAAATTCACCTTTACTTATATTCTGCCTCATTCTTTACATTCTTTCAGTTTACAGTCTCCCTAAGATAGTTACTCGTGGGCACTGGGGCACATGTTCCTACTAACAGTAAAGACATACAGATATTATTTGGAGAGCAAATGAGAATGGATGCTTGGTCTGGTGTTATTGCAATCCACTCCACTTCAGAGTAATAAACTGCATTAAACAATGTCAAAGGCAATTTTAGATTAAATAAGTGTAGGTCATATGTAATATGCTTGGTTTACATAGTGGCTTGAGAATTAGCTCTGTCTTGTTTGTACCCACCTTTGCATTAGAGTTGACTGTGTGTTTGTAGACAACATTAGGTTTTGTTTTTATATAATTTTGAGCCCCTGAAGTCTGTATTTCTAGTGTGAAATAGTTATGCTTAAGTATGTGTATAAACAAAATCCAAGCAAAAACCCCAAACAAACAAAACAAACACCACCACCACCACCCCCCCCCAATCTCCCAAAAAAACCCAAAGAACAACCCCAACCCCAAAAGCATATACATATCTCCACCTTGGAAAAAAAGCCAACCAACCGACGAAAAAAAACTAAAAAAACCCCCACACCATACACCCCTCAAAACACACACACACAAAAATAGAAGCCATTTCCAAGTTGATGTAGTAAGATGGTAGTCATTCTATAAATTGGATTCCTGAAAGACAAGTACTGTCTCTCAATTTTCAGTCTTGAGACCTGGTTATCAAATGCCATTGGGCACACACACCTTCTTTTCTACAATAGCTCCACCAGTTGAATAAATGTAAAAGAAAACCTCAGACTGGTATGCATAGCCTGTATCCTTCTCCTGCTGGTGTTTCTTCTTCCTGCTTCTTCAGCAACCTTTGGAAGCCTTAATACAATCCTCTGTAAGGTGATAGATGCATATTCCATTTAAAACCTCCCCATCTGAAAGATGTCCTCAGCTGAACTATTTCACAGTTCACATAAACACACTAAGGCCTTGGGTTTCTTCTTGGTTCCTTGTGGGATTTTTTGTTTGTTGTTTTTGTTCTGCCACACCTTTCACAAATTTGAAACAAACATGGGCCTAAAAATGCCAGAACTTTCCAGTCATCAGTGAAAACCCTTAGAATCATAGAATCATCAAAGTTGGAAGAAAACTTTAAGATCATCCAGTCCAACTGTCAACCCAGCATTACCACCTTAACCCCTAAGCCACTAAACCATATCACCCAGCACCAGATCGAGATGACTCTTTAACACCTCCACGGATGGTGACTCAGCCACCTCTCCAGGCAGCCTATTCCAATGTCTGATCACACTAACAATGAAAAATTCTTTTTTAGTATCTACTCTGAATCTCCCTTGTCTCAGCTTAAGGCCATTTCCTCTGGTCCTCTCACTGTAGGCATGGCAGGACAGACTGGACCTCACCTCACTACAACCTCCTTTCAGATAGTTGTGGGGAGTGATGCAGTCACCCCTGAGCCTCCTTTTATTGGGATTAAACAAACCCAGCTCCCTCAGCTGTTCCTCGTAAGACATGTTTTCTAGACACTTTTTGAGCCTTGTTGCTTTTCTCTGGACAGGCTCCAGCACCTCAATGTCCTTTTTAAAGTGAGGGGTCCAGAACTAAATGCATACTTGAGGTGTAGCCTCACCAGTGCCAAGTACAGGGGAACAGTCACTTCCCTCATCCTGCTGGCCACGCTGTTCTTGATAGAGGCCAGGATGCTGTTGGTCCTCGGTGGTGCACTGTTGGCTCATATTGAGCCAGCTGTCAAACAACACCCCAAAGTCCCTTTCTGCTAAACAGCTCTCAAGCCACTCCTCCCCAAACCTGTAGCACTGCACGGGATTGTGACTCAAGTGCAGGACCCAGCACTTTGCCTTACTGAACTTTATGCAGTTGTCCTTAGTGCATTGATAAGTCTGCCCAGGCCTCTGCAGAACTTTCCTACCCTTGAGCTGATCAACACTCCCACCCAGCTTAGTGTCATCTGCATATTTACTGAGGGTGCACTTAATCCCCACATCAGTTGACTCAACTGAACTGATTTCATTTCACCAATCACAGATGTTTTGAAAAATATCAGTATAATACTTCTAAAATTGCCATCTGTGGCAGCTGAAAGCAAAACAGGTTATTTCTTTTTTGGGCAGAGTAGTGAAGAGTAGTTCCATTCTGATGTTCAAAGACTTGTTAAAACAAATGCACATGCACTGCATAATCGATATAATACAAATGGCAGAGAAGAAAAGTGTGTGTAAGTGGTGAATAAGGATAAACTGTTTTATAGCTTATGTCCTGAAATTAACTCATCTTCAATTATTTCCATTAAATAAAGCTGTTTGGTTTTGGTCTTGTTTTGTTGTTTTAATTCTTAATGCCAGCAGTCTGATTTCTAGAAAAACAGTTCTTAAATGTTGGCTCTAATTTCAGTGACTCTTGTGAATGCAAATTTAGTTTTGGCTCTTCTGACTTTCACTGAAAAGCTTTCAAAATGATAGAACAAAAACACATTTTGCAAGTTGAGAGAAGTGGTGCAAGTATGTGGCATATATAGTTATGAGGAGATGGAGTTTTCAGAGTTTTCAGGAGGTGTTGCAGTTGTTAGTTACAGACATAGGTAAATAAAGTAGCTGTTTATAGAACTTTATTAGATCATTTGTTTGACTGGGACTTAAAAAAACCTTATCGTTTTAAGAACTTTGCTGGCTTGTGGGTCTGAGTTGATTTTAAGGCTAAAACCAAGTCTCACAAAATTGGTCAAAAAAATAGGATATAGCTTCCTGAAGTCAGGATGATAACATTTTACTAAGCACTGTTCCACAGTATCTTCAGATCGTCTCACAGGTAACTTAAAGCACATACAAACAGAGGCAGAGGGGGTATCTTCAACACATTCCTTTTTCTTTTTTCTTGTGTACTTCCAGATTTTTCCCTTCCTAGTCTTTGTTCCCTATGACAGATACTTAATACCTTTAACTTGGTGGTTTTAGATTGTACAGTTAGGGAAAGTTATGGCAAGGCAGAGGACATGCACTACTTAATTTTGTTTGTCCAGAGCTGAGCGCAGTGGTGCCTCAGTCTCTGAAGTGAAGCTCTCCAAAACTTCTGCAGTATGAGCAATATGGTAAACCTTTATGAAGTTATTCTAGTTTGCCTCAAGTTACAGACAACATTTTTAACATCAGGGAAATTAATTTTACTTGAGGTCCTTTTTAGTTCAGGGCAATAGAAATGTCTCGCTTCACTGTGTCAGCTTCTCTGGCCTGACCTACAGTAATGGAATTGGCATAGCTGATTTTATGTCAAGCTGTAAAAACTTGTTTGTACACTTCTGATCAAAGCTTTTCTGCTTAGTCCTTCCTGACTAGCAAATATAGTGATGGATGCAGGTGCTTAGTGGACTTAGTGACCCGTTTAGTCCTTTCTGGGACTATGATGTGTGTTGAAAATGAAATTGAAGATGGTCATTTCCTGTCGTAGGAAAGGTGGTAGATTCCTCCCTTACTAATTACATAGGAAGCGTAGAGAACACATGTGTTACTATGGCTAGAAAATAAAGAAAGATTATATGAGGGAAGGTAGATTTATTGCAGTATTTTGTAGAAGTGAATTTTTATATTGATCATTCTTGTTTAGCATTAAGGAAGACACAAGACTGAATATTTGTGTCCAGATTTAGGTATTGCAGATTCCATGTATGCTAAATTTTAGGGATTTTTTTTTAGCTTTTCACCTGGAAAAGGGCATAATTGACAAGTGTTAGTTTCTGTTTATTTTCCAATATGTTACTTAAACTTTATGTTGAGCATAAATTTCTATATTTGCTACTCTATACCTGGCTTGAATGTTTATGCCAGCTTCTGTGTCTATGCTGTTTTGAAATGAATTTAATTTTTTGCCTTTCTTTCAGCAAAATTTTAAGAAATTTGTTTAATCTTTCTTTATTAGTAGTCTGCCATCCTGTGCTTGGTAAACTACTTGCTATTGTGTTCCAGTGGTTTAGAGAGTTCTAATCCCCAAAATGAGTTAAGTACAAAACTTTCGGAATTTTATTGTTCTCATTTGTTCTTCTTTTATGGTCCTAACTTACTTAGTGAAGCTTTGCACAACCATTCACACGATTATTTTCAAATAATGCACTATGATTTATTTGCAAAGCTACAGCTCAAGGCTTCTTGGTGGGCAGAATTAAATGCCGTAAAACTTTTTTTCGTCACCTCATGTAATAAGGAAGAGGTGTGGAGGTCAATTAGTAGATGCATTTCTTTCTGTCTTCCAGTAGCTACTGTCCCAGGCACCCAAACAGTTAATCCTGTGAAAAGCTGTAGCTAGGATAGCTTTCCAGTTATGACTGAGTTAAGTTTCCTGATATCTTAAATAACTATAAGCTTCTTGCTAGAGCACACAAGGTTGTCAGCCAGGCTAGGTAGACGGCTTTGTCTGGCTGGCCTGATGAAATTCTGAGACAAAAAAATAGTAGGTGTTTTTTAGACCTGACAGTTCATAGAGAGAAGGTGGAAGGAGTAATAATTGTTCTTGTCTCAGCATTGTCAGTTTGATGGATCAAATGGGACAAGTTTGCAGGAGAAACTTGTCTTTTCACCCTACTGAAATGTCCAGCATTCTCTAAATGTTTTGGAAAAACAGTGATTGGTCTAAGGCTTGATATACTAAAGATTTCTTAATAGGCAAGAGGGAAAGTCTTGGAGCTGCTTGTCTGCCTGTCCCTTTGATCTAGAAGATGGCCATCTGACACTTGACAAATATCCCGTCTTCCGTCTCTCTGCTGGTTCTGCTTTTGCTGAACCTTTTCAGCACAGGGTTCTATTTTTGGCTTTGTACATATGGGAAAAAGTACGTTGAGGCAAACCATGCTGAGACAGGCAAGACTGTACTTCTGGCAAGGAAAACCTGGTTTTTTCCCCCAGCTCCTTCTCTTTGTTTCATTTAAAGCAGTTGTTAGCTGGGAAACAAAAGGAGAAATAAAGGACTAAAAGGAGAAGCGTGTTTTCACTTTTTTTTTTTTTCCAACACTGTTCATTACACTTAATTTCTTTTTTAAAATAAATAAATAAACTTGAAGATTATAAGAAACTTTTGGGACTTTGTATTTATATGCATTTGTTTGTAGCTAACAGTTATAGGACCACTTGTATGATCACAGGCCTAGCTTGTGTGGCAAAAAGGAAGGTAGTTTTGACCCTGTTTATCTGAGTTGTCACATACCATTAAAGGAACCCCTCTTATAGGAGCTGCCGTGTGGCAAAAATTCAGCAGGTATCTGGGGGAAAAAAAAAAAAGTTAAGTGGATGGAGAGGGAGGCAGGAAGGAGTTCACTACTGCTTCAACAGACTAAGATTGTGCAGTTAATTACTGACAGACCACAATGCTTTTGAAGTGACATTTTCACTTTGCAAAAATTTCACCACAGCTTGCTGAAAACTAGATTTAGAAGGTGTTGTGATGGAATAGGTAGGTAGAAACGGTAGAAACAGCATAAAACTCAGGTCAGAGTTCAACTCTGAGTTGGCTGCAGGTGACTTCAGCTATTGCTGTGTTCATTTTTCTTAGCCACTGTTCTTGAATTACCTGCTGTCTGCAAACAGCATTCAGTGACTTCGCTGAGCATTCCTTTTGCCAGCTTCCAGCCTACCCTTTTCTTTGGTTTCATTACAGTACCATGCTGTGGGAAGGGGATGCCTATATTCAAAGGCATAACTTGTGTCAGTCAAGTTATTCATATTCAGGGCTCATCTGTAGGAGGCATGTCAAACAGACCAACTAAACTTTACCCCATGCTACATTTTTGCTTTATTTCCCCAGCACAGAAGTTGATTACAGTTTTATTCACTGCTTAAGCTTACAGTGTCAACAGTGACCAAAGCAAGGAGTAATTATTCCATGTCACGCTTCATCACACAGAGCAATTAACAAGCTTCAAGACGCAGACAGAATCCTAAAAGTTTCAGTTGCAGGCAAGGCTTGGAATCAAGCCTGAGCTGGGAGCTTGCTTCCTCCAAGTCTCACTGCATTAGGCAGTCTTTGGATGTTATTTGTGTTGTTATTATTGGTGCCTTGTGTGGCAGGTTTTCTCTTGATGCTGTACCAGAGTTGATAGTGGTTGGAAATTACTGTTTCCTGTTGATTCAAGAACAAATAGCAGAAGATCTGCTACATGAAATTGTACTACTCGGCACCTTTTTGTGTGAGAATAAATCCTCGCCAATACAGCTGCCAGAACTGTATCTCTCTAGCTTTTGACATCTTTTAAGCAGCTGTTCATCTCTGCTCTAGAGATAAACCTAACCTGCAGACCTGCAGACCAACAGCACAGCAACATATAAGAAATAGATATATTTTGTGGCATCTGCTTCAGCATACTGACAAATACCATTACTCTCTCATGACAGTAAAACTTACAGTGATAGTCATGCAGATTGCCTTAGAAACTCATCCCATATATATGCTGATATTAATTGTTCTCTGGGGTGAGGTTTGACTTGAAAGAATTTCTCTTCATTTTGGTCCCTATTGATATTATAAGCTTAAGCAGGGAACAAAATTTAATCATAATGTATTTTGCTGGATTTCTCGTGTGGTGGCATTAATGCAGGGCTGCAGCGTTGGCTAAACTTTGACATGCTTGCTACAGATAAGCTGATATACACTTATCTATGTTGCATAGAAGGCAGGAGCTGAGCTTGCCCAGTAGACTTAAACACAGAGGTTAATCTAGAAAAACTGGACATTATGTGCAAGCACACTTCATTAAGGATTCAGAAAGAAAGTAGGTTAAATATTTTACCTTGCCAATTTGGTCAGTAAAGTATTATTATCAGAACAAATGCTTATCTTAGAAAGGATGTTATGTTTTAATATGAAGGAGGTTTGTGTTTTGAAGACTTTTAATGAATTTTAATTCTTTTATTGCTTAATAGACTATTGAAAAGTGTGCCTTTCACATGGATAAATCAAGCCACTTATATATGCCGCTGCTCTAAATCTGTGCTTTTTTATATATTAGAGAGGTCAGAAAGCAAAGAATTGTGTGTTTACTTTGTCAAATGAAATTTGAGAATCAAGAAGGAAGGGAAGTCTTCAACAGGAAGCACATTTTTCTAACATTTCAGCATTCTCAGATAGTTGTGAGCAGGGGATAACTTCATATTTGATATTTCATTTTTTCATATAGTGATGGGACAAGCGGTAATGGCTTTAAACTGAGAGGGTAGATTTAGATTAGAGAAAGGGAAGAAGTTCTTTACTGTGAGGGTGGTGAGGCACTGGAACAGGTTGCCCAGAGAAGTTGTGGATATCCCATCCCTGGAAGAGTTCAACGCCAGGCTGGATGAAGCTCTGAGCAACCTGGTCTACTGCAACTCCCTGGTCTACTCCATTGCAGGGGAGTTGGAACTAGATGATCTTAAAGGTCTTTTCCAACCCAAACCATTCTGTGGGGTTTTTTCCCTACTAGATGTAATTCATATACAGCTTGTGCTGTGGAAGCAAGTATAGTTACATTTAAATGGAGAAAAAGAAAAAAAAAAGTTCATTTGAAAGTCAAGGATGCTTCTACCCTGATTTTAGTAGTAAAGATAATTTAAAACTGGAGAAAAACGTTCATTATGTCACAGATACTGTGAAAGTTAAACCCAACGGAGGGATGAAAGGAATCAATATGTGGTCAAAATACAGCTTTGTTTTTTAATGTTGTGATTTGCTACTGCTTGTTAAAACACCTAAGGAAATAGTTAAAAAGCAAAAACATTTGTTTGACCAATGGTGTTCTGTTCTAGGGCAAGACAACCTTATGTCATGCAGTATTTTCTTTAGTCAAAATATCACCTAGCCTTGACTTTTCCAGGTTCTTTCAGGTTTCAGTGCTGAGTCTTCCTGAAAAAAAACCCCACTACTTTTCTTTTGAAATACGAAGAAGGAATTATTTTCCCTCTATTTTGTCCTGCCATTCTAATTCTTACCTCACCTTTTTATTGCTTTTTTTGGATGACCTTGGTGTAGAGAATTTGTTCTTTCTTAAAGATCACTATCTTTCGTTTGATCTTATGTTTAAATTATTTTATTTTTTTTTGCATTTGCTTATCCATGGGTGTTTTTTCACATAGTTGTGGCTGGCTGTGATTCATGTTACATAGAGGACAGAAAGAAATTTGCATATTTACAACAGTTGTGTTATGAACGACTTGCAGGTTGAGCTTTTGAATATCGGATACTGCCCGTGAAAATGAGTCCAATTTTCATTGCTTTGTTTTCTTTATAGTTGAACAAAAAAATCCTTGTTTCCCTGTAGTGTCTTCAACCTTTGCATTCCTATCTCAGACGATGAATTTTGACTAATGCATAGGTTAATTATATTTCATAATGGGGAGTGGAGGGGCACTGAAATCTCTGTATTGGCTTCTGGTTTGTGTATTGGTTTTCTTAATTAAAGCTAAAATGCTGTATTATCCAAAGCATAACATAGAACAAAGGTAACATAGGGAAAAAAGGACAAAAGTTGCATGCTTGTATCTTACTGTATATATTTAATATATAAATATGATACAAAGCCCATTAATGTTTCATTGACAAATGGTTTAGAAATATAAATACAATATTTATTTTTCCAAATGGTTCCTCCTAGTATTAAAAAAATGTTTCTACCATTTTTGCATCAAATTCCATTTCAGAAAATATTCTGAAGCTTGTAGTCACTTAAAAACTTGAGGGTAACAGATTGTTGCAAATACTTTTGCAACTTCTAAACATTTCTGACATACTCATAAGTAAAATTTTTACAAGTAAAAAGTGTGAACACCAACACAGTCATCTGTATCTTGTCAGCAGTGTTAAGATATATATTATGCTTTAGGTTTTGTTTTACTAAAAATTAAGTCTTTCATATGGTTTGCATATATATTATCTGTAAGTAGCAATACAGGAAGTGCTGAGTTCCAGTGCTAGGAAATGCATGGAGAAGTACTTGTTTCTTAACTCTAATGCTGTCTCCTTTAGTATGTTCATGGGAAAATAATAATGCTCCCCCCCTCCATTTTTTTCTAGTTGACCAGATCTATCATCTAGCATCTCCTGCTTCTCCTCCAAATTACATGTATAATCCTATAAAAACATTAAAGACCAACACTATTGGGACATTAAACATGCTGGGTAAGTAGAATTTTTTTTCTTACTTAACTTGGTTAAAATAATATAGCCTGGACAGAGTTGCTGGGGAGAGGGGAGGGTGGAGTGGATGAGTTGTACATTTTAAAAAGTTATTTCTTTAAGAAAAATACGGTTGGGGGTATTTTTACTGTCTTTGTACTTTTCCTTTAAATATATCTGTAAATAAACACTGACAATGTGTCTGTCAAAGCACAAGAACTTTGTGCCTGTAACTTGGCTATGGAGTGTGCAGTAATTATAAAAGTCACAGGAACAATTAAGATCATGGGATTTCATAGCAGGGTTTTGTTCACGACTGCACTTTTCACTTTGGTGACAGGAATGTTCTCATGATTGCCATGAGTGACTGTTCCTTTCCACCACAGCAAGTGTTGAAGTAGGTGGAACTGCACCCTCTTGTGCATGCCTTGGCTAGCAGATTCTGAAAGAATGTTCAATGTCTGGCTTCATGCTAAATTGCTACAAGGCAATGTTTACAGCTTTGTCTGTTAGGTGTTATGCTGGGAATGGGCCAATGAAAAGAAGACCTCAAACATTTGCTATTTTTTCCTTCCATCTTTGATCCATTTGGTATATGCTGCAGGTTGATCTGTGTGTCAGTGATCCTGTAAGAGTTGTTATGAGTCCGAAAAACTCTTGGGCCTTAGCTCAGCTGAGTTTCTCATCTGAGTGATACTCTAAAGTGTAGAATTCAGAGAATTAAGTGATTTAGAAGCTATTGAGGTACCAGAATGGCATAGCTGAGAGATTTCTTTGATTTTCCATGCCAACTTGGAGACCAGAAAGTCACTGAAATGGAGTGCAGTCTCAAGTAAGATCATCCAGGCAGTTTAAAGGGGCATAATAGAAGAGAAATTATTGATTCTTGTCCTATAATGTGTTATTCTCTATCAGTTTCTTTACGTAGCTTATCTTTAAGCTGCGTAAAGAAGGATTTGGTAGTCATAATATAGTGTGTTATTTCAAGATCCTAATTTCCTAAGTGGTTTATGCTTCCTTGGCCTTTATTTAGGTTGTAATACATTAAGCACTTGGATCTTGATTCATGGCAATTTTTAGTCCCAGAAGCAAGTACATCACATGTGAGTGCTGCTCTGCTGTTTCTTAAGTTTTCTAGTTTGGGAGTGTGAGCTATGGATGTGATTTACAGCTAGATCTGTCTAGTAAAATCAAATTCTCTTTAAAAACATGTAAAACAGGATCACACTGAAACAACTAATGTGACTGAAAGATTCTTGCACTTGCTCTTAATTGTGTTCTTCTTTCCCCATTGTCCAAAATTTAGGGTTAGCTAAACGTGTTGGAGCACGGCTGCTGCTGGCCTCCACATCGGAGGTGTATGGAGGTAAGAAGGATAAAACAACATTTAGAGCTTTTTAGATATGATTGTATATAAGGGAATTTACAAATATTTTGTCAGATGTCAGAATGATAGATTTTCATCACTGTCTTAGCTTGCCTTTTTATCAGATGTACTTCTAACACTTCAAAGTGTGAGAAGGATATTTACAATGCTTGCTTTACATCTCTAGTCACCAATGGTGTCAGGAGACTTGGAGTATTGTTTAGACCTTTCCTATATCCTGGTTTACATCTCTTTTTCTGAAAGGCTTGTGGGGAAACTGAGTGTTGAACTCTAATTAAAATCCAGATGCCATAATGAAAACCTGTGAGGAAAGAACATTTCAGTAGTATATATACATCTTTTCCCAGACACAAATTGTATTGTTAGCACTTAATTGTAAGATTTAGCAATCACTCTGGTGTGTAAGAGACAAGGATGTAACCTCCAAGCTAAGAAAATAATGGGTGGTTGTGCAGGTTCTTGTGATGATGTCTTTTAAAATGTAATGTTCAGCAACAGTGCTATATCTCTCCATCTTCCTTGTAGTGTTAGAAGTGTTGAGAGAATGACAGATAGAATCCTGGCTGGATGCAGTGAGAATCTTTAGTACTTCCTTGGGGTGTAGGACAGACCGTGCGGCTACTGGGGAAACTTCCTGCTGTTCTGAACTGTTGCCTAATTGGTAATAGTGGGGTTCCAGCATTAGTGGAGATACTCAGGCACAGTCACCTGCTCAACCTGAGTAAATTTGAGAGTCTAGACTATAAAGAACAAATAAGCAAACAAAAAATGGTCATCTGTGTCACAACATACAAAGCTTTGTGAGCAAGAAGTGAGGAAGGACAAAGAATGCACCTTCAGGTTTACAGTTTTGGTGGAACAACTTCAGTCAAGAAGGTTCAAAGCAAGTATCCAAGCAAGAGATCACTAAGATGACTGACCAGCCAGATAAGTGGCTTGAACACGTGCAGCATTCCTGCTGCCTCCCATGCCTTTGATTATCCATGGTCATTTCTCTCCAGAGAAAAATGGTAGCTTCAAAGACTCTTCTGTAATTGAGCAAACTTCCTTCTGGAACTAGGGACCAACAGGCAAAAAAAAAAAACCTGCCATGTTTTGCACCCTCGTTCCTCTACTGCAACCTGCTGGCTGAAGTGGAAAACAAAACTCTCATTATCAGGCTTTGTTGTGTCAGTAAATCCAATGTAACAGGGAGAGAGTACTCAGATTATAGTTTGACTAAACAGGTAAAGTAATTGTGCTGAAAAATAAAGGACAGAAAATAAAGTCAGAAGATATATATTAGCAGTTTCCAAACAGGAGTTCTGAAAGGAGTGTTACGTAGAGAGTTTCCAAGTGCTTTTCTGCCAGAAAGGACATAGAAAACTGGAGGAACCTTCCGCACCACAGCATCTTTTGAGACCCTTTTAAGATTGCTACAGGCTTTTATAATCGTGTAAAACCTCTATGTATTTACCATTGTTCTGTGGCTTTTCGTATGGCAGAAATTCTTCTGTAATCATGCCTGAGCAGCATTAAAACAGAAAAGTTTAATCAGAACTGACTGTCAAGGTTGTTTCAAAAATTAACCTGTAACACTTGAAAGTTTTGTAGTAACATATGCAAACTTCAAATCCAATAAAAATTATACAGCCACACATGCAGCAAAGGGGAGAAGTTTAACAGAGTGTTTGTATTTTTTCAAGCATATAAAGCACATAGCATCAAGGTTCTTGGGTGATTGTTGGTTTTTTTTTTTAATAATCAAGAACTTCTGTACTGGATCAAACCAAGGGATTGTCTAACCTGATAGCCAGTAAAAAGGCTTAGGGTAAAATAGAAAAAACATAACAAGTACATTGTTGTACTCTCTTTAAAAAATGCAGTACTTCTCCATTTTGTCCATTTTTCTTTCCTTGTTTCTTATTTTATGAAACTTGAATATGGTTTGATTTCTTTTTTCTAAGTGCAGTAAAAAGTGCTACCTACATAACCTGTAATATTTCCGCTGAAGTACATTAGGTAACAGTCATATTGGTGCCCTCTGTTTGCACACTCTGTCCCAGAAAGCATTTGGCTGTTGTTTGGTTGTACTCGGTTATCTTACTAGGCTTGCATCTTCTATTACTGTCATTTTCATGGCTCCATTAAATGCAATTTTAAGGAATTGTGTTGAAATGTAAGAGTCTTTTAAATGTATAGTTCAGAGAGAAGCCGTTCAATTGTATAACATGAGTGATCTACTGAAAGTCACCTTTTGATAGGTCTTCATTTAAGGTGGTTTTCTTTCCCCATAGATCCTGAAGTTCACCCTCAGAATGAGGATTACTGGGGCCATGTGAATCCAATAGGTCCAAGAGCCTGCTATGATGAAGGAAAGCGGGTTGCAGAGACCATGTGCTATGCATACATGAAGCAGGTATTAAACTTGTATCAGATTCAGTGTTTTTTCTGTAATTAATGAAGGCCAGCATATGGCAAGACCGTAATATGTGTATTTAGGAGTAGGCGGGCGATAGAGAATGTCTTGAGTAGGAACACTTACACTATAACTGCAAAATATGTTTTCTTTAATGGGAGGGTTTTATTGCTCCCATCTGTTCTGTGTTTTCAAATGAGCAGTGCTCTTGAAGAAAATGTGCCTTAGTCTTCTTAATAGGTGATAGGTAATATGTAATAGGTAATATGTCTATAGGTAATAGGTAATATGTCTTTCAGTTTCGTAAATGGTTTTTAGACAAATTAAACTGAGGTGACCGTACTGTGCTGAGAAGTGAATAGGGCCATTACTGATAAATGTGGAATGTTTAATGAGCATAATCAAAATCAGAATATACGGGTAAAAATGAGGAAATTCTTTAAAAAGTACTTTTAAACACTTTAGTCCTAAAAACATGTAGGTACAAACACAGACCTTAATGGAAGATATGAATACTTAGCTATGTGATGTGCTTTTTCAGACAAATACAGTAACATGAGGATAAAAATGCAATTTAAAATTTGTGAAATGATATGTGCCAATTTTCCTGGGTTTCATAATCAGCAGGTAGAAACTCATCATAAACTAATACAGCATTGACTCTTGACCTGTGTATGAATCTTGCTTAATTGTGGTTCATCAGATTTCTGGGAGATATTCAAGTAGAAAATGTGGCACACTAAAGAAAGTTGTATCAGCATTTCATGTTAATTTACAGCCTTGATATACAAAGGTATAAATCGAAAATAGTGTATTCTGTAGAATTTTAAACATTTAAGTTATAAAATACTAGAAGCTGAAGTGATAAGACTTTAGGATGTTTAGCACAGAGGTTGTAGTAATTTTGTCTAATCTCTTCTGCCAGACAGAGAAGGCAGAGATTCCTGCCTCCTTTGTTCTTTTTTAAATCATTTAAGGTCCAACATGGTGGTACTGCTCTTGTTCAGGATGACGTCTTGATATTTCACTGTAGCAGAATATTTCTTGTCAGTCTGGAAATCCATTCAGAGTTGAAGAAGATTGCAGTTTTTATGAGAAATTCTTGTGCTGTAGGATATTGAATTTTTTGCAGGTTTGTGGTACACACTGCAGTATTCTTGTAGAAGGGCAAGACTGTAGGTAATTTTGAAAATCATGTTCTGTATCTTAAAACCACAGGAAGAGTCATCATAGCATTTCATGAATTTTATGCAGGATTTACAATGGATAATAAAGGTTTGTAAGGTGGAACTGCAGTGCCCACATACATTAAGTAAAAACTCATGATGTAAAGGAACTCTCTGTCCTAGGGGCAGCTCTGTGAAATACTTCTTGTACTTTATTATGGGTTAGTGAAGTCTGCACAAGCTGGTCTCATGTTCAGATTTTTTTCTGAAATGCTGTTGAGCTGGTGGAGGGATGTTAATGTTTAGATGATAGGCTATTACTAGTGGAGGAAATACTACCTTTTGCTAGTAGGAAGGTCTGATTTCCTCTGTGAAAGTAGGCATTGTGCTTTTAAGAGGATTTTCAGTAGGAGTGACATAGCCCAAAACAGTAGAATTTGCAGGATTTCAGGCTAAAATATTTCCAAAATCTCAGCTTCAATAAAGAGATGGGCAAACTTAATTTGTATTTTTTTTGTCATGTCTTCCAAAGATTTCCATCATTATGCACATTGCTAGGTGCCTTAAATAACTAATAGTTTTTCCAAAAAAATATGAAGTAAAACTAAACTTCGGTATTATACTTCTAGACAGGCTGTTTGTATTGGAACAGTTCTTGAATCTACCCAAAGATGACTATTTGCTGTTATCAGAGTTCCTCAGTAGCCTGTCCTGACCAAGACCTTTTTGGTGCACTCTTTTCTGCTGGCAGTGTTCTTTTGTTCACTTATTTTGACTCTATAAATTAAGCATTTCTTGACTTTATCTCCTGTTTACAACTGCTGTCTTTAAACAAACCCAAAAGTATGTAGTTATCAAAGAGTCAAAGGGTAGTAGTAGCAGCGTTCATTAATATATAAGCATCTGCTTGCAAAGAGAGGTGAGGAGTGAAATATTTGCTGCAGAAATGCAGCACTCACAAATTCAAAGCATGTACACAAGTCCATCTTATGCACTGTGAGGCATGTGGTTTAAGAGGATATTTGCTGTAGGCTTCTGGGAGCAGCTCTTCCTTCATAAATTCACATGGAAGCTTAGGTTAGGCTTGCTCCTTAGTGTGAGTGGAAGTGCTTGCTTCTGGAACTTTTCTCAAGACACAAGAAGTTTTAGTTCCTTGCCCTTTTGTTCTGAGAACTGAGTTGCAACCTCTGATTCAAGCTCCTTCAGAATTCCCTTCTCTTCATCTTTTCAGTGCTTGCTAGCACTCCCTCCTGGAAACTTGTTCAGTTCACTCAGCTGCCTTAACCAGATGGAAGGCATAGTATTGAAACTCTTTTATAAAAAACAGGTTGTCAATCTATTTGTGTCCTCCATGCTGCACTCTTAGCTTTGTTACTGTCTCACTGATCCTTCACTGTTCTTCTGAAGTGCATTTTTGCATAAACTTTGTATACAGGTGTGTGACTTGGTATGGAAGTGGTATGATTGCACAACTGGTAATTTTTCTCCTTTACAGAACTTCTGTTTTACTAGATAAGGTAACACCACCATTTGTCAAAATATTTGGCATTTTCTCAGTGCAACTAAAGTCTTCCTGGATATATATATTGCCTCTCTACTCTGCTCTGGTGAGACCCCACCTGGCACACTGCATCCAGCTCTGGGGTCCTCAGCACAAGAAAGACATGGACCTGTTGGGAGTGAGTCCAGGGGAGGGTTACCAAGATGGTTGGAGGGCTGGAGCACCTCTTGTATGAGGAAAGGCTGAGAGAATTGAGTTTGTTCAGACTGGAAAGGCTTTGAGGTGACCAAAAGGAACCTACAAGAAAGACAGAGAGAAACATTTTACAAAAGCATGTAGTGACAGCACAAGAGGGAATGGATTCAAACTGAAAGAAAGTAGGTTTAAATTAGATATTATGAGGAAGTTCTTTGGTGCAAGGGTGGTGAGGCACTGGAATAGGTTGCCCAGAGAAGCTGCAGATGCCCCATCCCAGGAAGTGTTCAAGGCCAGGTTGGATGGAGCTCTGAGCAACTTGGTCTAGTGCCAGGTGTCCCTGGCCATGGCAGGGGAGATGGAACTAGATTGTCTTTAAGGTCTCTTGCATCCCAACCCATTCTGTGATTCTGTATAGCCAGAGAAAACATACTGCTGCAGGGGAGAGAGAAAGAGATGGGAGGGGAGTTTCAGTACATAGTATCGCTATGTGAATTTTGTGCTTTGTTCAGGGCTTGCCATTCAGTATACTTGTAACTTTAAAATAAATTGTGTTTGGAATTATGGGGCTACTTGGAAATCTAGGTATTAATGTATGCTCTGGCTGAATTTAAATACTGATCAGAATCTGACACTACCTTCGTGGCAGGAATTTGTGACATCTGCATAGGCATGTTGTAAATACAAATACAGAGCATTTTAAATGCTTAGCATATTAAGGGTGTTTTGTGAAGTAGATTTTTTTCTTCTCTTATACCACTGACCTGTAGGAAAATTCTCCAGAGCTGAAGCAACACTTCAAGATTGTTAGAAGGAGATTTTTCTTCTCCTTGCATTTTCTTCATCCTTTTTTTTATACCAACTGTGACTTCGAAAGTTTCAGTGGTAGCAAATAGGCTTAGTTGTACAATAAATGATGTGATAGTTTTTGAATTACCTCAGAATAGTTTAAGTGTTGAACTGTACGCATGGTAATGTTTCAGCCATAAGATTGGAGATATGCCTTGATTATGTTCAGGGACCTGCATTATGCTGAAAGTGTGGACTCATATGATTGAGGCTGTACTAAGATTGTTTAGGAGCTTCACTGTTTATGAAATTCAGATCTCAGCATCACTATTTTTGTAAACTAATTCTAAAAAGCTGTTAGTAGCCAAGAATTAATGTCATTTTGCTTATGCAATTGACAGTGCATATATATAAAATTCCTTGGACCAAGCGTCATTGTAGACCATTGTAGCTTAAACATGTCACAGATGGATCCAGTGAACATTGTGCTGGTAATTCTGCTGTGATTACAGTTCAGGAGTTTGGGAGCGATTTTGAGAGTCAGTGATCTCTGAAACACATGGGAAAAAATATGAATGAGTAAGAAAATTATTAATTAAACAAGGAATTCAGGCAACAATCTTAGTAATTTTAGCTGAATCACTGATAAAGATTTGTATCAGGTCACAGTGATAGCAGTGCAACTGTCTGAACTTTTCCTGGCAGATTTTTTCAACTCCAGTTATCTAGCTTTTCTTCTCCTGATTTTGTAGGCAGGGAGGTCTAACTCATAATTGCTGTTCCAATAGATCACAGACTTTGCAAAGAAGGAAACACTGTTAATTAGTAGGAGAAGCTGTTTGACATCCTTATGAATTACAGCCACAACACACATGTTCAAGCTGTTTCGGTTAAAAGAAACTTTTACCATTTGAGTTGTGTTCTGTATTGCTCTGTTTTCTATGAAAAGTCAACACAAGGCAATACCTTTCCTTAAAAGGCTTATAAAATTGTGTCTTTTAAAAGTAAGATGTTATCATAGCATCATTGATACCTTGCTACTTTCTGGAGCTGGGATCTCTAGAACTGAGTGGCAAAGACTCATGCTGAAAGCCATGAACAGCTTTGTTGTGCAGGGGAGACTGGATAATTAATGCTGCATTTTGACTGACAACTGTAGAACAGTCTTGAATATTTATTCAGAGAAGGTATCTCCATAAGCCATAATAATCTTTCCTGTGTCTTTGCTGTCTTTCCTCTCCATCTGCACAGGCATGATCTCTGTGAAAAAACTCATACTGTTAAATAATGGAGTGAACTGATGTGTTTTGCTAGCCCACAATGCTGTGTTTTATTAGCTTGTTCCCAGCCTCCTTTTTTTGATTGCTCAAGGAACTTTCTGATCAATCTGCTGTAGGAAGGCATCGTCTTAAATTGTGAGGACAGAAGTCAGTTGGTCACGCTTGATCTCAGCATTAGGGGTAGATCTCAAGCTCTCTTTTGTTTAGCAGTATAAATGTGAGCCAAAGAAGTTTTTCTCCTTTCTCTAGGATGTAATAAAATATCGTACATGACTCACTGCCACAAATCTGGGGGTGTAATTGATTTTGCTAGTGGGAATATGGTGGAAGTAGTCATTATTACATATTATTGTTAATGCTCAGAGTGACTGGACATAGGTAAGAGTGTAATATAAATATTCACAGGCAATTAATACAAGAAGGAGTAGAGTTATTCAACATACTAAAAAGGTCACTGCAAAGGAGGTGTCCATCAAACGTCTAAAGGATATATAGGACAATTTTTAACTGGTTCCAAAATCTCTTTGTCTGTGCAAGATTTTTTTTTGAGAAGGTAGATCCCAGTTTTAAAGGCACAAATGAAAACTCAGCTGCATAGAAAATAGATTTTTCAAGGCAGTAGGCTGCAGAGAAAAGCTTTGCCAGGTGACACTATAAATAAAAAGATACTGATTTTAAAAGACAACATTAGAGAGGAGTGAGGAGAATAAATAGAAGGGAGGAGAAATAATGGATTAGTTGTGACTATGAGTGCCTATAGAGAATGTGTTGTTTTTCTTTTCTACATTTTTTGCTAGTTTCCAGCCAATACTGGAAAACAAGGCTGCTGCTGTAGCTTGTGCAGTACAAGAGAGCCTTTTTGATCAGCATTGTTTAATGAGTTATTTTTATCTTGAATACTAGCTTCTAAGTGCCTTGTTTTCTATACCTGTTGTTAGTGGCAATATCTGGAAAGCCCACATGAAATACAATCCCTCCCTGAAGGATTCAGATATTTAAGATAGAGTGCTGGGCAAAATAAAAGAAGGAGCAACTCTATCACAATATGTCTTTCCAGATACAGTGCAGATTTTGGGAATGGCTCTGTAATATGCTGCTGGAAGTATGTTTGAAGTGTTTCACTGCTGTACTTTTTCAGCTAACAGGAAATGAAGAGTATGTTCCCTAATGGTGCATTTTGCATGGAAAAGGACTTCTGCTCTTTGCACAGTTCCGGCAGGGCCAAGTGGATGTTGTGAGGTTGTGTTTTTTGGCTCTGCTGGGGATACAAGCTTGTTGTATGGCAAAGACTGTAGCTTTTCCTGTGGCACAAGTTACCTCCCTGGTTACTGTTAGTTTACAATTTAGTTGCAAGTGTAAACAACATTTGATGATGACAAATTAATCTTTACCTGCAGTTAAACAGAACTGAATGTTCCTTGGCCTTCTTGATACTGGGAGGTGTTGGACTTTAGCTATACTACTTGGTATTTCCAATTTCTCATCACCAAATAATAGCTGAAGTGTTAAATGTGCTTTTTGCCTCTCACTCTCTCATCTGTAAAAAGCTAAGGCTATTGCTTTAAAAGCATCTTTGAGGATTCATTTGTTTTTGAATCACTTGGAGACGCAAGAGAGAAGATCACATTTTCCTTCAAGTGTCACTTGTACATGAAGATACATTTATTTCCAAGAAAAATGTCTTTCCAGGTCTTTTCTGAGTGAAGTGTGTGTGAGCTGCAGCCTTCAGCCATAGATGTACCAACAATACACTTCTTCCATACACATTCTTTTCCAAGAAAACAGCAGGCATTTGTCTAAGCTTTAATAAAAGGCATTGAAAATGCAAGATGTTTCATGTATCCTCTGAACCAATAACTGGATGTTTGCAACTCCAGAACATTGTGCTTTTGACGTCAGTTGAATCAGCAGCACAAAGTTTGCTTCAAAAAATTATTTCCTGTGACTGATACAAGGATGTCTTTTCCTGGGAGGTGGGAGGACCAGGTAAGATCCTCCTTACCTGGAGGTAAGGTCCTCCTTACCCTGAGGAGGATGCTTAGCCCCATGCTGAAATTGGCACCTTCCTCCCCGTCATGTGACTGTCACTCTTAGATGGTGGCATCTGTCTGCCTACAGCATACCATGTTGCTCTGAACACAGCAGTAGCCAAGTGCATGTTGTAGCTCACAAGGGCCAAGCATCCTTCTTGTAGGCTTTATCGTGAACTGTGGCTTGTCCAAATGAATGTGTCAGTAAACAGAAAATACCTAGAGAGAGATTACTTTCAGCCTTAAATTGCTGTGCCCAAACAGTTTCCAATTTCACATATTTCTTGCATTTTGCTTTGAAGATTTGCGAAATATTCTGTAGAAAGAACTTCTGGAAATTATAGAAATATTTCTTGGAAAAAATTAAGCCATTTAAGAGACTTGGATTGTAATGCATGCATTTACACAGCTTAATAAGAAGGGTGTTAAGAAACATTGTGGCTGTGGTTACAAACACACTCATTTTGTGTCCTTCTTAAAAATGCTTAACATGTTCAACTTTTCTAATCTATGAAAATGCTACCTTGGTACTATATATCTGGTGTTCCTGAGACATCATACATGCAAAAAAAGTAGGTAAAGGCCCAGGTGAACTTGTTATTGGAAGGGTATTATTGAAAAATCTTCAAGTTCTTCTTGGAAGCAAAGGCATGTGCTGAATTCATGAGTTGTTCTATCAGTGATTTAGGTTGGCATTATAAATACTGAGAACTAGTAAAAATTACCTTCCTGTATGCACTACATTTTTCAGCAGGATTAGAAGTATTTCATGATTAGAAAACAATTCGTGTTAAATCTGAAAGTGGGATTCTTAAGAAAGTTTTTGGATAGGAGAGAGTGAATTTTCACTTTTAGGGAGGAAGACACATTTATTAAGGAAGTAACAATTCTTTTTTCTGTGCCTACAGGAAGGAGTTGAAGTGAGGGTTGCCAGAATTTTCAATACCTTTGGTCCTCGAATGCATATGAATGATGGAAGAGTTGTCAGTAATTTTATCCTACAAGCTCTCCAGGGAGAACCACTAACAGTAAGTAATAACCTCTTGCTGAAAGGAAAAACCATTCCTCTTTATATCCTGTCCTCATGTGCTGTGAATGAGGATAGGTTTTAGAAAACGCTGAAGTCTCCCCCCCCAACAAAATTTAGTCTTTCGGTATATCAAATGTATACAAGTACATACCTGATAATGTGCTCTCTTTATGGTGTTGATGTTCCTTTCCCAGAAAGAAACAAGGCTACCAGATGCAATCTGCACAAGCATTTTAGTCACCCTGAACTTGAATATTTGTCTGTGTCACAACTCTTACATGGGGACATGGCATGATAAGGCTTACAGAGTCCTGTTTTGATACTTATTCATGTAGAGGAACTTATTCTTAACCCTTTCTGGAAGCTAGGCATCTTAATGTTCTTGTGCAAGCTTATCGTTCAGCCCAAATTTGCCATGTGTATTGCAGTGTTAAAGGCCTTCAGGCTACATCACGTATTAGTAAATAAAGCCATACAAGACTAGTTTTTGTTACTGTTGACAAACTGTGGTGGCATGACCCACTTCCACACAGCTACATTTTCCTGCCAGAAAAAGTTGCCACATCCAACTGCTGTGAATGGCTCTTCATTATGCTTAAGCAAAGTCACAACACTGAGAGAGCAAGAGCTGACACAGGCCAATACTCTGCCAAAGACGCTGCTGATAATTTAGCAATACAGACAGGGCCTGACCTGAAACAGGGAGAAGTAGTTTGGAATCTGAGATTGGTTATGAGCTTACTGGAAACATTTACAGTTTATGTGGCACACAACAGAAATGTCATACAAATATTTGTTACTGTTGCTTAGGTTAGAAGAGTGAAGTGCCTGGAAATCATAGTCAATGGCTTCTGCCAAATAAGTAAAGATATAGCTAAGTACCTCCACAGGGCAGCTATCTTGAGATTAAGACAGCATTCGTTCTGTCGGAGATTATAAAATAGTTCAGCCAAGAGTTTCTCTAAGAAGGAGCAGACAATCCAAAAAGAAAAAGGATGAAAGTTATGTGACAACTCTGACTACTGTAATCTGAAACTGGACAGAGCATTGAAGAGTATAGACCAGGGAATAAGTCATGCCCAAGCAAGATGAAGCTTGGTGTCCTGTCTGAAACTGGACCTAACTTTAATCTTTTTCAAATAATATGCCCAAGTATGGCTATCCCCTGCAAAACTGGACAGTAGATACTACCTTACTGACAGAGTGAAATACAGAACTCTTTACAGAAGAAGGAAAATAAAAAAGTTCAAATTGTGTGTGTTCTGCAAACCAATGCACATCATCTTACTTAAGTACACTGATAATTTCTGAAAGATTGGTCTGGTCTGCAGGTCAGCATTCACTTATTTGCTTACTGTTTATGAGTGATTGATAACTTAGGCAATTTGATACTATTTTTAATCTCATCAGTGATGAATCTACTTTGTTGTTCCTAGCCATTGCTAAATTTCTGGTTTAGGCTTGTGGTTATTTCAGAGTAACAAGCATGTAGTAATGCTGTGTTCACCACTTCTCCTAAAGAGTTGCTTTTTCCGCAGAGATTTACTAGTTTTGTAGAAAGCACTGTCAGTGTATGGTAGCAATTGTGTGATGCTGACTGTGACTTAATGGCCGGTGTTTACTAGGGCATATTACATTTAATCTGTCATATAAATCAGAATTAAGACTGCAGATGTCAGGGCTTAGTCTTGGGTAGCTGACTAAACCAGTGAGCCCAGCTTGCCTAGTCCCTAATAGAAGTCTCTTCTGCTCTGCATAGGCTAATTGCACAACTGTGTGGGTTCAGTGCATTTTTCCTTTCAAAATATGAAAAAAGGGCGCTTAAATTCCTGCAAAAAAAGTTTTATTTTCTTACCCAGGCATCTCTCTAATTCTGCAAGACACTAAACAGATAGAAGCAGATGAGAGAATGGAGCTTCTTGTTTTGACTCTTTTGATCCTTGTAGGGCTTCCTTGTATCGAAGTATGAGTGTAACCATATGCTGGCTTCTCAGTGTCATATGTTCCCAAGATGGCATCTTCGGGCATTAAAGTCTGAGCCTCTAAATGCTGTTTAGAAAACTCACCTGCTTTACAGAGGATCAGAAAGTACTCCCATTTTTTAGATTTGGTCCCCAGTGCATATAGTTGCCATATTTGGGCTCTCAAATGTTTGTTCACTCATGCATAGTTGTTTCTCAGCTTTTACTGACAGTAGGACTGTAATTTTTATAAGAAGAGCAGAGTAGGAACACTCACTAACTGGAAGTTTTGTGACACCTTACTCAATACGAAGCAGTTATCTTGCTTTAATACATACGATCCGTTGGATATTGCAGAACATCAGTAAGAGAAGTCTGGAGCCAGTGCTTTTCTGTGGGAGAGAATACTGCAAGCTTTATTTTAATTTTATTTTTAGAGGTGCTATACTGTGTAAAATTTGGCAAGAATGTAATTGTGATAGAGGTTAAAGTAGAATATTTGCCCAGTATCACTGTTCTGTAGGGAATAAGTGGCTGATGTTGAAAATTAATATGGGAAAAGAACTAAGGAGAGAGTTGTTTAGCTGACGAGGTCAGATGAAATGAGTTATGAGCAATAAGGAGTGGCCGAGACCTAAAAAAGTGTCACCCTTGTATCACCATAGAATTTGGCTGAAAGGAATACCAAGTGTGTTAACCTCCTTAGAAACTAAATGTAT
Organism: Pachyramphus minor; assembly: GCA_013397135.1. NCBI lineage: Eukaryota > Metazoa > Chordata > Aves > Passeriformes > Tyrannidae > Pachyramphus > Pachyramphus minor. The sequence goes on along the minus strand of VYXB01009811.1, from coordinate 259,209 downwards.
TTGGTCTCTTAGTTCAAAGTAATTGTTCAAATGGAGTAAAAAATCTCTTCAGAGAACAATATTGTTAATTCGTAGAGTTATAGTGTATGCAAACATGACAATTGTTGCTTTATATTATTGTAAAGAGAGGATTTATTAGGAGAAATTGGGAGGTATTTAAGGGAGGTATTATTCCACCTTATTGGAAGGTAGAAACTGTATTGTATTTTCCAGCCACTGCCTGCAGGTGGGAAAGATAGCCACACAAATGACTTCACAGAAATCACGCACAAATTACTTAGTTCTTAAATTACTTATTTCTGTAGAACTTCTCCCACAAGCTAAAAGTAAATAAGCAGGAAGCTCTACATAAATACATACAATCTGCTTCCTGTTTGTTTGGGAATCCATCATGCTGTCAGTGTACTCTCCTGGTGCATTCCTCTCAAAATCTTTTATTGGGTAAACTCTTAAACACCTGATCTTTCCCATTACATACTGAAATGTGAATTCCTTCTGGCTCTGAGTCAGCCTCAGAGAGCACAAGGCTTACCAAGTGATTGATGGTGGCCTGTGTACCAATTGTACTGTCCTTTCTGTCCTCTGGGAAAACAAGCATGCTTTCTATTCTGTCCTTCCAGAAAGCCTTTCTGTTGTAGCAGGTTGATGGTAGGATGTGTGCATCACCAGTTAAAGCTGAAATGTTTTCACCACTTAAATGTGCCTGCTGGCGGCTTTCAGAATTTCAGTACTGCACACAGTTAAACTGTGACAAAAATAAAGGTATCAAATGCTGTTCTCTAGACTTTAAGTATACTTTATTGTCCATTTGAACTTAAACAACTTGTTCCAAAGTGCCAGCACATAAAAAACTTTTTTTTCTCTCATAAGGTTTTGATACAAATCTATGCAGGTGACTTTGGGAGTTATATAATCTAGAAATTATTCTATTTGGAGCCGCATGATTTTTTTGCCCTGATTGTTTTAAACGCAGTGCTGATTCTCTTGACAATTTTTTTAGAGACCACTAACATTTAGTGGTCTCTTTGAAGCTGGCTGTTGTTAATGAGTGAATCAAAATTGCTCATCATAACCACATCTTAGTAGTGTGAAGTTTGCTTTAAATATTTGGCACTCTTTTGTGGCTGAGTGCATGCTGAACCCTCTTTCAGTGTTCCAGGAGAGGACAAAGCATCACTCTGTCCTATACCCTTGAGAATGTTTCCGTCATGCAGAGTTCTGGTTAACAAAATGCCTAAGGATATGTTTACTGGAGACAGATCCAAGAGGAAGATGACCTTCAAAGAACTGATGCTTTGCCAAAGGCTCTGCAAGCACAATTTTTTATATTTCTGGAACACTGAGCTTGTGTCTCAGGTATTTTTTTTCTTGGGACGTTTTTCTAGAATGTTAAGGAAAAGATAATTGAGCTAGAAAGGACTTCTGTATTTATGTAACTTTTCTGTTTTCCATATGGTTTTAGGTCTATGGACCTGGAACTCAGACAAGAGCCTTCCAGTATGTCAGGTAAGCCTTGTTTATATTGGCTGGTAATTTCCTGCACTTCATGGTTCTCCGAGGTTGACCAGCTTTGTATGCATGTGCATTTTAGTCAAAAAGATTGTGTTCATTCTTAGGCCAGCTTTCCTTGCACAAGAGAGACACAGAGGTTTGTAGAAGTACGAACAAATGAAACATTAGTTGGTTTAGAACTTTTAAGTGAGATATTAATGCATTCTTCCCGTCAAGATACAGCAAATAATAGATAGGCAAGTTTTTAATGCTGAGCTGTTTGTCACTCTGTGCATTTTAATGCAGTGCTGCCACCTTGTGTCTTTGGGACTCCTGTGGCCGGTGTGCAAACTGCACACAAAAAAAAGCTAAAAAGAAAATGAAAAAAACCCTATGCTGGACTTTTAATCATTCTCTGTTTGGAGCTGTTCTTTCCTTCTGCTTAAAATAATAACAGTGGTAACAGATGTTACAGAAACCCCATCAGTCAAAGTAGCCACTCTTTTACTGATTATAAGTCGTAGTGGAAGGGATCTGGATTTCTGTGTCCAGGGCCAAACTTCTAAATTTATTACTGATAATCCAAAATAACTTCTGGTTATTTTGCTAGAGGAAGGTAACACCAAAATGTTACGTTAAACCAACAAACTTGGTTTAAGAAGGTTGGTTTAAGAATTTCTGAAAATGAAAAGGCAATTCAAACGACAGGCTGCAAAGCAAGTGGTGGTGTCATGTGCCTCTGTATTACAACTTGCTCTATTATGCTTGAAGTATGTTGGAAATCTACCTCTAAATATGCTTGAGTACTGGAGGAAAGAGGAAACATTGTTCATTTTGTTGTAACAAATGCTTGAGTAAACGCGCACCCATTGAAGTAAATCTGATTACTGCATTCCTCAGCTACCCGATCTGCTTTACTGAAGTTCTGAGGAGACAACTCTCGTTTTGGACACTAATATTATAGAGAACTGGAAATTCCCTCAATCTGTTCTTCCCTTTTTTACAGTGATCTTGTAAATGGGTTGGTGGCATTGATGAACAGCAATGTCAGCAGTCCTGTCAACTTGGTAAGTATGAGAGCTCCATTCTGCTGTGTTACTGTGCAGTGGTCAAGATCACCTCCACTTTACTCCTTGTCACTGATACTGACTTCTAGGAAAAAGAAATGGAGCAAAAAAAAGTCTTTCCATTATGAAGAATGTATTCTCCCATGTATTCTATTTATAAACAAGATTAAGCCCCTAAATGTTGGGATCTTACAGTTCCAAGAACAGCATAAACTTGCTGGAGTTTTTAATTTGTTTTAGCAAAAAGATTTTTGTAATTAGAATATGACAGAAGAAATTACTGGGGGACACATACAAAATACAGGGAAATGATCAAAGAATAGATTTAATGGAAAAAAAGCACTGAAGGAATACTTCGGTCTAAATAATTATAAACCAATTCATACTAGCCTTGATTAGAGGAAAAATGGAATAGTATTTTATGATATAGTTTTCTAATATTAATTAGAAAATCGCTTGGATTTCTGTTCTGTCCCATTTGTTGTCACCCTGCTCTCAGCAGCAGATATAAGAATAGAAAAAGGATGCATATGCCAGGTCATTTCTGTGTATGCCAACTTTTTCCCAAATCAGATATTCAACTCTGTAGGGCAGTTGTTCACTAGATTTTCTTTTTCTACTGTGGCCGCGAATTAACTTCTGTGTTTCTATCCAGATGCTGATATATTTGAACTCTGTCACGTTTTGTCTCTAGAAAACCCCATGTTTAAATCTATATGTATCTAAATGTTCAGCTCTAGGTGAAATGAGACATAGTAAGGAGAGTTTTGAAACAAGGAGAGCTAGGAATGGTGGGAAATGAGTCTGATGAAGTTCAGCTAATGCTATAGCAGGAGGTTTTCAGTATTTTGTTCTGAAGTGTTGATCAGGAGTTCATGTGCAAGTTGGTTAAAAAAAATTTTAAGAAAAGGAATATTGCAAGTAGCCCTTATGTATTGATATGTAAGCTATAGTAAATGCAGAAGTAATTGTTTGCAGCTAAATTAATTTGGTTTCCTAACTTTGGCTGAAATGAGAATTTAGCATACTTCTTCATTATGTCATCTGTCCTCAACTCAGCTCAGTCCTTGATGCAGATTTCCAGCTGATAATGTGGTTGTGTGGGCCACTGAGTGACCTGTGCCTTTGCTGTGGCTGTGGTGCATTTGCTCATTCTTTACTGACGGAATTTCTGGGCACATCTCCATATATACACTGAAATACCAAGGGAAATATAGTGGAGAGTAACTTTACTAATGTATATGGAGCTTGTCAAGGTTACTATTTTTTTTCATCAAAGTAGGAATAAAGCTTAACAATTAGCTTTTTCAGAGTTTAACATGCCTCATCTAGAATCATCTCATGTCTAGTATGTTTTAAGGTGTTTAATTGTTACTGTAGTGAATATCTCTTCTGTTTGCAGGGAAACCCAGAAGAGCACACTATCCTAGAGTTTGCCCAGTTAATTAAAAAACTTGTTGGTGAGTATGATAAGTAATTCTTAGTAAAGCTTATGAAGTACTTATTGTTGTTAGATGATTATTACTTGATTAGTGTGTGTAACATGTGGATAATTTAATTGGTCTTTGAATTTCTTAATAATTTTATCAGAGGCATTTAATTGTATCCTGATCCTTAAATATTAATAAGATAATCCAGATCCTCTCAATTACATGTAAAATATTGCATGAAGAGTAGAATGAATACATTTTCTTTGTATCTGCAATCTATACCCATTAATTTGTATGATGCTTAGATAATTTTTTAGCTCTGTTTTGCCACAAGGACAATACATAAATGAGACATAAAGCCCATGAATGAAAAATGTCTTGCTTAACACTTTAGCTGCAATAAGGATACTTCAGCAAGGTAGTTCTTCACAACTGTGCAGGCTTTGCTCCCTCAACTACCATTAAAAGTCTCATGCTGTGGCAACAGTCTTGCTCTGCTTTTCACTGATTTGACAGTGATTCTGACACACCTGCGAAGGAAACACTGTGGCTTCCTCTTCATTCCTGCTCTGATACCCGTAACAAATCCGAGCTCTCAGGAATGGAAGCAAATGGTTGTGCTTCGTCTTCCAGTGTGGCTTCCTGATGAGATGAAACATACTGCTGCCATTAGCCACGGGTTTTTAGTCTGTAGATTCCAGAAGTGCTTCTGACAGATGTGAAAAAGTTGAGTTCAAACATACAGTACAAAAGCTGATGCATGTGGTGTTTCTAAGAGAGGACTATTCCCTCCAGAAAACTTCTGTGAATCCACAGATCAGGGGAAAAAACTGAAAAATCACAGCATTAAACCTATCAAGCATATAGAGTTGTCACCTCCATTTGTCTGTTTCTTCACAAACAACTTGATCTGTTCCAGTCCACCTGGGGAGGCAGTGTAGTTCTACATCCATAAAATTCCACAGTAACATGGCATGTAAAATATTTGCTAGATATGGTTAGAGAAATTGTTCTATTTCCATGTATTTTCATGAGGAAAGGCAAGTGCTGTGTTGGTTATTTAAATCAGACAGGAGAATATAGGCAAAGACAAACTGAAGTCCTTTTGCAATGCCAGTGTGCTGACAGAATCATGGAGTGGTTGAGGTTGGAAAAGACCTCTGAAGGCCATTTGGTCCAACCCTTCTGCTCAGGCAGGGCCACCTATAACTACAGTGGCCCAGGCCCATGTCCAGATGGGTGGAGACTCCACATCCTTCCTGGGCAATCTGTGCCAGTTCTGGGTCACCCTCACAGTAAAATAGTGTTTCCTGATGTTCACAGGGAGCCTCCTGTGTTTCAGTTTGTGGCCACTGCTTCTGGTCCTATCACTGGACACTACTGAAAACAGCCTGTCTCCCTCTTCTTTACTGCCCCCCATTAGGTATTTATACACAGGGATGAAATTCCCTTGAGCCTTCTCTTCTCCAGGCTGAGGGACTCCAGCTCTTTCAGCCTCTCCTAATAGAAGAGGTACTCCCTTTCATCATCTCTGTGGCCCTTTGTTGGACTCTGTCTATATGTCTGTGTCTCTCTTGTGCTGGGGAGCCCAGAACTGGACCCAGCTTTCCATATGGATCTCACCAGTGCTGAATAGTGGGAAAAATCATCTCCCTCCTGCTGACAGCACGTTTCCTCCTGCAGCCCAGGTACCATTTGCCTTGTTTGTGCCAAGCACACATGACTGGCTCATACTCAGCTTTGTGTCCACCGGGACCCCCATGACCTCTCCTGCCAAGCTGGTTTCCGGCTGGTTGGCCCCCATGCTGTACTAGTGCCTGGGGTTGTACCTCCCCAGATTCAAAACTTTGCACTTGTTGTTTAGCTTCTGAGGTTCCTGTCAGCCTTTTCTCCAGCCTCCTTTCTCAAGGTCTCTCTGGATGGCAGCACAGTACTCGGTGTATCAGAGTTGATCCAGTGTTGACCTCTGGGGTGCACCACTCATTTCCAGTCTCTAACTGGACTTTGTGTCCAGACCCTCTGGGCCTGGCTGTGCAGACAGTTTTCAGTCCACTGACTGTCTGCTCATCCAGCCCTCAATGAGGATGGCAGACAGTGTCAAAAGCCTTCCTGAAGTCAAGGTAGATGATATCCACTGCTCTGCCCTTTGCTACTGAAGCAGTCATTTCGTCGTAGGAGGTTATTAGACTGGTCAAGCGTAGCTTAATTTTTGTGAATCCATGCTGAAGTCTATGAAATGCTTTGTGAATCCATGTTGCTGTGGGACAGGTGGTTCACCCAGCTGTTGCATGTAGTGCAGCTGTGTCTGTGCAAAGCATTTCAGTGGTAGAATCATGAAGCAGAAAGCTACAGAAAGACCTGCTGCTGCAATTGGTAGGCAAGATGTAAATGCAAAGCATAGTGAATTGCAAATGATAATTCAGAGTCTCTTGTTTAATAGGCAGTGGGAGTGAAATCCAGTTTCTCTCAGAAGCACAAGATGACCCTCAGAAACGAAAACCTGACATCAGAAAAGCCAAGTTACTGCTTGGCTGGGAGCCTGTGGTATGTACAGATGAATTTCTGTTGCTATGTGCAAAAACTCAAGAGGGGCTGAGGGAGGGCTACATGGTAATGATATATTTCCCTTAAAGGAATATCTGCTTTAACACAGTCTCCTGGACAGTTTTTTAGAAGGCTGACCCTCATTTGTTGCCCTAGCTCACGAGCTCACAATTCAGGAACTAGTTTGTACGATTGTATGGCCTGTGCCACCCAGAAGAGCAGATTAGCATTAGCATTTGTAATAGACTTCAGTAGTGAAAAAAACATTGTTGAGATACATATTTTAACTTTTTCACTTGTGTATTATGAAATGTTTACCTTTCTGTAAGCCCAGTGAATCCTTTGAAATACATGGTACATAGTTACCTATGTTATCAAACGCAGAGCTAGTGGGTTTGCTGTTATTATTGCAGTCCTCATTGCCATTGCTGATGATAAGAGCTGGTTGATTTGGGGAGGTAAGGTCTGCCTAATCCCCAGAAAAGCTGTGACTTTCTTAACCAGCTCCCTGATCTAGCTAGCACAGTGGTTCATAGCCTGTCTTAGCTTTGCAGACAAAAATCATTCCAGGATATGTGAACCTACCTAGTAAATGTAAACCTAATAGAAAAGGGTGGATCCAGACTCTTCTGAAAAGATATTAATAGACCATGCCTGAAAGCACAAGGGTGATGGCAAGTGTTGCAGTCACAAAAGGTTTAAAACAGTTGACTTTTGTACTTCTAGCCTTCTGTGTTTGGCACAGGCAGTAACAAAACTTAGTGTCAGGTAGCAGTACAGTGTTGGTACAGCAGGGCAAGCAGCTTTTTGTGCTGATGTTTTTATCCTCCTGTATTGAGCATGGTGTCAGCAAGCATGTCAGCATATGGCTCCAGAGAAAAGTAGAGTATTTGTATTTCTGTTGTTCCTGTCTCCATATTCTATGCCCATGTTTAAACACACAGTGTCAAAGAATTACAATTATTTGTGTAGGATTTAAGAATATCAAATGAGATACTGGATGCCAGCTTGATACCATTCTGTGAAAGAGGATCTTAAATCCGTAAAAACAGAAGGAGCTTAAATGCTGCGTGTTTGTATCTTAAAATGTATTAGGAATTAAAAGCAGAACTATGTATGTCCTGATACTAAACAGACCAATAATAACCATGTGTGAGATTTTAAATTGTTGGGTTTTCAACTTACTATGTCAGAAAATATATCTGCTGTTTAAAAGCTCAGATGCATCAGCAGTGTGGAGATGTAACCAGTGTGTGGTGCTGTTAATACTTATATTGGCTAAGAGACTCCCTGGCTGCCTTGTGATAGTGGTATTAAAAATATACTGTTGAAAACTGAGATGATGTGAACTTAGAGATATACAATTCTCTCCTCACTTTTGGAAACAGGTCCCGTTGGAAGAAGGTTTGAATAAAGCAATTCATTACTTCCGTAAAGAACTTGAGTATCAGGCAAACAATCAGTATATTCCCAAACCAAAGCCTGCAAGGATGAAAAAAGGAAGAACAAGACACAACTGAAGACTGTTTGTTGGACAGGAAATTCCCTGCTTGACATTTGACGGATGTAATTTTTTTC
>VYXB01009811.1:133963-251038 GCA_013397135.1 Pachyramphus minor | reverse complement strand
TTTTTTTTTTTTTATTTTTTTTTTTTTTTTTTTTTTTTTTTTTTTTTTTTTTTTTTTTTTTGAGAGAGAGACTTTGAGAGGTATCATGAAGAACGAACTGGAATTTCATTCTGAAGCTTGCTTTAAAGAAGTGGATGTGCCTAAAAATAACAAACAAATATTCCCTTTCCCTGCAAATCTTGCCTTGCACTTTTTCAATCTGTCTTTTTATGTAAAATAGAGTAGAAGCATCTTTTAGTATCTTCAAGTTTTATATCTTGATGTGAGATCATTTTGTTGTGACTGTCCTTGACAGTTTTATTTACTGGTTTCTTTGTGAAGCTGATGATAAACACAAATGGGATGGAAAATGCCAATTTATTTATAAAATGGGTACTATAAAATATGAGATGTTCTACTATGCATAAGAAAAAAGCTAATGGTATTGTCAGGTGAGAGACACTGACATCTGCATATAGAGGAGTTTAAAAGAATTCTTTATGAGAGCTTTATGTATTCTTTAAAGGAGAGATTTTTTCAAAGGTTTAGTTTTAGTTGTACAATTGAATTTTAGATATTTTCATTGATTACCATGGATAAGGATATTTTGAATCACTACTGTGTTGTGCATACTCTGGGAATAAAGTTAATGTATTATTGGTTACAGTGGTTGAATATGCTATTTTAATAAAATATTGAAACTTCTATTTACTAGTTTGAGGGTTTCACTGTGGGCACTTCTCTGGCCTTGCAGGTCTGTGGATTTATTGTGTATCAATTATAAAGTAACAATCTGTAAATAATTCACTCAGCGTTAGTCACTTTGGTCTTTCATTGCTTGTCTTTTATTAGATGTATCGTAAGGGTTGCAGGATGTCTGTTGAAATAGATTGGACAGAAACATCGTGATTTATTCCACTTGAGGTAGTTGATAGTGATGCAGGAGTATAAGATTATCTTTAAAACATTGAGTCTAACTTCAGCCTCCCTGAGGAAACGCTAAGGAACTGTTCCTATTTTAAGCAGTTACTGAATTGCCAGTAAATGCTTTCAACTTTGATAACAAAATCATCTTAACCAAAAAAAAAAAAAACAGCCAAGCAAAAAAAATCTAATTCCCCTTATTTTTAATAGTTCTCCTTTATTTTCAGTATGTAATACTGAATATCTAGGAGGGAAGATTGGCAGAGAGTTTTCAAAAGGTATTTTGGCTTAGTGTCACTCAAAATTGAAAATCCTAAATCTCATCAAGCAAAGTGACTTGACTTTATCTCATTAAAGCTTGATGGTTTTATTAACTTTTGAGTTTCTTTAGGTTGGTGGTCAAAGTGGGAGTTAATCTGTAGTGATGATGTTCTGCCGAGACCCAGGGAAGACTCTGAGAGCAGTGTGGCATTTAGGCCCCTCTGAGTGTGCCAAATGTGTAGGATCATCTTAACCAATGGAGTCCCATCCAGTCTGTCTTGTAAAGTTCCCAGTGGCTCCAGCAACGATGGGGCTGCTGTGTTCATTGGTGTGCCCTGCCTTGAGTGGGGCTGCAGTGATCCTTTTAAAACAAAGTGGGTTTTCCCTTGCTACAAGCGCACGTTTTCTTCCATTGGAAATCTGCCATACAACTAAGATGGGGAACCAGGGTGCATTTTCCTGTCTGGGCTCAGAGGTGGAGTTTAGGTATTATGCATTGCCTCCATCTGTTCACAGCTGAGCAGCTTGAGATCTGCTCTTTTGTTTGAAACCTTTTTCTAGGTACTTGATCTGGGCATTTATTCCATATTAAATTGCCTGCAAAGTACACCATGGTGTGCGTGCTCCAGATGTGTCTAACCTGTCATTACTGATACAAAGCACAGCCTCTCCTTATACTCAAAGCCACAGCTGGACCAATGTGAAAGCAGTGCCCACTTCTTTAATAGTTCTGTGGAGAGAACTGTTAATCAGTTCCCACCATGGTGGGTTTAACCCTTAAACTCTAGATTATATTTGGGGAAAGACGTTTCACTCCTCATAAAAATTGTGCCATTGGGTGCCAAAGCATCTATGAAGAGGTAGGACACAAGGGTGCAACCCTGGTGCAGCTTTTAGAGCAGTCATGGAGAGTAATTTGGAGCTGTGGGTACCAGCTGTTTCTTCCAGGGCTGTTTTTCATTTAATGCAGTGACTTCACTATGAAATATGTGAACTTGTACAGGCACAAGTACGCTTTTGGAGACTAAATGCATTTTTTAAAAAAAAATCCCCTGGGAAGTCTGAACCTTTAGATACAACAGAGAAGGATTTAAAAGCTTTTTAGGTTACTTCACAGCTCCTTCATAAAAGGAGCAAATTGAAGAGAGGGCAAATGGCTGGTACCAGTACAACCCGTCTGTGAGTGTGTCACATGCTTCCCACTGGGCCTGAATGGCAAGACTGTGGTTTTGCTACTTTCCTTGTACTGTTTCTACTTCTTGTTCCAGAGGTTCCTGGTTCAGCTCCTGTATTCTTTCGAAGTAGTATCCTCCAGAAACAGCAGCTGAGGCAGCTGTTGTCTTTAGGTTTTGAAGCCAGTGACTGGCCTTCTAGCTGATTTTAAAAGGCATGAATCATTTTAAAACAGTCTGCTGATGCTTTGGACTGAAAGTCTGGTGTAATTTGAAGTTTTGTTGGTGCTCTCTGCTCCCATCTGGGGTTACGTATCTTGCTAGGAGAAAGAGGCATCAGGTTTGCTGGGAAGCCCAGGTAAGAAACAGGTGCTGCCTCTCCAGAAGAACCATTTTTGATGGAGGGCAGTAAGAATACAGCACTGAAAGCTTGGAAATACAGGACGTGGAGTAAATGAATCTGAGACATGTTTTGTGGGGTTTTTTCCCCCGAAAATTTGAGAATTGGAATTTTATGCTGTCATCTGGTCAGGCACACAAGGTAAAACTAACATGACCAAACTTGAGATGCCTATTTAGTCACAGTGATCTGTATGAATGGGCAGCTCAGCTGGTGTTAGATGGAAGTCTTCCACTCCCAGTAGGAAATACACAGTGTAGCAGAGTGAACTGGCCAGCTTGGTGCTGGTGAGTGAAGTCAGCCTTCTAGAATGAGAGGTGTGCAAGGCACCCACTCCTGTGGATTCCTTGAACCTCACAAGAAGGATCACTCTTGCTGCTGGAAGTTATTAAAGCATGAAATCTGCAGTTGGATTTTATTTTTTTTTTCAAGCATTATGCACTTCTCCTTTATGTAGCCTGCTCAGGAGCATTGTCAGCCACGTTGTTAGTCTACAGGCAAGCTACAGTGGGGCTTGCAGACCTAATTTAAGTAGTTCCATGAATGTATAATCTAGAGAAGCCTCATGCCTGTCTTTAGGTTAGATTTTTTTGCTATATGAGGACATTGAGTTTCCTTGTGTATAAGGTGTTTGCAGCTTCTCTTAACCTATATAGACACTAGTGGGTTTAGTAGCCAGTGAGTTCACTGCCCTCTGGACATCTATGAATGTGTCTTAATCATCTGTTTTTTCAAGACATTTTTAGAAATGTAATATATTTGAAAAAACTTGCACTTCTTGTCAGGGTTTGAATTGAGTTTCAAAATTGAAAGAGGCATAATTGCCTTAGAGAACAGGCTACAGAGAGCAAAATGGGGCTTTGATTAGTTTGATGCACTTAGCTAGTCCGCAGCCTTATTAGCACTGAGTTTAATGCTACCTGAGGCTAAAAAGTCCTTGAAGGTTGTTAGGGGCTGATCAGAGGCCACAGGAAGGAGGTGCTTTGTTAACAGCAAGGGAACTGTGTGCTCAACCCTGCTTGCCCTAACCCATACATCCCTTCCCTGAAATTGCTGGGAACATAGTTGCCACAAATCCATAGTTGCTCTGTTATCAGTGTTTCCCTGTACGGGGATCCCAAGTGACAGGAGAAGGGAAAGCTTCCTTTGCAGCCCTGACTCCCTAGTGCTACCAGGAAGAGCAGCAATAGCTCCGAAGCAAAGCAGGACTCCTTCCGTATGGCAGGAGGTTCCTAAATGCAATTCTGTATCAACAGGGAGGTTCTGCTGAAAAAACAATTCATATTTCTTGCAAAAAATCGGATTCTGGTTCTCTTTTCCCAGTCCCTTCTCTTCTCACTTAGCAAAGTGGCAACTTTTTGTCCACCTCAGTTTGTTGCCGTTGACAGCCTGGAACAAGCAACAGCTTGGTCATTTTGCTGTGTTTTCCATAGATTCTGACATGCTCTTGAACAAGGACAGGGATCCTCTGAATGCCTTGGTCCTTACCATGGAAGGTCCAAAGCATGAAGCCACTGGGAACAATGGCCTTTAAGTGCTGTCAAAGCCAAGCACAGCACTCTGGGCTCTGCCCACCCACTGCAGACAATGTTGTTTTGATCAAGGAAAGCTACATCTTTCACCCAGGAAATGGTCCTGGGATAGAAGTGCCCAATCCCCCATTCTCAACATGTTTGTGTTACAAATAGAAACTTAAAGGGAATGAAGGCCTGTCCTCTCCAAAAAAAAAAAAAAAAAAAAAAAAAAAAAAAAAAAAAAAAAAAAAAGTGTTTAAGGCTGCTGCTGAAGACACTGGATTTGGAGAGAAAGATCTCGGTCTAGACTTAGGGGAGTGTGTGAGAGTGGCTGTGGGGACACAGCAGTAAGATTTCCTTTGCTTTGGCAGAAGGGTTACCTGGCAGGTATTGCCAGCAAAGGAGGTGGGACTGCCCTGTCAGTCTGACTGATGGAGTCTCCTGGCTGACACCCACAAGCTGGGGGCATCAGCAGCATCGGGTCTTGAAATATGAAGTGCTGGAGTATGGCCAAGCTGTTGCTGTTCTGTAGGGAGCCACAATGAACAATTGCTGCTCTTCTGTCTTGGAGAGAGGTCACATAATGTCAGTGGTGGGATGGCTGGGAGTGGTAATGAGGTGAAGTGCTCTGTGCTGTCTGCACAGTGGAATGGAAAGGTTGGGAGGGGGAGCACAGTTTTTGTCTGTTTTGGGATAGTCAAAATTGACTTTGAAGCACTCCATGCATATCTGATTTCTTTTTCCCCAATAGTCTTTCTCCTTTTGCCCAAACTGTGATGGCTCATCACATCTTGCTTTCTTGTCATTGCAACTGCTGCACTTCAAGCCAGATGCACCAGTCTGCAGGAAGGAGGGTGCCCTCTCCTCAGACCTGTTGCCTTGTGGTGGGTGACCCCAGCCAGCAGCGAAGTACCCTTACAGCCATTCCCTTCCCCTGCCCCAGTGGGACAAGGGAGAGACTTAGAAAATCAGAAATGAGTAAACTTGAGGGTTGAGGTAAGAGCAGTTTAATGAGTGAAGCAAAGAAGGGAAAAATGCAAGTGATGCAAAGGCTACTCACCATCTGCCCTAAGCAAGACTATCACTCACCCTATCTCTTAGCAGTAGCTACCCTGGAAGGCAAAACCCCTACCCCCTCATTCTTCCCAGCTTTTAGTGTTGCGCAAGTCATTCTATCAGACGGAATTGGCTAGTTTGGATCAGCTGTCTCAGTCACATCCCCTCCCAATCTCTCACCACCCCCAGCCTACCTGCTAGGGGACAGCATTGGAGATGGACAGTTTAGAGGCTGTGCAAGTGCTGTTCAACCACAGCAAGAACATTGGTGTTCTGCCTACACTGGTTTAGTCACAAATCTAAATCATGGCATCATACGTGTTGTTACAGAGAAAGTTAACTCTATCCCAGTCCTTAACCATACAACACAACATAATGGAAAAGATTTTTTTTCTCCTTCTTTGAGAATTCAGAAGATAGAGGTCATAGACTTGGTTGTGAGCCTGCGAGGCACAGAAAGGTGCTAGACTGAGTCAGCCTGCAGGAATGGACACAATTTACAAAGGCCTAGGGAGGGATGATCTTAATTTCAGCACTATTTAAATTCTTCCTTATTCAGCAGGTCTGAATTCCCAGTTGTTGTAAATTCTGGGAAATTATGGAAATTACCAGCATGCTTCAAACGTTGCCAAATTCGGTGCACTCTTTTGGTAGGATGCAAAATGGAAGTATTCTTCTAGGAATAGGTGTTTTCCAACTGTGCAGAAGAGTCTGTGCTTGACTCAGAATGGGATTATTCCATATTTGGAATAAAAGCTCTTCTACCAAGGAAACACACCCGTTTAAACCAATTAAGCTGGCAAGGATGCTAAGAGCAAGCCTAGGGAAAGCTGAGGGTTTGGAGCATGTTACGCTAGTGTGTATCTGTGCATGCAGAGAAGTGACTAATATGTTTGTTCCGTTTGACTCCCTCAGCAAAGAGCTATCTCCCTGGAAGCGTTCCTGGAAGGAGCTGGATAGTGCTGAGCTGCCTCTCCTAGACACCAGTCCATCACACAATGAGGGCTTTAAATAAAAGATTAGGAAATACACTCAGAGTTAAGAAAGAAGTGAAGTGTAAAGAATGTTGTTGCCACGATCCATGCTTTGGAAATTTCTTGTAAGCTTTAGATGACAGACAGCTAAAGCATCCATGCTGTCTCTCTGACTGCTATGGTCGGTGGAAACCATTTCATCTCTCTTTATTCTGATTCTTCAGTTCCAGAAGTCATGGAGCAGTGAGTCGTCCTCACCTGCCCCTTTCCAGTCCTCTACATTTGTCAAACATCAGCAGTGCTTTCCCCTGCCAACCTCCTCCTGAAGCCCCTGACAGCCTAAATCTCCGTCCTAGGCTTAGATCTCCTAGGTTAGATCTCCATGAGTGCTTTTGTACAATAATGGCTGACATTCCTGTGGTACAAAAGTTGGTTGTATTTTGGGGTTCTTAACATACATGATGCCACCAACAACCCCCCCACTGACAGATGCCCAGTCTCTGATATATTTTGATGTTCAGACTAATGCACATAACATTCCAGTTTGAAGTGGGGATAGAGGGAACTTCACAGCAGGGAATTGTGTCAGGGGACTCTGTTGGATGCTGGCTGATACTAACTTCATTTTAAATAGCTTAGCTTGTTGTTTTGATCTCAGCTAAATGCTCAGTGCTAAGTGGAATGGACAAAAAAGGAAATATTCACCAAAGATAACCTTTGGGTTATCGTGCCTGGGAGGGGTTGGGGCCGCTCAGGTTAGATGCTCTGCGTCTCAGCAATTACTTCTGAAGTCAGGTTCATGCCTTGAGCCTGTTCCCTGGAGAATCTTTTCACAAGCTTTGTAGGTAGGTGAGTTCCTCTGCACTTAATTTAGCTTTTGTGACTGTCTGTCCTTGACCCAACAGGAGCTGTAGAAGTGCTGTGTCATACAGGCTGTGTGCAGTAGGTGTGGAAACAACAGAGGAGGCAACAAAGCAACACTTCAATTGAGAGGAATTTTTTTTCCTTTTCCCCCAAGAATAATTGGATTTGTATGTTGATAAAAATCTGAATGAGTAGGCACATCTTAAGTATACTGGCTTATATTTTGTATTTTATATGCCAAAGTAGATGATATAATGTAATTTTGCAACTGATTGTAGGAAAGCAAATGAAAGTGCCCTTTAAAAAGAAATCTGTAGTAATACAGTTAGAATTAAACTTACTGTTATGAACTCTACTGAATAATGGCAACCTGCTTATTTTATCAAAAAAGCTTTATTTCTATAACACTTTTTATATAGTGTATTACTAAGTAATGGTAGTTAAAGTCATGTTGCTTTCATCAAAGTCTGCCAGTTCTTTTCCTCTTGCTGCTTGACAGAAATAGAAAGAAAGCGGGGTCATTCTGACTGAGGGAGGACTCACTTTTGCCCAGTGCAGCCCTACAGGGACCAGCTGTTGTAGGATAAATGACATTAGTAATCGTCGTAGTTGACGCCTGCTCCGTGCCTGAAGCTGTGTGGATTTCGTGGGCCAATTGGAGAGTCTTCATCGTAGTGGTGCTGGTAGTACCCACCGTAATATTCATTACGAGCACGCCCTAAGTTTGTCCAGTAAGAGATGTCATCTTCAAATTTCTGCCAAAAATAATTAAAAAAAAAAAAAAATTAAAAAATGGGACATGGCTTTCCAGCCTGAAACTTTACAATGATGAGGTGAAACAGAAGTGGTGCAAGAGCCTCTTTCAGAAATTTGTATCCTTTGCACAAATTAAATCTTTAGATCTAAGAAGTTTTGAGACCTTTTGCCTTCTCTATGAGATTATCAGGATCCTGAGTGCAGGAATTGTCCTGCCCAACCCCATCCCTACACCCTCTGCCCACCCTAAGTGCTGAAAGTGAGAATGCCTTCAACTGAAATGTGCACTGAGCACCTTTAATATCTCTATTACCTTGTCGATGGTAGACTGTAAAAACATTTTAATGGTTTGCACTTAAAAATCTAAAGGTTTAGTTGTTTGTTGTCCCCTGCCTTTAGTTTTTAGGTGATTAGGGTGCAACAGGCTTTTGCTTTCTGTCTGTGATCTCTCACACCCACCTTGCATGGGTAAAAATGAAGGTACATGGCAGCTTTCTAGCTATGGGCATGCAATAAGCAGTTCAATTCTGCTCAAAACAGCAGAGGAAAAACAGAGTGCAAGGATATCAAATACTTGCCAAGCCAAAGCCTTTCCACGTGAATGACTCTTTGGAAATATTTTTTGGCTGAGATTCGGAAAAAAAAAAAAAAGTTTTGCAAAATACACAATGGATAAGTATGACCCAAGTCCTTTGCTGGAACAAACAGTTATTTCATTGTTAAAACTATGTCTTAATACTGAAGAAAACCTACTAAGTGGATTCATTGTAACCCTCAACAGGCCTCATTTCAGTTTTTGAAATACACACAGGAACTCAGAGGAGATTTCACTTTTTCTGCATGGCTTGTCTTTATTACTTTTGGTATTTGCCCCCAGTCTTAAGTTTCTGATGTACAAAACATTTTTCCGATTTTTTTCTATTGCTATTGATGGAGGGGGATATATCCATGCTGTTAAAAAGTGACTTTTATCCACATAATGTCCAGGAGAATTAAAAAAAAAGTACCCTGGATTATTGCAACTAATTGTTGCAGCTTTGAAAATGAGTGCATTCATCTTCTAAGCAATCCACATAGCGTGAAGGTCTAAAATGTACTCCAGCTTGCCTGTTCCAATGCAATCTCATTAAACATATTCATGCAGCTGACAGAAGCCAAGACTTCAACATCTATAACTATTTTTATCCCTTATTAAAAGTAGAAATGATGCTACATGTGGGACTGCAACCAAAGGCACTTTTTTTTTCCCCTATTTCAGCATCTATTTAGTAGAACTTTGTGCAGAGCTTGATTCCACTCCAGTGTTTTTACAAATTAACTGT
Organism: Pachyramphus minor; assembly: GCA_013397135.1. Taxonomy (NCBI): domain Eukaryota; kingdom Metazoa; phylum Chordata; class Aves; order Passeriformes; family Tyrannidae; genus Pachyramphus; species Pachyramphus minor. Next base: position 241,816 of record VYXB01009811.1, on the reverse strand, counting down.
TTTTAAAAAATGTATCCTTCTCTTTTGAAGGGAAGTGGGCTGAATATTATCAAATGGTTTTCCTTTCACATTTAGAGTCAAGGCACAGCTGCTGGTGTTGGTGATGGTCAAGAGCTGCCCACACCATGGAGGCACACGTGTGCATTAGGTACGATTTCATCGAGGAATGCCAATCATAACCAGTTTGGTGTGGATTTCTGAGCGTGTTTAAAAGCAAGCTGATTAGGTTGAGGCTGACAAATTAATTTCCCGGAATACGATTGATTGCTTTGAGTCTGGCCGCGTATTTCTCAAAGCAAACTTTGTTCATATGTCCAATTGCAATTTATTAAGCTTACCTCCAATAGCAGGCAGGAACTCCACACAAAATCTTAATGTAATTTTTTTCTACTAATAACATTTTGCAAAGATCTTTAACAAGTAAGAGAGCTAATATTTCTGTGTGACATTTGCTACTTTAAAAGAAGAAATCTCAGTCTCTGTGGACAGAAGCAGGGCAGCTTTTCCCTGGGTGCCCCTGTGGCTATGCATCCTCACTCGCCACTGCTCAGTCTGAACCCCTCCCAAGCCTTTATAGAATCACAGAAAGGCTTGGCTTGGAAGGCACATTAAAGATCCAACCCCCTGCCATGGACAGGGACACCTTCTACTACACCAGATTGCTCAAAGTCCTATCCAACCTGGCCTTAAACACTTAGGGGGATAGGGCAGCCACCAGTTCTCTGGGCAACCTGCTCTTGTGCCTCACCACAAGTAACAAAATAGTTGTGAGTAAATACTCGAATCTAAATCTCTTCTTCTTTAGTTTAAAACCATTCCTCCTTGTCCTATCACTATCTGCTCTCCCTCTTTTTTATAAGCTCCCTGTGTACTGAAAGGCTGCAATAAGGTTTCCCAGAGCCTTCTTTTCTCCATGCTGCTCTCCATTTCTTATACTCACTGCTTCATCGAATCCCAGGTACAGGAACTGCTGGTACCACTGCTGTACGTCAGGCTGGCTTCTGTCCCACAGCTGGCGCCTCTGGCGTCTCAGGCTGCTCAGGAACTCCTTGGCTGCCGTTTCCTTCACTGACACCTCAGGCTTTGCAGCAACAGGGGCTGAAATTAATTCCCCCCACAAAAGGCATGCCAGGAAATTTTTGGTCAGCCTGAAGTGTACTGCTTGCAGCAAGTAAGAAAATGCTTCTCACATCATGCCATCACCTTTGTGCTTGCCAGTGCTATGACTGTAGCAGAGTACAGTAATAAAAACCCAAGAATCACTGATGTAATAGGATTTCTCAGCTACCCTATTCTCCTGGATTTTCGAAAAGCTGTTGTGAGCTCAAAGACAGCAGCTTAGTGAGGAATTTAAATATATACACCCAAAGAGCATATACACAATGTGTGTGCTTTGAGAAGAAAACAGAAAACTGGCCTCTCTGTGCTGCAGTTGCAGAAATTGAAATGAAGATGACAGGTGAAGTTAAAAAGCCTGAGGAAGCTGGAGAAACACTGCTAACTTTTCAGGGTGAAGGGAGGCACACATGAAAAGACAGATTTTTAAATCTGTTGTGTAAGAAAGTAGCTTTGAAATAATAAGGGCTACTAAATGCCCTGTATGCCTGAAAATAAAAGCCCATTAGGCTTTCACAGCAAACTGTGTGTTGGGTGCATAGGAATGTCCTCAATCTGCCAGACCCAGGTGTGCCTGCCTGGCTTGCTCCATGCCCAAGAGTCAGGCAGTTTGCTGTGGCTGGTAGAGGACTTTACGTACCTCCAAAATGTATGGATATGAGGACTACAACAGGAGAAGAAGAAATTACCTCAAGTAATGCAAAGTTTATACAGGATGTTAGGAAAAATTCCTTCACTGGAAGATTGGTCAGGTATTGGAACAAGCTGCCCAGGGAAGTGGTGGAATCACCATCCCTGGAAGTGTTCAAAAAACATGTAGATGTAGCACTTGGGGACATGGTTTAGTAGTGAACATGGCTGTGCTGGGTAAATGGTTGGACTCAATCTTACAGATCTTTTCCAGCCTTAGCAATTCCATGATTCTGTGACTGGCCAGCCCCGAGCCACACACAGAAATGATAAAACCTGGTATTGATCTGCCTGTGAAACAAGAAACACTTGGAGGAGTAGGAGAAATGTCTTGGCTTCAGAGTGTTTATTGGAATGAGGGAGAAATAAGGAGCTTGGCTGTGGATTTTTGGAGGTTGCAAGGGAAGAGACGGGGGCACACAGGGAGGGAAGTCAAGTGGAGATGTGAAAACCTTTGAAGTAGGAGCTGGTCAAACCCTCAGGAAGACAAAAGACTGCAGCAAGCAGGCGATTCAAGAGATAAAAGTGATAGATGAATTGTTGCAGGAAGAGTGGGAAACAGCAGGCTGTCCTGAGATGAAGAGCTGGAAATTGGTAACTTGAGGTGAGCTGGATATTATTACTGGGAAGAGGGACAGCAGAGCAAATGTCCCATGAATAAGCCTTGCACAAGGGGCACTACCAGCAAGAGAAGTGGTACTGTGCACTTGGCCTGCTCACTTTAGAAACCAACCAGAAAAGGGGAGTGAGGCTGGAGTTAGAGGGGCTGTGTGTTCCCTCCTTCAAGGCTTTGCAGTTCTTCCTGGTCTAAGCCATGTTGTCTGCGTGCTCCAAAAGCCTCCCCTTTGGTGGTCCCTCTCCCCAGGGGAACTGAACAAACAAGTGGCCTGCTGCTGGGGTGCAGGGAAGGTGTGGGTTGCTCCTGTCTCCATGCAAACACTGCAGAATGGTGATGTAGAGAACCCGCACACAAGGAAAACAGATGTGGATGGGATACATATTTTTAGGGCAGGTAAGAGCTGTTGAGTGATGGCAGAAAAAAACCCAGTGAGAAATCAGGCAGGCTTGCAGAAAGTGGGAGTTCCCTCTGTGGAGGTATAAATATTTTGGTTCAGTAATTCAGCAGACTGAGGGGAGGTGATCAAAACTTTTGAGATATTTCATCTGCTGCAGTGCTGCTTGTTCCCAGTTGGCATGATTTCCACACCCTTCCCTCAAGCAGCAAGCCATTCTGTGCATCTGACTGCTGGGCCCATCATCTCTCCTGAAAGAAAGCAGTCTTCCAAAAAGGAAGCACATGTGGGGCCAAGAAGACAAAAAGAACAAGTCAAGGCATCATAAGCAAGCCAGGTTTGCACATTTTCTTCTCTGTGCCTGAGCCAGCAGAATTTCCATGCATTATAATTCCTCGGAAAAGCTTGTGACTTCCCAGAATGAACCAGATAAATGCCACGTCTGCCATGCATACACTGGAAAAGGTAGATGCTATGCACTGCACAGAAGAAAAGGCAGTGTGCGGCCTGAGGTTTGGGAACCCTAGTTTTTGGATTGGGCTGTGGTAAGCAGAGCTGCAGCCTTGCCCATACCAGGTCCCAAACAGGCATGCAGGCACAGGCTCTGTACGAGTGGGAGGTTTTGGTGCAGTGCATAGAGAAAGTGTCCGTGTGCTTGTAGCCTGCTTCTCCATCTGCTCTCCTTGGGCTGGAAGTACAGGGACACCACAGCAGCAGCCTTGATGACAGCAACTGACTTAAATGAAAAATAAAGGAAGGCATTTTGCTGCTTCCTTACTTACCTTCTCGTTTCTGAAGCATCAGTTTAAGTTTATTTCCCCTTGAAACATCTAGACAAATAAAGATAAAGCACATGCATTTATTGAGAAGGAAATAACAACATAAAGATAATTTCTCAAAAAAATACCAGAAGTATTTTTGTCATAGCTCCAGGTCAACAGGCAAATGAGGTAAGTTTCTCCCAGTGCCTCCCTTTACCCCCTTTCCCACATTTTAGTGTAACACACACCACAAGGAAGTTTCTGACACTCTAGCATCCCCTCCCCAGCTCTTCTTGGCAACAGAACCCTGATACAGGTCTTCTTCACCAAGTAAATGACATTTTTCATCAGAAGACCACAGCTGGTGCCAGTACCAGCATCCGAGGCAGCACAAAACCCTGGTCACTGGGTGAGGGCCATGCTAACTGCTCCAAAGTTGTCTGGCAGCCCGGCAGTCTGCCCCGAAGTTCATCAGCAGTCACCCTGCTGATTCCCAAGGCACTAGCCCACGGTCTGGCAGCGTAACAGGAGACCCGCAAGCGCCCAGCTGCTCCGAAATTTCAGTTCACTTTAGTTCATTGGCAAACAAGCACCTTCTTAAAAAGATGCCCAACTTGCACAAGTTTTGGAGCGTCCCAAGTTGCTAACCCACGCGGAGAGCCAGGAAAAGGCTTTTTCCCGCTCCCCAGGACGTGCCGGGTTATGCTTTCCCCCTGTCCCTTACCCCGCACGCCGCGCTCACTCACCGGGGGCCGCGCAGAGCAGCGGCAGGAGGAGGAGGAGGAGGAGGAGCAGGGGCGCCCCGGGCAGGGCCCCGCGGGGGCGCGGCGGCGGCATCGCGGCTGGGGCGGCGAGGCGAGGAGACCCACCTGTGCGGGAGGACACGGAGAGGATGGAGACAGAGGCAGGGGCGGAGGAGCCGGAGCGGACGGAAGCCGCCCGACGCCACGAGGAGGGGCGGGGAGGCGGCCGGGACGGGCGGGAGAGGGCGGGTCCAGAGGGAGCGCTCCCGGCCCCGGCAGCTTCCCGGCGTCGAGTGGGGCTCCGTGGGCTTCCGTGGGATCGCACACCCTGCGCTTGGAGGCGCAGTGAGATTCCTTTGGACAGGACCAGGCACCCACCCGTGTGCTCGGCCATGTGCCAGCAGCGCCTTTTTCTGGTGTTCCACGTAATCAATCCAGTGAGAATGGTAAAGACCCGTCAGCGATTCATGCTGCCTTTTCTGACAGGGGAGTTCAAAAAAAATTGCGGTAGTCTGTCGTTTCACATTTCTCTATATATAAGCCCAGTTTGTCTGTTCCTTGTAAAGGCAGATGGAAATGGAGAGATTGTCCTGATGGAAAAACTAATCAGAATCAACTAAAGGTGACAGTTCAGAGCTTTTTCCCTCTCCCTTCCTCTTGTCACCCCAGCCCACAGAAAAGCACAATTCATTTTAACTCATTAGCTTTAAAAAATAATTTTGATTTCTTTTTCTGCACATAGTTTTAGCTTATTGTAAGAACTCAGGGACCAAAAGCAAAGTCACAAACTAAAAGCCCTTGCTCAGGAGGTTCATAACTGTACTGGTACCTAAACTTACTCTCTCTTTTCCTAATTCAGACTTAACCTTCCCTCAGTGAATAAATATTTCAGTTCCTTCCCTTGCAGATGCCAGAAACACCCTAGATGAATTCCTAGTGAATTCCTTACCCATCCTTGGACACAAACCTCTCTATTCCCTCACAGCAGAGACCCACAACACTCAGGAGACTGTTATGAGCTTCTCACCTCCTGCTGAACCTGTGCCAGAGTAGAACAAGGTAGAGCTGGGCTCTCTCTGTAAACTACTTGTGAGAAATCTGGCAAGTGCTGAGGCCTTGGCTTCATGATGCAAGGATTGGCTACAGATCAGTTGCAGCTGAATACACACACACACACACACACACACACACTATGCATTCTGTATATATTGTAATTGTATATAAATATGTATATTGAATATGTATGTGTGTATATATACAGATAGGGAGTGCAGGCTGAGGGAGCTGTGCAGTGGTGTGACAATTCCCTGTGAAGAGATGTGTAACCTGTCAGTGCTATTCAGACATAGCTAATTGTGGGGGTGGGACCAGACCCCATGGCTGGCTTTATCACTTGCCATAAAATGCAGAAGAATCATGAGCATATGCTTGTCCCTCAGCAGTGCTCCAGCCTCAGCCTGAATGCTTCTTGATGCAACCACTCCTGTTTGCCCCATAGATCTTTCCCCTTATGAAAAAATTACTTGGACCTGCACTCAAAGCTTTTCTCTTGCTGCCCTTCATTCCCCAGCACCCTTGAGCTAATGCTCAAACCTCTCTGCTCATATTTTATAGTAAGGACTTGTCAGAAGGGCATGTAGTGACAGGACAAGGGGAATGGCTTCAGACTGAAAGAGATTAGATTTAGATTAAATATTAGGAAGAAATTCTTTACTGTGAGGGTTGTGAGACACTGGAACAAGTTTCCCAAGAAGATGTGGATGTCCCATCCCTGGAAGTGTTTAAGGCCAGGTTGGATGGGGCTCTGAGTAACCTTGTCTAGGGGAAGGTGTCCCTGCCCATGGCAGGGAGGGGTTGGAACAAGATCCTTTTTAATGTTGCTTCCAACCCAAACCATTCGATGGTTGCTGTGATTCTGTGATCCCAGTTGAAGTGGCAGCAGCAACAGCTTGAAAAAGCCATGCAATTGCTCCAGCCAAAGTGCCTCTTGCTCTCTGCAGGAGACACAGCTTTCCGTGGAGGCAAAGCAGAAGGAAGCAGCATCTTACAGATCCCTGTGATGGAAGTCCCCCACAGGAATCTGGGATCCTGGCTCAACTCCCACATAACTGTGAATCAAAATGAGTTTGTCTTTCCTGTCATTGCTTCTGAATGATTTTTCCCTATAGCCCCATGCTTCAAGTGTGAGCAGACAACACCGTGTGTTGGAGCAAACGCCCCTTCTTCTGAATCAGTGCACTCTTACATCAGCTTAATGCTGACAGCCTGTTTGCAAAAACTGCCTGAGGATTTTGGATAGTTATTTGCAGAATATAGCTGGAAGGGACAGAAGTGAAGCACATAGGAAAGGCCACATGTAAAAGCTATGATGGAGATAATTTATAAAACCAGGGCAATAATTCATGAATATTCATGGTTTACTGCTATACTGGTTTCGTTCAGCTGGGTGGTTTATACCAAGCCTTATGTGGGAGCTGGGACTGCGCAAAACTTCAGGTGCTTTTTGCCTCCGGGCCAATGGAACACAAAGCACAGAACCTCCTCTGGATACCAAACATATCACTCAAGAAACTGCTGGGATAAAGTGTAATCTGGTAAAAGCCAGAGAACGGATTGACTCAAGTACAAGGTTATTTTAGAAAATCATTGCTCTAGTGATGGAAGAAGTGATTGACAGAAGACTCTAATGCTCAGGTTTAAACTGAGTGCAGTGTCTCCCCAGAAGAGGTCACTTTCTCAGTTCAGGGGACAGAAGTTTTTGACATAAAGTAAAGAAGCTGTGTAAAAATATAACACCACTTCTTTTCAAAGGCAGGGGTGAAAGGTGACTGGTGTTTTCCAGTAGCAATCTTTATTTCTTTTCAGGTTGTTTTTAGGACTAAGGCACTGTTGCCCTGGTATTGTAGTAAGACACATTTTTTTTCTGCTGAGCTTGCAACTACTGCATTGAACTATTTATCCCCAAGTGAATATCCAAGTTTATTGACATGCCTGTGGTACCACTTTCTGCTATTTGCCATGAAAAAACACAGTTGCTCTGTGTGCAACTTGGATAATGCAGTGTTTTCCTGGGATCCCTCCATCATCAGTGACATTGCTTTCTTTAAAACATGGATGAGTTTAAGGCTTGTCCTAGGGCTTGGTTTACCTCCACTGGCATGCCAGTGCTTAAAGCTCTCTGCCAGGATGGTTGGGCAGCATTCCCAAGGGCACCAGGTAAGCAAGTCTGCACTAATGATGTCATTCAGTTAAATGTCTTTCATCACCACTGGTGACAATAGTAGACTCTTGGTGCCGAACTTTTATTGAAAGCTATTAATTAATGCTGTCAGCAGGACTGTTCCCCAGACAGCTCTGGAATGAGGAGCAGTGAGCAGGGCCCCTTCACAAACGGTGTAAACTCCGTCAAGCCTGATAACATAATGGGGACCACGAATGGGAGGGATGTCTGTGGCAGGATAGCAGGCTGCTGCTGGAGCTGGCAGGTTCATCGTATTCCCAGCATGGAGCTAGACTGAGGACTGTGGTCTTGCAAGCCTGAGGCAAAAATTTGGGAGCAATCCAACAGAAACCACTCTGAGCCTGACCTTGAGAAACTACAGGCAGCAGCAAGGCAAGGAGATCACTGAAGACAGAGAAATTCTGACAGCTGAGTCTGCTGCTGGCCAGCTTTGTCTTTGGAGCCTGCAGAACTTTGTGTTTAATTTTTGGGATAAGCAAAGAAGACTCTAGATAGTTTTTTAAATAGCTCTGCAACTTGCTGCGTGTTTGGTGACTGCTTGGGCTACCCAGTTTCGTCTGTGTGAGTTTATGTATAGTGGTTTTAAACCCAGCACCTTCTGCTGGTACCTAAAGTGATGTGGGTAAGTGTGGCTGTTTACCTGGGGATAGGGAAGGAAATCTCTACCAAAAAGCATCCTGAATTTTTAAGTGTTTAATTTTATAATTATTATTATTATTATTGTACATTTTGCCTACAATTTAGTACAAAAAGATTCCTCTGTTTTTGCATCTCATCACAGTAACTGTTGAGAGAACTGTGTTGCATTCATTAAAATGTAAGATATAGTATCAGTAATGGTTATTCAAGGATATTCAGTAATTCCAAGCACAAAAAAAAAGGCATTAAGAATATTGGTCTTGGTTTATTTCCTTCTTCCTTTATTAGGCTTCATTTTTTCAAGCATTTCAACACAATAACGTTCTTAAATACGTTGTCGATTAAATGCTTATATAATCACAGGACTTTGAAAGCTGGGTTTCCAAGAACCACCCCCATAAGTCTTATTATATGAGACTTATGATAAAATAATCAGACCTGACATCAGCATAACTTAGTAGGCAAATAGATAAATTATTTTATAATCAGGGGTTACAGGAGATGACAATTCATCTTTTGCAGAGAAGCACCATGTAGATTTTACCAATCCACTAAAATTATCCATTTGATCAAGAACACTGCAGCATTGAACAGCATTCCCAGCACTGAGAAAATGATTATTTTCTGCTAGTGGGGTTTTTACAAAATTTCCCAGCCATATTGGCCTGGTCTTTAGCCTTAGGATAGAGGCACTCGGCACTCCAGATTGTTTTCTGCAGCCTGTTCCAAGAAAACTGCATGAGCTTTTTTCTTCCAAACAGAAGGAAGAATATTTAAGTCATCAGTCAGTTCTTTCCAAAACATTTTGAGTTTCATACTATTTCTTCCACTGCTCTAGACATGGATAGAACCAGCCCCAAGTGCCAGGGCAAAGACTTTTTTTTCTTTAGGCAAAGTTTATTTGAGAGACTCATTGACCTTGATGCAAGGTTTGGGACATATTTCTGCCATTGCATCTCAACTGGTTGCACCCTTACTTTGGTCCATGTTAGCGATAAATATTAGAGCTCATATTTTCCATAGAAAATAGCTTAAAATAAACTTGTTGGGGGTTCTTTTTCTCCCTGTGTTTGGCTACTGCTGATATTTTTTGCAATATCTGTCTGAGCCTGTCAAATAAGAAATAGTGTCCCTTGGTCTGTCTGTCCTCCTCCCTTTGCTTAATGACAGTGTTTTGCTGTCCTCGCTGCAGAATTAACCTTATTACTCTGGTAATAAGCACAGTGAGAAGGAGATTAGTTTGACAATGTTATCTGATCATGCCTGCTTTCTTTCCACAGAGGGATAAAAACATTCTAAGAAATCCTTCTTTTTCTCTTCCGCTGCTTCCAGTATCTTTTTAGGATAAACCTGGAAGTATATAGCAAGTCTGCATGCCAGATTTAACAGGAAGGGAGATGGAGAGAGACTGTAGTACATTAGTACCTGTCTTTTTATCATGGCCTAATTTCATTAAAATCATTCTTTCTTTTACTGCTGTCTTGTGGGATTCTTAATTTTTACGGTTCCAAACATTTTTTTCTGAACTCTTATTTCTGAGCTATTTTTTACTTGTGTCATTCCTTTATTTTATTATTCACATTCAGAATGCACACACACTCTTAAAAAAAGCCCAACAAAAAGCCCCAAACCCTCCCAACAAAGCGGCTGCACCTTCTCAAAGATTAGGAAATGCAAAGTCTCAAAAATCTTAAATTTAACAGTTTGGTTTTAGCATCCCTTTTCCCATACATCATTGCTGTCGTAGTGGTTTGTACATATTTCTGTTCCTTCCCCAAAACTCTGGGCTTTCTGACGGTGTGGATATTATTAATATAAATATATAAAAAGCTATACAACCTTGTGCTACATCATCTCATCAGTGACCAAGTGCTATTCAAAGGCATCCAATTATTCCCCAAAGAGTGTCCAACACCAATGCCAGAAGCCATATTCTGGCTGCCATGTTTTCCAGGGCCCTCATCGTGACAGCATTATTTCCTCCCTCGAGCTTCACCAGAAAGCTGGTCTGGGGACACAGGACCATCACATCAGCAACTCACTCAAGACCAGGGAGTTTCTTGCAAACCCAGCCACCTACAAGCACTTGGGCACCTTCAGTCACAGCTGGAGGAATATACCTCCTCTTGCCACCTGCAGCCCTAAACCTCCTTGCAGATGAGTTTCTTCCTCTGTAAATAAGAGCCAGTCTTTGCAACCCACAGTTCAGAACCCAGCACCAATTGGAGGCTGGCAGGAAAACAGGTTGTGCTTCCTATGGCTGTTGCCTTACAATTAAGAGCTGAAGTCAATGTGGTTCTACCACCAAGATGGGGAAGTCTCCTTGCCCCTTGCTACCTCATCCTCCCTACCTTTACCAGCTCCAGTACATTTTTAAGCCAATTCATTGTGCTGGGTTTGTTACCATCAGGACTAGTGAGAGGTGATAGCTCAAGCAGATAGTTTCAAAGAGCTAGAGCCAAATAAGACAGTGGGAGAGCGTGGCCAGAGGTGGGAATGGGGTGAAACTGGTGAAATGGAACTTCTCCTTTTTGCTGGAGTGGGGTATTATGTTCACCACACCCTGAGGAATAGCCAGGGATTGGGATCACTTGATGCTTGGTCAGCACTGTCCCCAGAGTAGGTGACTGCTGAGAGGCAATTTGACTCTACACCAATCCCATACTGCCTGATTTCTTCCTTCTCCCATCTTGTGTTTGAGGCTTTAGCAATGCCTAAAACTGGTCCCTGCAGGACAAGTCAGTATCTGCATGAACCCTTGTCAATGACTCAGACGCCAGCTGAATTTAGGCATGCTCCAGAATGGATTTCTGCATGTGCAGGAAAGTTTACTAGCAGAAAAATTTGCTTGATGATAGGTGACTGCTTTGAGCAGTGAAAGGTTTAATCTGTGATAGATCTACTCAAGGTTTCTCTCTCTGTGCCTCAGTCCCCTCAGACCCAGGACTCTGCAGCAATGCACAATAGCCTGGGGGACAGGGCATGCCCTGCACATCTCCATTGCAACCTCATCAGCATGGCCATGAGCCTCAGAGTCCTGCAGGGACACACTATGTGCCTACTGAGCATGTCCTTTAAAGCTTTTTCTTTTTTTTTTTATTTGAAATGGGAGAAAGTGGGTGCATTTTCATGGGGAAGGAAAAAAGGAGCATCCCAGAGAGCTGCTGCCACCCCTGGCCCAGAGTGAAGCCCACATTTCAAAGCACAGGAGCTGGAACATTGCCTGAAGCATGCCAGGCACTTTCAGCATCAACACAACAACCTGCTTTCCCCTGCCTGCCTTCTCAGGCAGGTAGGAATCACATGGGCTGCAATTCTCAGCAACACTGCCAGCCTGCCTGAGGCAGGCCCACGGCATGAAAAACATTTGCCCAAACAGTCGAAATATGGTGGAGTCACCTGCAGCAGAGGGCAGGTGACTGCTCTCTCCTCAGATCAAACATGAGCCCTTGGGAGCCTTAATAACAGGCAGAGCATCCCAGCTCAGACCATGATTCTCAGGTTATCAGAGCAGAAACCTCACGTCTTCCTGATGTTATCACATGTGACCTTACACCTCTCTTGATCTGCTCTGTGGCCGCTCCTGCTGGCTCTACTTTATATCTGTGCTTCCCAGTTTCACCAATGCCCTTCCTAAGCCCCGTCTGTGAACAAGCCCATGCTTTTGCTCATCTGATGTTGGATTACCTCTTTGATTTACAGTTCAGTTTGTTTCCAGGAGAATGCACTCTCTGTGCTCTCTCCATGCTGCTGCTGAGTAAGAGATTGTGACATCTTTAATCTTCCCCTGGGAAGCCCCACTGCACCCAGCTGTCCTTGGATGCCAGAGACTTCAAAGGGCAGGTCGCTGCAGGGTATGGAAATTTGAGGGGAGATGTTTTGCCTGTTGTGATCATTTAGGCACCTGCCCTGCAAGTATTCAAGCACACATGTATTTTTAATCACAAGAGCCCTACAGAGTCCCATTTATCTCAGAAAGGTTAAATCCCATGCTATGCCTGGATATCACAAAACACTGTTGTACAGAAACATGGTTCCCCTGGAAAGGTGGACATTTCATCCCCAGTTCTTTGCTCTCCTGGGCCTGCTTGGTGACCGATGGAGGGGAAGGCTACTGGTCTCTGATCCCAAAGTCCAGCATGGGGCTGGACCCATCTTACAGCAGGGCCCATTAGCTCTCCCTCTGCCATTAGGACTGCAAGTCCTGAAGTCAAGCTGGTTTCTCCATCAGCCACACAGAACCTGCCTGCACTTGTTAATGTACTTGTTAATGCACTTGTTAAAGTCTCTGAAGTCTCTGCAAGCTCCTCTAGGCATCGGCATAATTGCTTTTATGCCCTGGAACTCTTGCCATGGAGAATGGCTGTAGCACAGAGGAGCTAATATACTGCCATCTATCTCCAGCATCACTATCAAAAATGCCCTGGTGGGCAAGATAGCCCCATTTTTGGTCAAATCACTCAGTTTTGGACCAGACTAGGTATATACTTTAATCTGAAAGTTAATCTGCTTCATAAAGAGGAATTCTGAGGCTATAATTATTCAAAGTGGGGTGAGCGATTCAGTCACTTCTACCACTTCTATGCAAAAGTCTTTCACCTCCTCCTCTCCCAACATCTGCCATTTTAAACTTTTGTGTCCAATTTTTTTTTTTTTTCTCTTCTAAAGAGGACTGCAGTGATTTTTGCTTTAAATTTAATACCTTTTCACACCTTGCATGGCAGATCTGTAATATTCTTCCTGAGGGAAGGACAGTGGTTGCCTTTCCATTAGGTAATGTTACCACCTAATGGGCGCAATGGAAAGATTGGAGCTGGGGGGGGACCTGAGCACAGTGGTTCTCTGTGGTTCTCAGTGGTTCTCTGGTAACACCAATCTCTTTCTCTCACGTGTGTCCAGGTTAGTGTTTCTCCATACAGCAGTGAGTAAACACACAGACAAACATTTGAGGACTTGTACCTTACAGAAATGGCACGAGCACAGTAATGACTATATGGCAGATCAGGAGGGGCCACACAGTGGTATTAGATTGTTTACTCAAGGTATAACTGAATTAGGAATATCTTCTTAAAGATGATGAGTAAAACTTGCATGCAACATGAAATATAACTTTGCCGTTGCTAATTATACAGAATCATTTAGGTTGGAAAATACCTCCAAGATCACTGAGCCCAACCTGTGACAGATCACCATCTTGTCAACTAGACCATGGCACTAAGTGCCACATCCAGTCATTTCTTGAACACCTCCAGGGATGGTGAGTCCACCACCGCCCTGGGCAGTCCATTCCAATGCTTAACAAATCTCTCCGTGAAGAAATTCTTCCTGAATTTCGCTTGTTAATAATCACTTGTTAATCAGAGATGGTAACATCATAAAATCTATGAACCATTTAGGTAAGAAAAGACTTCAAGATCACTGAGTCCAACGACAAACCTCCCACTGCCAAGTCCACCATTAAACCATGCACCTTTTAAAAGCCTCCACGGATGGTGACTCCACCACTTCCCTGGACAGCAAGGAGTAGATAGGAGCAGACAGGAAATTTTCTGCCTTTTTTTATTCAATGAGGAGAAAATAGGGAGCATAAATCAGTCATACTTTGAAGAAGCATTACACAACATGGGAGGATATTTTTCAGAGATGGAGCCTGGCTGGCTGCTGAGCAAATTTTAGACTCCTGGACAAGAAAAACCCTGTCCTGGTAATCTGAATGCAATAGTTGTTCTTGGGTTTAGTGAAGTTGGCACTGCACCCTTGATAATTTCATAATAAATTTTGGGGGGGGTTGGGTTGGCCATTTCATGAGAAATAATTTTACACTTAAAAAACCCAGCCAAATATAACCAAATCATGGAATCATTACAAAGCCACTAAATATGCCCGTGGAAAAGCTTTTCCATAGGACTAATCTTACATGACTTATTAATTTTATTTCATACATAAAATAACCCACACTGAGATGTTTGGAGAGGAAGGAGAGAAAATAGAAGAAAAAGAGGGAGAGGGAGAGGAGAGAAACAGAAAGAAGAAAGAAACACAGCAGAAAGAAGAGAGGAATACATAGTGGAGACAGGAATTTTTATCTGATAAAAAGGAACATATGTTGTAAGGTATATATTTTAGTAAAGAAGCCAAATCCCTCAAATCTCCACTGCTGTCACCATTCCTATGGAGTTCCCATCAAACCTGCAGTGTCAATGTGTGAAACAATCAATCAGTCTCCCCTAGACATGGAAAGATCCCACTGCCCAAGGCACAGATTGATTTCCCTTCAAGTGCAAAGACAACTCCAGGCAAGGCTAAAAAAAGAAATAGATTAAAACAAAGGCTGAGAGAATACCTTCATTTTAGTTTCATTTTGGACAAATTCCACTTCTTCTTATGTCATCAGAGGTGTCTCTCTCGTAGTCATCTCTGGTTTTCACTTAAACATCATATATTTTCACTTAAAAATAAGCTCTCATTACAAAGAACTAAACTCTTATATGTAGATAAACAATACAAACTAGAAATGTTAATCAAAGATTTAAGCACATTATCTGTGTAGAAATATGTTGGAGAATATATCTGCCTATTCTATTCTCAGACTATGTAGACAAAAACAATTACAGTTATGAAAAATGTATTTTGCTTACTAATTTTTGAATTCTGTGCATGAGCGATGCATGTACAGGCAGTGGAGCAGCCTCCCTTCTGGGGCACTTATAACCTAATTCCATGTGTAATGGGCTTAGAGCCTAACTTCTGAGGGAAAATATCAGATGGGTGTTGACAGGCACATGGAAGGTGTAAGACATTTTTCTTGGTCAACACTGGAACAGCTTCTGAAGAATTGTCTTGGACTATGTGGATCTTTCTTAATCAAGGAGAGGGTTTTTTTGTTCTTGCCAAAAGACAGTCTCTGTCACAGGTACTCTTCTTGATCCTGAAGTGTGACTTTATAAAGGGATGACAGAGGATCTGAATTATGCAGGTGGTCAGCCCAGAGTGATGTCTTCCGCCCTTAAAATTGATGTGTCTCTCTCAGGTATAAAAGGAAGGAAAAGGCAAGTGGTAGTGTAGAGTTTCTACATTAACAAATCACCTATAAAATGGATTGTTCCAAATTTAGTCAGAAATTCCAGCCAACTTTCCTTCCACCTAACCATCACCGTTTTCCCATCAATTGCACAGCAGGCAACTGGCTTCAGGCAATATCTGACAAAGGATGATGACTTCAGACAGTGCTATGAGGAGCAGAGGAGCTGCAAGTCAGCAGCAGAGCAGGCAAAAGGCAGGAGGGTAACATATTAGAAAGACCAAGGGGCAAGAGTGGGGCGTGACAAATTGGATTTACTCCCTGAAGTTAAAGCCTTGTGCTTGTGCCTCCTGCTGAGGAAGAAATCTGTGTGGTGAGTGGTAAGAATATTCTCTGTAAG
Source organism: Pachyramphus minor (assembly GCA_013397135.1). Classification (NCBI taxonomy): domain Eukaryota; kingdom Metazoa; phylum Chordata; class Aves; order Passeriformes; family Tyrannidae; genus Pachyramphus; species Pachyramphus minor. The sequence goes on along the minus strand of VYXB01009811.1, from coordinate 226,192 downwards.
GACAGCCTCCACAAAGCAAAGGAACACAGATGTGCATTTTCCTATAGCTACATTGAGACCCAACCATCAGACTGGCTGACTGCCATAGGGATGGACTCACGTAAGGGCTTATCCTTCCTATATAAATGAAAATCCAGGTTTGATTCACACTCTGTTAACTGTTCTGTTCCAAAGGCTTCAGCATCTTTCCTCAGTAACCACACTTGGCAATCAATATTTTCAGAGGCCATTGACACAGCCTTAAAGGCATCCCATCTGTGTCTGTCATCAGAAAGCTTCTCATCTCCATATATCTGCATTAACATTCACAGGGAATGAAGCCATACTGAAAAAATACATTGAGTGTGAGGCCTTTAAGTAATACCCTAATGGATTTATTACAGAGTGTCAGTGTGTTGCAACACCCAAATGAACATTCAGGAGCGAAGCCCCAGAAAACAGCAGACCCTGCAGGGTTTCTTACAGACAACCCTTCTGTACCTCATTAAGTCTTCCCTATAGTAAATCAAGCCAAACACAGCATGCAAACATTTCTGTATTTCAGCCTGTGCTAAATAAATGCTTTTTCCTATTGTTTTTTAATGACAGATGTATCCCTTTGAATTTTCATGCACTGGCACAAATCATTCTACAGTCACCTTGAAATTCTGCATGTATACATAAATGTATGTGAGTAAGTTTCAATGGTCAAACATGCAGACTAGTGAATAGACCTCTGCATGCCAACTTTTTTTAAAACAGTCTGTCCATCACTGTTCCTTGCACTTGTTCTTCCACCTTACCCTTATATTAAGAACTTCCCTAAACAAGATAAATTCCTAAAAATGCCCAAAGACTTATTCTGGAGAGCTGTCCTCTCTATTAGGCACTTGTTTGAAGCCAGGAATATAGCTTAGCTGAACCCAAGACCTTGTCAGGTCTTGGCAAGGGTTCAGTTCAAAGAGTTTAGGAGAAGCTCATGCCTGATTTAACCATATGCCTCCAAGCAGCACATGCAAAGCAGGCTGCCTTGCCCCAGGTCCTCCTGTCCAGCCTGACACCACAGCACTTTCCTGCAGGGATGTGGTGAATTGTCACTTCTGACCATTTTAATCAGTCCAGCTGTAGGGATGCTGTGCTGAGCTGGGACACCCATGCCTTTGGGGCACTGAGGCTACAATTGCATTGGTGTGCCCAAGCCGTCTGCAAACCTGGCTTAAGTCCTCAGGCTATCTGGGCTAGGAGCTGGTAAAAACCAGTCTGAGGAGGTGGGATAACCAAGCCTTTACGAACATACTAACTGATGATCAGATTTGAGGATTAAAAGTACACTGTGGCTGCTGTCTTCACCTTGCTTTCAGTAATCACAGTGAAGCTGAAAAACCCAATAGTCAAGTTCTCTTTTTTTAAAAATACTCTCCCTTTATTGCCCAAACATAGCATTCTTAATTGCACCTATAAATTACTTCTTCAGTCTTCTTGAGTAGCAACATGAAAGTTTTAACATGGAATGTGACAAATCTACAAAAGTACATAAACCATAACACATCTGTGCTCCAAACTGCACCTTCCATTATAGAAGTGATTTTTTTTGCCTTTGGTCAGCTGCAACAAAGAAAATATTAAGAAACAAACAATAACATTGCCAGAGACTCTGCTAGTATCCCCTCTATGTCCACTTCTAATACTTCAGCCATTTCCTCTGCTGCAGAAGAGGCATTCATACCCTGGTGTGCGCACAGACACACGTGCACAGATGGACAAACAGCATCCTTCCAGCAAGGAAATGCCCTTCATGAGGCTATAGACCACTGAAGACTAAACATTTCTTTATGACACCCCACCGTTGTTGTCAGGGAAGGAGTAAGACGCCACGATAATTTTTTCTAAAGAACACTGACATGTTTTTGACATTCCTCCCCTTCCTCCAGCAGACAAATATTTTATCAGTTTACCTTTAATGTAATATGCTTCCTGTCTCCTTCCAAAATGCCTGGCCAGAAGAAATTACCTTTCCTGCCACAGAACAAGTTTCGCTTTATTTCAGTGTGCCTTGCCTCCTGCAAGCAGAGCAAGAAGTGACCAAGGCTGTGAGCGCGGGAGCCACTGGACTGCTGGGGATGCCGGGCGTGAAAGGCGCGTTTATTCTGACTCTCCCAAATCCCAGCCCCTTGGCTGTAGGTGTTTACCCAGCACTCCCTGGACTAAGTGTGGAGAATCACATTTCTGCTTGATCAGGCTGTCTGCCTGGAGGAAGATGATTGCAAGCAGATGTACCCGTGTTCTCATGTGAAAGGAATTTGGGCTTTTGTGTCAACTGTATGATGAGCGACCAGCTCCAGGGAGTATTTTAATGCTCTTTAATTCCTTGCAGGTGCTGGGAGGCAGTATGTGCCCTTGCAGCAGAGCTGAGACCCTTTATCCAGGAGGGATGGCACACCTGGGTTCAGCAGGAGGGCCAGAGGCAGAAGGCATGACCAGCAGGCTCACCTTACTGTAGGGAACAAGGCTGTGTTTCATAAAGACCTATTCTCCTGGTAAAACACCAGCTGTGCTCAACCTTGCAAGGCTGCAGCAGCAAAATTATGTTGCACCACGATTGCAGTAGTTTTTACCTTTTGTTACCGATGATCCAGGAGGAATAAACAAGATGGACATCAATAATATCAAATTAATTTATCTGAATCTGTAACTAATCAGAAACAGATGAGTGTGGCATCTGCATATTAAAAAGCTCTTTTTTTCCAGTGAAACGTCCCAGTAATGTTGCAAGTGCCCAAGGAAATCATAATCGATTTTAAAAACTAAGAAACTTTTGATGCAGTTACAGCTGTATTTTGGAGGCACATTATGTATTTTTAGCCAATGTCTAAAACTGAATGGCTAAGACAAGATACATATCCAGACATTCAGTGGAAATGGATGTATCCTTCAGATCATACCTCAGGATGTCTGGCCATGCCAAGATGAATATTCATGGGACAAATCAGGACATACATCACTGTTCCTTGCACTTGCAGTTCATGAGGGCCCAGATACTCCACATCTACAGGCAGGCAGCCATGTGTCCACCTTCATGCAGGATTACAGAGATGCGTGGGTGTATTTACTGCCACCACTTGGAAGTAACATAATCATGCAGACCTCAAAAGTACCTCTACTGTGGCTTGCTGTTTACACAGCAAAATGCAGTCCACATGGCATAGACATTTAAACCTAAAGGAACAGAACTGGAGCCACCAAAAGCCTTTTCTTTGCTGACTCCACAGAAAACATCAGCTCTTACTTGAACAGAGGCCTTCTTAGAAAACTAAAATTTAGTTTCAGGTCTGGTCTGTGAGGCTCCAATATAGTGAACGCTTTTTTAGCAGCAAAGGTGAGTTAAGCAAACTTTGCCCTGCTTTTTCCCACATTGCTGTGTCTGCCCACACAGCTCTTCATAGAGCCATGCAGTGGTCCTGATCAGGGACTTTGGCAGAAGCATCCCCAGTGAAAAGAGAGAAGCAATCTTCCCATCATTTCAGTTGATCTCCTGGTCCATCCTCTCACTGACTGAATGAGCCACAGCACAGAGAACAGGAGAACAGCATGTAGGGATGAAAGCCATGTCAGCTGAGACTCAGACGCCACCAAGAACAGCCTCTCTTCTCCCTTCATCTCTTCCAGGAGCTGCTCTCACTGCTTACACCACCTTGGTTCCAACATATCTCTTCACCTAGACAGTTCAACTCACGAAATCAGCAAAAGAATAATCTGGCAGAAGAAAAATCCAGGAAAATACCAACCCAGCAGCAAGGACACTGGGTTTTTTACCCCTGTTGTAATAGCACAGTGGCAGCAGCAAGGCACTTTGTGGTAAGGGCTGTACTAACATATAGGGAGGCTTGCTTGCTGTAGGCATTCCTTAAGAAGATCTCGTAACATTTCAGCCTGTTTTGATGGAAAACAAAGAAGCCTGTGCAGAGACATTTGCTCAAAAGCCAATGGATGAGAAACCCCTCCAGTGTTTTTTCCTGAAATGGTTTTAAAATCCCTGGCCTTCTGTTTGGCCCAAAGGTCTTGCCTTTTGTGAGTCATCTCCCTGCAGTAGGTAAAGAATGGCCAACCAGAGCAGGTTTGGGAGAGAAATCCAGTTCCTGTGAGGCTTTTGGGCTGGGAGGTAGAGAGACAAATCTGCCACTAGTATCACTTTTACAGCAATGGAGGAACAAAAGGGACTTCAGTGGAAGATAGTGCATGTCCCTCCCTACTTGTACCCAAGCACTCATCTTCATGCAGATTTCTGTCTGCACTCACCTTGCTGGGTATTTAGAGACTGAAGCACATGCCAAGGAATTGCCCTTGTGGCCCCACAGACAGGGCTTCATGCAATCTCTCCTCTACTGTACACAACTAGCTCACAGCACTCTGACCCTCATTGTCCAGATGCCACAGAGTGAGGGATGCTGAGAGCACCCAGCCCTTTGCTATAGGATAACTGATGTGGAGCTGATGTTACACTCATGTGGCTGAAGCCACTCATGGGGAGCTTCACTGCTCCCTCTTCCTGACTGTCACTTCCCAAGACACTGTCTCCCTGTCAGAAGAGCCCAATGGTGCCTGGCTGTGCCATTGCCAGGGGTGCAGTGAGATGGCAGCTACATCAGAAAGGCACTTCAGTGAAGCTCATGAGCAAGAACAGTCCTGCCATATGGCCTAAACCAGGCTCCTTCTGCAGACTGCATTTCCCAACCCGACCATTTGGCACATGCATGATACAACAAATTACCCATCAGACAGAAGTCTGATTCTCTGACTGTTTGGATAAAATACTGATAGGTAACAATGCTGAGAAACCTTCTATAATACAGGAACTGAAATTTCACCTAAGCAAAAACTCTGCATAAAAGCATTTCTGATGTTGTTCACAGCCATCTGTTTTATAGTCTGTGACTCTAAGTCTGTGTTTCTTGTAATCAAACCTTCCCTCTATGAGCCCAGTGTCCAAGAGAACAGCTCTTAGGCAATACCTGATTTCAGAGCTACAAATCTTTTCATGCTAGAACCATTTTCTCAGATAATTTTTTTCAAAAACTAAAAGATAAGGATTAAGAAAACAGTCATGAGACAAAGCAAGTAAGACTGGGTGAGAATGTTGCCTTGTGTTATTAAACCAGTAACTGGAGCAGAAAGCTCCTTCTAGACAGATGCAAAAGGGGGGAAAAAAAAAGGGGTGTTGACGAGTCATTAGTCTGAATTACTGGAAAGTGGGCAGCAAACTGACAGGTAGCTTCCAGCAAATTTCTATGTAAAGATTTAGTAGTACCTACCCAACCAAAGATGTGAGAGGACTTTCACTCCTGATCACTAAGAAAGGCTTAGACATTACTGTGAGGAACCTTCAATATTTAGAAATCTGATAATGCACATGTGATGGGGAAATGTCAGCAGAAGATGGCTGCTTTTAGCACCGTGGGAGATGGACAGAAGGGAATCCTGTTCATGAAGATATTTTATTTCAGATTGTTTGACCTATATTATTTAAATAGCATGTCAGCCTAAATCAGAAAGAAAGACAGTTTCCTTTTTTAAATTTGCAATTTTGCTTCATGTTGTCTATAATAGTTGTAAGCAGATTCTGCAGTTACTGAGCTATATAGTAACTAAATCATCTATTTTGGGGAAATTCTTCCTGTTCTCCTGCTGACTCTGCCTCTTTTGGCTGCTCCCCCTGCCTTCTCACATTCCAGTCATGGCTCTGTTTATATGCCTGTATTTCACAGTACCAGTAACTCAGACTGGAATGTATTTGTACCTCTATCCCTTATGCTAATGGATGATGCTATGAATGGCCCCTTCTATGAGGACATGTCTGAGCTCTCAGAGCTGAGCAGCATTTTGTTGAAGGCATTCACACACAGGTAACCCGCTGCAAGCTTTATCCAATAAATAACTACATCATTTCTTTTTTTTTTTGTCGGGGGGGGTGGGGTGGGGGGAGGGGGGGGAAACCACAGCCTCTCCCCTACCATCACCCTGCCTGAGTTATGAGTGAATTTCATCAAAATCCTCCTCCCCTTCAAACTTCAGTATTTGTCTAAAGCAGATGGCCCCATAAATAATACATCCTTGGAAACCCGATCGGTCACCTCTGGGATATGCTTGAGCTCCTGTCTCTCGTCATATCATCACTAGATTAGCTCTGGGAATTCTTTTAATTTAATCCTTTTAAGAGGTCATGTGTGTAAGAAGCAATGACTGGGAAATTAGATGCATTCAACTGGGGTACATCGTCAGTAGCCTGGAGCCACTCACCGGTTTCAGGGACATATCAGGCACCGCTTTTGGGCAGTTTTCTGGCACTGTGCTCTGCTGCTGACCCCTCACTGCCCAAGCCCGAGGCAGAGTGGCCCAGGACTCATGTGGTTGAACATGGGGAGGTCAGGAAACAGGCCAGGGGGTAGAGTATCTGAGCAGCACCACCACATGGGGCCAGAGTGATCTCAGCACGGAGACCTCAATCAGGGAGGTACTTTCTACCTTCACCAACAATGGAAAATGTCATATTTATTTTAGGATGTAAGACAGAAATCTATAAATTCCATTTTCTTTGTCCTTAATACACCTTAACTTATTGAAATTACTAGATTTTAGTAGGTGCTCAGAGACGTCCCACATGCTTTATTCTCACACTCACCCAACCTCACTCCAGGCAACTGGAAGAAATACCAAGTACCAGTGATGAGGTAGGTGGGTCCTTTTTACAGTTTCCTCTATAGAGACACCAATCTGAAAGTTTTCTCTCCTTCTCCCCTCCCTCTCCTGCTACAGCCTGAGCTTGGCAAAATTGACATTGGTGCAGTCCCGGCTTGGCTGTTCCAGTCTTTTGCAAGCTGAATTTCATCTTCTCAACCTCCACTGTGCTGGAAAACGTGTTTACAGCACAGACCTGTGAACAGCTTCACCAAACTGACCCCAACTAAAAAAATTCACAATCCTTCCTCAAAACAAAGCAAGCAAAGAAAACTCTCCATCTGCTGGAGCTGGAGCTTTCCAAGACCTTGGCAAATAGAGCTGCCGCCCAGTTTTAACCACATAGTTCAGACAGCAGCAAACTGTGATGCAGAGGATGGTGAAATGGGTCTCTCCTGAGTGACTTCCTTGACAAGAAATTTTGCGTGGTAGACCTACACCCTCACATTGCACTCCGGGTACACAACCTGTGCTTCTAGCACAGGAACCACAAAACATCTCCCTCCCCTTGATGTCCCCTGCCACTCATTTCATCTGTCTGGTTCCTCCTGGGCAACAGGGAATGGATGAGCTGAAGCCCTGGATGACTTTGTGCTACCTTCACTGCACATGCCTGCAAGGATGGATGTGCAGGATGAACCTAGGGGAGGAACTGTATTTGTTCATATGGGGAACAGAGGCAACCACAGGGACTACTTTCCATGCCTGTGGAGCCACAGCCTGGTCCCTGCAGTCATACAAGCTGCAGCAGGCAAGCTCAAAGTCTCATTTCCAAAAGCTTGGAAACTATTCTGCTTCTTTAAAAAAAATGGACCGGAAAAGAAAAGTTGGGCTCGAGTGCTTATCTGAAAATGCCTTCAGGGTGCAAATATCTGAAAGTAGCACTGCTAAACGAGAATGGCTTTTAAATCATAACAAATCATATCTTGCATTTCTGGAATGCCTTTCATCCTATTTTCTCTTCACAAACATAAACACATGAAGTTCAACAACACATCTGGCAAAGCATTGTGCTATGTGGGAGCTTTCACATCCCAGTTTGGTAGATGAGCAGACATGCGGGGTCAGTGGTGACTGCCCACCCCACATCAGACAGGATATCTGCAGCAGTAGTTGGAACATGACCAACATCTCAGCTCGAGATCTTTCCCTGGTGGCCCTAGGGATTTATTTATCAAGAGATTGAGTCACCAATCCAGAAAATAAAATCTTGAAGACTACAGGGAACAAAAACCCCTCAACTTTTACAGCTATCTTTTCTGAGCTATTCTGTGTCTATCCAATGCATTGGCAATGTGGAGATGTCACCCCATTTAAGTTTCTGTCTCCTGCATGGCCGGTTGGTATCCTACTGGAAACCAATTATCAAGGGACACATTTACTGCGTGACAAATCAGAATTTGTTATTATCACCACCCCATTAATTTCCACACACATCTGCTGGAGTACTTGTTTCTGCCTGTGTCTCACATTTATCTTCATCTAATCCACTTTTTACTGCCCTTGTCTTAGTGCCAGCAACTATCATAAGGCGCTGTAAACACTTGTTACTTAACCATTTACGATCACCAGCCCTTCAAACTCCACGTTACTGTAGTCGTTGGAGTCTTGCAAGTTTAAGATCTGCCATATCATGATTATTTTATTACATTATGAAATAAGTCACAAGTAAGCACTCCGAGATGGTCCCAGCTCCCCAGGGGCAGGAGGGGAGAGGAAGCTTGGGATTTTCAAAGAGGTCCAGGAACTGAGGGGGAGGGGGCCTCCTGGATGCCGGTGGGGCTGAGCTGGGTTCAGTCTGTGCCAGGTTCTTCCAGAAAGTTCAGACTAAATCCTTTGATAAGCAAATAAGTCCAGAGGTTTTGCACGTCCTAAGCCTTCTTCAGGTCCAACACCAGCCTAAACAGGCCCTGGCAGATCCTGCCCCACTGGCTGCTGTCACTCCTCTGATGCAGCAGGAAGGTAGAGTGGTGCTGGCTGGTATGAAACCTCAGCCTCATCAGCCTTTCATCTCTTATCTTTCAGACACTGTTCAAATAGGATACATGCCCAGTGAAGGGGGAATATTGCTGAAAAGACAATGTATCCTGCTTTCAGAAATGTCTGCTTCCTATCTGTGCCTACTGCCTACAGAACACCTCAGGTTAAAATGTTTTCTGCTGAATCAAAAATAATTGTTCCCATACTACTTGACAGCCTCTTCCTCTACCAAATGTAATTAGCTCCCACTAATTAAAGGGCTTCAGCCACACTCAGCAGGAAGCCAGAGGAGTCCAGTTCTCAATGAACAACTTTTCATTTCTGCTCAGCATTCAGGTAGCCAAAGGCTGGGAAGCCCATGGGGGCTCCCTCCATGGCACTACATCCCACTGGCCCTCTCCTGCTTGGAGACAGAAGCAAAGCCTGGACCCCATCAGCTGAGGAGGCTGTGGTGATGGCAGGCAGTGGTGGGCAGCAGGAGTCAGAAAGCCCCAGGGCCTGTGGACACTGTGGTGGCCTGTGCTCAGCATGGTGCACACCAGCACATGTTACCCAAAGGATTATTCTGGCCTAATTCTGGATCTGTTAATGGTCTAAATAAAATGCAAAAGAGATCTCTGTATCACCTCCCAACACCAAATGATTGCCTTGTTGTGCTATGATTCTTTCTGTTTGGATTTACTGTGCCCAGTTGAGTTAAATTCCTTCTTTTTGTCTTTCTTTGAAATACATATCTAATAGTCATACATTAGCAGGAGAAATATATCCCCACAATGCCCCCTGGGCAACTGCATGAAGTCTGGATGCAGGGATGTTCATTGCTCTAATGGCCTTATCAGCAGATGCTGGCACTGCCCAGACCCACAGTGCTCCCCAGCCTCTCTGTGGAACAAGGAGGCACCAAAGAGGGGAATCACTGTGTTTTCATGTGTACAGCCAATCACAGCAGTGCAAATAACAAGGATGTGTTTGTGCCAGATCGCATCTGCCCCGATTTCCCCCCATACCTTGGTCCCTCCTGCCTACTCACCCCTCTGTGACTCTGTATGCATTTTGTGCAGTTGATCTTAAGAGGGCAGCATTTTGTACAGGGCATGTGTTGTCACAAACCAACAGAGGCACCTAGCCTAGTGAATAGAGCCCACCTCCTCCCCTGGTCAGGCACTCCAACATCCCATCACTTCAGCAGTAGGGAAATTACTTCTTGCATCAAGGTTGAATTCATCTGACTGAAATTTATTCCCATCAGATTTTGTTACACCCTTGTCTGCAACTTTATACAACCCCACCATTCACTTTTGAGATAGATTTTTCTGTGTTTAAGAACCTAAGTCATTGCTCACGTTCTTCCTTGATGAGAATGCTGGTCTCTCTACCTGAAGTCACACCTGGGAAGGGTTGGTCTCCAGGCTGAGGGTCACCCTCACCATTCTCCTGTGGACTCTCCACAGTATTTTCTCATTCTTTGTGCAGCATGGACCCCATAACTGTGAATCTCACTCCAGAAGTGGTCTTGTGGAAGCTGCATTGACAATGTAACTTCTGTGTGATGCTGCTCTTCTCTGTGCAGCACTGTCCTGGGAAGTCATGTCGAGGAGGTTATTCATAACCACTCTCATGGCCTTCCTGAGACAGATTGTCCTGTCTTACAGGTACTCCTTATATTTTCCAGGCTGCAATGTGCCTCTATTGAAAAAATATTTAAACGTGTTTAACCAGATATATTTTCTCTGTAACCTGTCCTTATCACTGTAGTTTCATCCACTAACTTTCCCACAGTTCATTTTACTTTACAGCATAAGTTGATTGTAGCACTTACTGATTTAAATATTAGAAAAAATTTTGCTGGTTAAAATCCTTTAATGTCTTTCTTTTTACACAGGTCTTCTTGACTATAGTTAAATACGTATCTCTAACTCTTCAAATCTGTTTCTGATGGTGGCATGGACTATAATGGTGGTTGTCATAATGATGCTCCAGGCTCTTATAGTGCAGAAGACAAGAATACTGTTGATCTCCCTGCCAAAAGTAAGTCCCCGGAGCTTATTTAGAAGCAATTTAACTTCTGAAGTTAAAGTTTAATTACTAAAGTATCTGAACATTTACCAGGTTAATTAGACTGGATCAGCAAATCTCATTTAGATGTAGTGGTTTCCTTATTTCCATTTAGATATGGATCTGTTTCAGCTTCATTGGAGTCTGCTGTGAACCTTCATATCCAAGTCAGCAAAAATGCCTGCAGCCTTTTTTCTCCTCACTTGCTTTTTTTTTTTTTCCTTTCCAATTTTTGTCAGTGTCCATTACATAATGGTGCTCTGGTTCACTCCAAAAGCGTTGTTCTATCTGAAACTCACTGAAGCTGATGAAAGTCCTTCCACTGGTTTCAGAAGGCTAATAATTTATGTATTACCTCAGCTGTAAGCATCTGAGATATGTAAAGAATATAATCTCTTTCTATCATGTCTTCTTGTTGGTTTTTTGTTTTTTTTTCAAACACTCCATACAAGCTGTTAATGGAGCAAATGACATGGAAACATAATCCATATTCCTGCAGTTTTGTGGCTGTGCTAGCTGCTTATTCCTTATCACAAAGTGACAAAGCCATGTTGGTGATACCATAATTGAGTTTAGTGGAAGTGATTTATCAAGTTGCCAACAGAGAATGGAAAGTTTGGGGGGTTGGAGGGAACAAGCAGCAGGAGAATATGGACTTTTCAGAAACAAGAATCTTGCTTTTTATGCAAATGGTTATGTTAATGAAAATCAATGGGAAAAAACCCCATAGTCACAACAATTTTGCTTACAAAGCAGATGATAGCTTATCTAAGGAAAAAAGGCTTTCAAAGGTCTTCCTGAAATGTCATGTGGGTTTCATTATCTCTCTGATAAAACCTAGTGTGTAGGATCTGTTCTTCCCTCCTTGCTGCTAACTGATTAGGACTAAGTCTATAATTCTTCATTATGCACAAAAAAAGTGGAAGAATCCCATACTTGAATGCAGTAACAGCAAACACACTTCTAGTGTTTCTTTCATAAAAAAAATAATTTTTCTGGAGAGCCAAATCAAAACCCTGATGGGCTCAAAAGAAAGGCCTCACTGATTTCAACAGAATTTGAACCAAGTTTTTGTTTATTTTCCTATTCTTACTTTCATAAAATATTATCTAATATTTGCATTGTAGGAGCACTTAAAAGCCCCAAACTTGGGGTTCCATTGTGCTGAGCTCCAGATAAGCATTCATGAGGACATCAGATTTTGTAAGTGAATGTGCACCTAATAGCTGCTGGAGCTTGTGAAATGGCAGAGCCCTCCAGCCACCCTCAGTAGCCTCGGGCCTGGTGGCTTCCCCTCTGCCAGGGCTGTGGAGAAAAATCATGTCTCAGTCAAGGGCTGCTGCAGGGACTGTGACTTCCAGCACATCCTGAGGGCAACAACAGCAGAGGGAGCATCTGCCCATGTGTCCTGTACTGTGGCCACGTGTTTGATGAAACGGCACCTCAGCAGTGAGTCAATGAGTTAATCAGTGAGCCAATGAGTTTAAAATTAAGCTGGTGTTTCAAAGTGTTGCTGAACGGCTTAGGAGAAAGTGCTGAGACCTGGCACCAGTAGTGCAGACTGAGAGCTCATACAGTTTCTGGGCACCGTTGTCTATGGAAACTGCTGCCTTCAGAGCTCACCAACTTTCTCACCAAGCCTAAAGTAAATTCATTATCACAATAGGTTCAATTTTATTTGGCTGGGGAGCCATTGCTTTGAGAAATTCTCCCTTTTAATTAATTCATTTTTTTTGTTTTCCTCTCTAAAGGTAGAAGAACTGTGAAACAGCCCTATCAAGAATTTCTAATTTTGATAAATTAATTGTCTCCCTGTAGAGTGATTGATTACAGGAGGTGCTGGGAAATGCACTTGCACATTTCAGAATGCCTCAAATTAATTAATTATTCCACTGGAGTTACAAGGTAGTGAGCAGGATGAAGCAAATGCCTTTGGAATAACTGTTTTCAGCTCCCTTGTTTTTAAATAGGTAGCTAAAAATTTACAACTGCCTCCTTTTCACTTGTTTGTTTTATTTAAACTAAAGGGTTTGTTAAACTTGAAACTTAATAAAGTTTTAAAAGTTTGTTAAAAGAAAGTTGTTAAGGGAGGGGAACTTCAGTGCATCCCTTCCAGTTTGATGCCAGCGCCAGCAGAAGATGACCAAAGCTCGGAGAAGGATCAGGAGAGCATCTGAAGGGCAGCACAAAGCATATTCACAAGCCCTGTGGTCCTCGTGGACAAGCCTCAACCACCCTGACATTTGTTGGAGGGACAACACAGCAGGGTGTGAGCAATCCAGAGGGTTCCTGGAATGCACTGATGATAACTTCCTCCTCCAAATGACAGAGGAGACAATGAGGAGAGGTGTTATGCTGGACCTGTTCTCACCAACAATGAGGATCTGGTGGGAAATGTGAAGCCCATGGGCAGCCTGGGCTTCAGGGACCATGAAATGCTCAGGATCCTCAAGGCAATGAGGAGGGAACACGGCATAGTAACTACCCTGGGCTTCAGGACCGAAGATCTTGGCACTTCAGGGATCTGCTTAATCAAGTACCATGGGATAAAGCATCGAAGGGAAGAGGAGCCCAAAAAGGTTGGTTGATATTCAAGGATCACCTCCTTCAAGCTCAGGATCGATGCATCCCAACAAAAAGAAAGTCAGGCAGAAATGACAGGAGACCTGTGTGGATGAAAAAGGAGCTCCTGGACAAATTTAAACAAAAAAAGGAAGCCTACAGTGAGTAGAAGCAAGGACAAGTAACCTGTGAGGAATACAGAAAAATTGTTCAAGCAGACAGGGATCAGGTTAGGAAAGTCAGAGCCCTAACAGAATTAGACGTGGTCAGGGACATCAAGAGCAACAAGAAAAGCTTCTATAGGCAAGTCAGTGAAAAAAGGAAAACTAGAGGAAATATGGGCCCTCTCAGGAAGGACATGGGAGACCTGGTTATCTGGGTCATGGAGAAGAAGACTGAGGTACTCCATGATTTTTTTGTCTCAGTCTTCACTGGCAAGTGTTCTGGCCATCCTGCTCAAGTTGAAGAAGGCAAAGACAGGGACTTGGAGAATGAAGAACTGCTCATTGTAGGAGAAGACCAGGTTCAAGAACATCTGAGGAACCTGAAGGTGCACAAGTCCATGGGATCTGAGAAGATACATCCATGGCTCCTGAGAGAACTGGCCGGCGAAGTAGCTAAGCCACTATCCATCATATTTGAGAAATCATGGCAGTCTGTCGAAATTCCCACTGACTGGAAAAGGGATAATGGCTTTACACTGAAAGAGGGCAGATTTAGACTAGATATTAGGAAGAAACTCTTTACTGTGAGGGTGGTGAGACACAGTTGATTGCCCAGAGAAACTGTGGATGCCGCATTCCTGGAAGTATTGAAGGTCAGGTTGGATGGGGCTCTGGACAAATGAGGTCTAGTGGAAGATGTCTCTGCCCATGGCAGATGGATTGGAACTAGATTGTCTTTAAGGTCCCTTGCATCTCAAACCATTCTATGATTCTATGATTTTTCATATAAAAAAGAATGCAATCAGCTTTTCTATTAAATAAAAAAGATGAGGATAAAGCTCCCATTTTTAAAACATATCCATCAGCTTCTCTTTATCTCCTCAGACAATTGATGTTCTCCTTCCCACTATACTGTGTGCATTTATTTGCTGCTTTTTCTATCAAGGTATTTCTGAGGCAGGCCTCTAAAATTGCTGTGGCAACATTTTGCCTTGTATTTTCTATAGTATTTTTTGTTTTGCAGAAAGAGGTGGTTTCCTTGCTTATAAGTCATTCCAGAAGCCAAGCAGATCTCATTACAATGGGACCAGCATGGTTCTTCCCATCTCCCCTAGACCTTCCATGGGGCCACCTTGAGAAGCCTGCATCATTGTCCCCTGTGCTTTCCCTTTCAGAAAAGCCACTGGGACGCTCAGAGGCACTGAGGGTGCAGTGCAGGAGGTACATCTGGTCTGTCATAGTTAATGCTGCTTTCAGAGCCATTTGGCCACGTGAATCCATGATGAAGTATTGAAGAGCAGCTTGGGTAACTCTTCCTCAGCCCCTTTGGGTGCCCTGATTGTTTGTTTTCCAACTCCCATGCCAGGGTAATGCCTTCTGGCCACAACAGTAATGCAGGTATTCGTTAACTGTCTGTGGGGTGAGGATGCCTCTACATGTCCCCTTGCACGATTCCACCTGATGAAAGATGATAAAATAGATATGACAAACAGAGGAGCAGGAGCATGGAGGTGGAGATAAGAAGAACTGTGAAGAGGTCTCCAAAACCCCAGTAGAAAAACAGGCACGAAGGAGTAGTTCTACAGCAAATTCAGCCAGTTTCTGCAGCAAAATCATACACAGGGACAGAATAAGGAAGGGACTGTGTTGCAGGATTGTGGTGGCTGCCAAAAGTCTTTCCTTGAATTACTGTTTCATGGTTAAAGCATCAAGAGGCCTCAGGCAAGTTTAAGACTGTGATATGCAAGGAGACTCCATTACTGCATGAAGAATGAGAAAGCCTTTCTCTAAAAAAGCAAATTCAAAAGAAGAGTATGGGATGTGAAGTCAAAAAGCTTCAAATCAGTGAAGTCTGTGGACTTCAGGCAGTAGACTGCTCCCCTCTGCTCCTTTCTCTTGGTAACTTGTGACTTTCAGAGCTCATTACAATACCCCTTCTCCAAACCCAGACCTGAATGCAACTAAAGCATGGTCAGGGCTATAGTCCAGACTCTCCTACAAGCTCAGCATGAACTACTGGTATCAGTAGTGCAACTGGAAGAAGCCTGTTGAGTCATTAAATCCAGTCTTTGGCGGTCATAGGCAACCATATAATGGAAGGATCCACACTCTTTCTTTGCTTTGCCACAAAACACTCCATTAAACCATGAGAAATTTAAGATCTTTGATGCCGAAATAAAGTATGCAACAACCAAATCAAAGGACCACAGAAAGGTAGCAATAAGGGTCATAATGTCCTAGGACAATGCCAGAGTAAAAAACATGTCTGCAGAAAAAGCCCAGATGACCTTCAAGGGTGCATTGCACCCTGTATTACCTTGGGAGGCAACTCATTGGTTCTTCATTTGATTCTTGTTTCCAACCTGGCAATCATCTCAGTTCTGAGTCTGAGGACAGAGAGGTGATCTGTCACCCACGAGGTTGCTCAGTGCTATGCAGAAGCTTTGACTCTTGACCACCTTCTCCCCTCCTACTGTAGGCAGTCTATGACCTCCAGAAGGAAGAGAAACACCAAGCATGGGTGGGAGGATATTTTATCTTGTCCAAATCTTCTCTATTCCCCACAGATAAACTAAACATTATGCAAAGGACCATCAGGAGCATGGCATTAACTAATCTTTACCCCAGCTTGGCAGGAGTCACAGTCAAAGGACTGTTTTGCTAGGGCATCAGTGGCTGAGGATCTAGTTGCATTTTTGTGATTAACCCTGATTTGGAAGTTTAAATATTGAGCCACTGGTAAACATCTCATATTGAAACATGAAAGCTCTGAGAAGTCATACACATTAGCAAGGGACTGGTAGGTAGAATGCCTATTGCCTGCAAAATTATTTTTTCAGGCAAACAGATCAAATCAGATTTAAGAAAATAAAAAAAGAAAATCAGGACACCCTTAAAAGTTCCTCAGCTACGCTGTTATTTTCCTGTATGATGTCATGTTCTTCTATTTTGAGATGATAAACACTTCCACAGAAACAAATGTGATGTAACAAACAGCAAATAATGATTCCAGGAGAAAGAGATATGAAGCAGGAGTAGATGACCTCTTTAAAATTAGTAATAACAATCCTCTTTTCCTCTTTTCCAAAAACCTTCGTGACAAAAGCTAGAAGAAAAGTACAAAAATAAAGTCCCAGAACTGTCACTGAAGACTGTGGCTTGTTTTGAAGCCTTCAAACAAGATGTAAGTGGGTCTTTTAGCCTGTAGCTATTGCTGCCCCCCAAAAAAGCCAGAAGAAAATTAAAATGGCTCTTCTTTCTACTGTGGAATTCTGACCAGAACATGATCTTAAGAACCACGTCAGTGCAGTTCCCACAGAAGACAAGGTCAGAGTTTGACCCTTTGTTTTATTTTTAAACACAGGTTTTTTTCATTTGAACAGTAAGTAGTAGTAGTTTAAGGGACAAAAAAAAGGTCCAGATGCTTGATGAAATGGCAGCAAGGAATCAGTTGATTCTGCTTCCAATTGATACATTTATTGTCCTTATTGTAGTGGTAGGCCACCATAATTTACTTTCAGAGGGACAAGCATACCCCAGTAGATACATTAGTTTCATCAGGGTGAAATAAATGTGTCAGAAAATGCAGATTTGAAATAAAAGAGAAATAAAAACACCAGATCATAAATCAGGGCAAATTTATGATCTGCCTCTAGTCAAGAGAAGATAGAAGATAAATCAGGGAGAATTGAAGGATGTTACGTGCAGTTGTGAAGGTGGGCAAGAGAAGACTTTTCACTGAAGTGCCTTGAAAGAAAAGGAGACTTTGGAAAGAAAAGCTTTTTAAACATCAAACGATAAAGGACAGCAATCAGGCTTAGTGAGTTAGTCTTTGAAATGCTGTACCAACTTCTAAGTCAGCAAAACATGTACAGATTTGAGTATAAAAGCACGGTGTTCTCCTGTACTTCCCGTACTTCTGAAAAGAAAAGCTACTTTCACAAACGAGACTGCGTGCCTTTATTAACAAAATTCCTTTATCTGCAGTCTGCATGTCCAAAAATAAATTAGTAAAGCAGAAAATTCTCATGTGGAGAGAAACTGAGAGGACTGCCTTATCTGCCTGTTGAAAATCTTTCCCAAAGTTGGATACATCCACTTGCTTACACATGCTAGCACACATCTAATCATTGCAGGTAACAACCCAACTGCAGTATGTAGTTCAGGCACTTTTATAGCCCAGACTGAGTATATCAGGTTGAACATGAAAGCATCCTCCCACCATTGCTTTCAGTCTGCTGTTGGGAGGATAGTTTAGCACTAAAATGGTGGAGCCCAGTTAGAGGAGCCAGGAGAGGGCAGCTGCAGTGCTAGTGTTCTCACTCAGCTGGTGAGTATATAGCAACCAAACAGGAGACATGTTTAAAACCATACCCATCCAGGCACACACACATCACTGTATTGAGGTAAAAGGAGAAAGTGCAGTTTCATTTCCATCTTGCAAGAGATGATGGAAGACAACTTGGAAAACAACAGGACCACTGAAGTGATGATGAAGTGTATTTCCCAAAGGTGCTGCAACACAACCAGCAGAAAGGAAACCACAGTGGTCTTTGTAAGAGGAGATGGACATGTATATTGTAGCAAAAGTATGTTATCACATAAATGGAATTTCTGAGGGAGTTTCCTCCACTCCAGCAGGGATGTTTGCAGCAGCCCTGTGCTGCACACAAGGTGGAGAAGAGTGGAGCTTCCTTGAGCCACCCCATGGGATGAGACAAGCATGGCAACCTTCCCTTCTGGCAAGACTCCTCAAAGCAAAACTTCCACAAATCCAAGAGAGCAAGACAAGGACACTCATTCTCTTAAAAAAAAAAAAAAAAGTTTGGTTCTGGTCCCACTAATGAAGCCCGAATAAGAGAGAGACAGAAGGAAGATATTTACCTATAAAAAATAAATGATTCAGACATGAATTTTTGAGACTGGCACCATATGGCCGGAAAACTTCGCAGTGAAAAAAAAAAAATCCTCCTGAGACTGAATTTCCTTTTGATAGGGACTTGAGCAAGGGTGTGCTCGCTGGGGGCCTTTACACACTCCTTGTTAAAGCAGATGCCTGGCTGCTCACCTGTGACAATGACACATGGCTCTTCCTTTCATCTGCAGCTTGTGTTACTTTCGAGCCTGTTGGGTTTATAGCTCTTCCAGGACTATAAAAAACCATGACTTGTTGGTTCTCTCCCTATACACTGTCTTTCAAGCAGAGACTAGATGGCATGCAAATCACATGCTAAATAACAGTTAAATGCATGTCATCTTAAGCACCCCTGTTGTTAGGAAGCAGCTCTGTGCCAGGGTGGCATCCTTGAGGTGCTTTGGGAGGAAAGAGGGAAGGAAAGGCTGCAGGCACTGTGCTGCTGTCACTGCTGGGAGACGGAGGGAGGACCAGGAGAGTGAAGCCCCCACACCTGTGCTTCCCAAACCTACAACCTCTGCCAGCCCTGAGCCCAAGTTTCCTGTCTGGAAGACCTACTGCCTCACTTCAGACTCCAGTCCAAGACTGAAACAAACATACTCGACAGACTGGGAGAGGGTAGGGCAGCAGATTCAGGCTAATAGTGAGCTTGAAACTGAAATTCCCATTATGAGTATGTGAGTACATACATAATGAAGGAAAATACAGTAAAACACAGGCAGGTCAAGAAGGCTGCGTCCCAGGACTAAGGATAAGACAAGAAAGAGCCTTGATTTCTCTGTCACCTGCCCATGGGAGATCAGACTGTGCAGAGGGTCCCTTTTACTCCATCCTTTGCCTTTCATCTTGGATGTGGAGGGATGGATGCATCTAAGGAGCTAAGGAACAAAAATTCGGACTTGTATGGGGGTTTGGCTCAGACAATCCACTGATGTTTTAGCAGCTCCACAATGAGGTGAGGATTGAAGAGGGCAGGCACCCTGGAGAAAAGGGTTGAGACCAGCTGAGGCAGACCTGCTGGGTTCTGCCACTCGCTTCTTCCAAAAAACTGGTTAACAGCATATGACAGTCAGGTCATGTATGTTTTTTAACTATGTGTCATTTATTTCTTGAATCATGAAGTGTCAGGGTCCTGCTCAGGCAAAGGGACTGCAGAACAACAGAGGGAAAAACAACTTTGGGAGAAGGACTTAGCTGGGACCAGCACTGGAGAAGAGGCTGTGGCTCCTGTGCATCAATGATACATGGGGCAGGGGGTGAGGGAGTACCCCAGCAGCTGTAGTTAACATGGGTCTGACACGTGGTGGGGAGACCAGCTACCATGCAGTGGCTGCTTCAACCTTTGGAGGGGATGTATGCATCCCATGCTGTGTTCTTTGGCCTTGTGGTGTCACAGGCCCATGTAGCTGGGAGCAAGCTAGTGATTTTTCAGACATTAAAGCCTGGTGTGAAGGAGCACAGTGTGAAGCTCGCTGTCCACGTGATGTGGTTATGCCCCAGTTCTTTTTTTTAAAGAAAGATGAGAGCAAGATAGATGAGAGTTCTTAGCCCAGGTCAAACTACCTTAACACGGTCTCTCAGAGATGGCAATTGGCACACACACACACACAAAAAAAGGAGGAGGGAGGGGAGAATATTCCTGTGGACTCAGATCTAGACCTGTTTTACGTTACCTCTCCCTGTATGCAGGACTTGCAGCCACGCCACATCTCCTGCCACTGCCCTGAACCCCAGACAAGTGCCTCCCCATGCAGGTCATGCTCACCAGCCTTTGTTTCACACACAAGGTTACATCCTTTGGCTGCTTTCCCTGCCCCCAGCCAGCTGCTGCTTTTTAAGGCAGTTTCTGAAAGGGGAGTCCATCCCCTAGGATAACCAGCACATTCCCAGGAGCCCCAGGGAATTAATGTGACTGCAGGGCTGGAGAGCTCTGTCCTGGGAGTACAGAGACAACACCAGGACACACAGTGAGTTGTGGGGCCTGGATATTCTTCTTTTGTTTAGTATTTTTCTGTATCATATACAAAGCTATATATACTGCACAGAGGCCATCACAAGTATGGACATGTCCTGTCATGTGATGCTTAGTTCTCTCCTGCTGCCCCAAAGCCGGATCTTGCTGTTATTTCCAGCAATGGGACAACAGTGCCTTTTGTTTGGGTTTGCTTTGGGGCAGCTGGGCCTCCAAAATATGAATGCATACATTTTCCCCCCTTCCTTCTCCTTCTCCCCTTCTCAATAGGCTCAGCTAAAGTGCTCACATAATAGATTGTGCCTCTGGAAGTCAAGCATTTGTGACACTTTCTCCTAAGACAACTTCATTCCTCCTTTTGTACCGAAGCACCTTTGCTTTGCCATTCCTAAGCTGTCGGCAGGACACTTCACTTTTTTCTTGCCCAAAAGGAATTATTCACCCTGATTTCTAAGGATCAGTTGTGTTCTCTCCCAGGAAGAGCTGAACAGGCTGTAACCATGTATTCCTGGTGTTGTGGGTTTTACTAGGGATCAATTTTTTTCTCGAACTCCCCCCTCCCTCCACATCAACCAAGATGATGATTGCAGGTTATGAAGTAATACCTGCATCACATCACTGTTTTATTTGACACGTGGTGATCAGGTGCTTGCCATCATTTCTCTCTCCTTGTGGCAAGTGACAGAGGTATCTGTATCTCCAGCACCATCAGGCCCTGCCAGTGTCTGTATCTGCCACTGAGAGTTCCTCAGATGACACTTTCCATTTTCTTCTGGTTCTGCCAGCAAAAACATTAATGCTACTTTTTTTGCTCCTTCCCTTCACTTGGTTCTGCCTTCCTGTCAATGTATATTTGCCACAAAGGACTCCCCCTGCTCTCCAAAATGTTAGTACAGATTCATCTGCCAGCAAACCCCAGCACTGCAGAACCTGTAATGGGGTCTTTTGCACTTACCTGGATTATCACAAGCTATTAGTCAAGTACCTGAATGTACTGAGCTATGCAGAAAGATCATCACTTCATTTTCTGTTTGCCTTTTCTCTTCTGCAAGCCCTCTCTCACAGGAGTCAGATGCCAAACTCCTACCCATGTACTTAATTTTCAGTACGGATGCCTAGCAAACAAGAAGCTAGATTAGAAATCCTTCTTCACTGCTGCATCTGGTAAACATTATCAGCCAGGGGTCTGCGAGCTTTCATTCAGGTCAGCTGGCATCAGAGGAGAATTGAGAGTGTTTGCTTTCAATTCCAACGGTGAACAAAATAATCTGTTCTAAAGCTCAGGCCTTTGCCTGCCCTTCATCAGGGGTCAGTTCGTGCAGGCGGAACCAGAGAGAGGAGAAATGGTGTGCTGAGCAAAAGTCTCTGCTTTGTTCTGCTGTGTTAGGGCTGGTGTCAGCAGACCTCTGAAAGAGGGAGGTAACCCTGCTACCACTTGTTCAAATATTTTGAATAATAAAGGTGTTAGTTTAATAACTGTCCTGGAGGAGGAAGAGTTGTCTTGGTTCAGCATTTTCCCCTTTGAGCCTGGAGTAGCTGCAACCAGCGGTTGGCGATCTGAGAATGAGGGTAAAGGGGGGATGGGGATCAAGATTTAGCTTTTGTAAGAGGTCTGTTTTGGCTTTGCTTTTGGACATGACAATCACTGCTGCAAGTTCTTCCCCAGCTGACTCCTCCTTAAATCCAGAGTGGCAATGTGCAAGGATAGAAGAATATTCACGTTCAAGCTCAGCCTCTGCAGTGCCACAGCCATTTACCTTCCTGATTAGGCAAATTCTTCATCTGCCAATACTAATAATTTTCAGCACCTTTGTTTATTCTTTCCTTCTGGTCATTTCCTTACACTTCACTTTTTTCTTGCCCAAAAGGAATTATTCACCCTGATTTCTAAGGATCAGTTGTGTTCTCTCCCAGAGTTGTGATTTACATTGTGTCATCACAATGCTACAAACTTCTGTGCCGGTGGTGGCTGTATCAGCTTCAAGTGGTTTGCATCCATGTAGCCTTCCCTACTTCGTGTGTGGGAGTCAGGTCCCATCCATCTAACTGCATCCATGCCAGAGGGATGTCCTGATATAATTGCTACAGAGGGAGTTACAGTACTACCAAAACCATGTAGGTAAGCCCTTGTGTACCACATGAAAATGCACCAGGGCTCTCCCAGCTGAATAATAATCTATTATTATCCAACCTGCAATAACCCATGAGTGACCCATTCATCAGCACTTAACCTGCTATTGGCCTACAGAAATCCCTAATACAGCAATTTTCTTTCATATTAGTGGCTCTTTCCATTTTCCTTCCAACTTTCAGAGTCATCCTCCCTTCCTGGTCTCAAACCCTCAAGGTCTCTGAACATGCTGCATGTTCACCTTGATTTCCACACTACTCTAAATTCAATCCTACAGCTCTAAGCTGTGATACAGTCACAGCCTTAGATGCAGCTGGGCTGATCTCAAGGAGCAGGTTTCATTCTTTTGCTAAGGATCTGAGAAGCTACAGAAGATAACCCTCAATTGAGGCCATCTGAAACAATAATCACTAGAGGGCACACCTCAGGGTGAGGATCTGTTAACATTCACTGTTGCATTTTCCAGACATGTGGCTCATTCCTTTTCCTGACGGAAAATATTTTTTTTATTGCTTGTTTTCTTTTATTGGCTACATCACCTTCTCCCTGGGCCTCTTTATTCAGGACAATAGGTATCCCCTCCCATTCCCAGAGTTTGAGCCTGTGAACATATTGCAGAGTTGTGTAAGATTTTGTGATTTAGTTGCACAGGAGAGGAGCTCTCTGATTGTTGAGGAAAGCAGCAGTCTTATGAGATAATGGGGATGACAACTCCTGAGCAGATCTGCTGGGCCTGACAGCTCCTGCCTACCAGAGTGTTCCATCTTAATTTCTGCACAGCCCCATTACTGATGGACATGGGGGTGATTTGTGTGTGTGTTTAAGAATGACCATTCTATAAGCCCTCCAATGTGGACACAGTGGACATCTGAGGCAGATGGGTGCTGAGGTTTCCATACAGGCCCTGGGGGTAGATGTCCCAGCCTTCCCAGCATTAAAGCATAATAAAGGACATGCAAAGGTTCTTGAGAATATTGGAACATGTTGTACCAGAAGTTACAGAAAATAATCTTTCCTAATAAGGGAAGCTTTTTATTTTATTATTAAGTGACTTTCCAGCATGGGCACACATATTTGAAGGGGGCGGAAGGGGAAGGGAAACACTTGCAGGATTTAGATGGTAGGGATCCATGGCTTGCTCCAGCTGATGGGTGGGAGACATGACATGAAAATGAACATGTGGTCTTCCTGTCAGCTCCATTGGCAGGAACACCAAGAGTCAGATGCAACAGAACAGGGAGCTGTTTTGACCCTTCTGTTTTGCCCAGCTGGATACCAAGGGAAAGTCTTCAGGATGGGGGGTACAGAGTGCTTGGCCTGCACCAGAACAGGCAGAAAGATACTTGATGTCTGGAACCCTTGTCACCACCACTTCATCACAGAGGTCACACAGGTTAGTGGACAAATGTGCTCATTTCACGAGGATGTCATCTGGTCTCAATCTGCCCCATAATTAATCACAGACACAACAGTGCTACCTGGCAGAGGTGGTTTGTTGTTTTTTTTTTTTTCATTAGAGAGGAAGAACCCTAAATAGGTCTCACAAACACACTAGTAACATGACTCTGTTAATAATCTTTAATTGTGCTGTGCCTAGCTGTGGCACTAGGAAAAGAGTTAAAAGGAACACAGGCCTTAAAGAGTAAAAGTGAGACACTATAGGCAGAAGGAAGGATAGAGATTTTCAGCATTTCAGCACTCAAGTAACCTGGTTATCTCTTGAATAGCTCAGTTTAGGGATAGGGTTAAAATTCAGGTAACAGTAACATTCATGTCAGGGAATGGGACAAAGCCTAAAGTTTCAGTTGGCATTGGACTGCCAAAGCAAAGTTAGGCTGGTAAAAAATGATCCCCTGACAACCTTTTTCCCTGGGCTGTAGAAAAGGGTTTGTTGGAATCTGGGGTAGGGTTAGGGTTGGGACAGGAACAGGGAGAAAGTTGGGATGGGAGCCCCAGTTGGCATGGGGTTGTCAAGGGCCTTCCAAAGTAAGGGGGAGGCAGCAAAAATGTTTTTTTCTCTACAGCTTTTTCATTTAAATGATGACTCAGAGCTCATGCTACACTTAGTGTTAGGATTAAGGTATGGGCTACCTGAAAGGTTGTTCCTTTGATATCTTCATCGGGACCACAGCAGGTTATCCCTAGATGTAGTTAAGTCAAGGTCAGGTTTTTGCTTCACCAAGGAGAGAAACCCAGAAGCTTCAGTAGATGTTGCATTTCCCACAGGATGCCAAAAGATGCAGCAGTCTCCTAGAAGGTTTGACAGCTGCTTGATTTGGACTTTGGATCCTCAGCAAAGGGTTCATCCCCTGCACAGTCTTAGAGTTGAGTTTAGTGCTGGGAAAGGGAAGCACCTGAAGCACCAGTTAGCATGGCACTGGTGAGAGACTTCTGAAGGAAAGTGCAGGCCACAGAAAGATTTCTCCTCCTATTGCTTTTTTGTCTGGACCATTGCTCTGTGTGCCTGTCTAAGGATCAGCTGTTCTCAGGGACTTAGCCTTTAGGGCTAAGGGTGGAAGAGAGAAAATGCCTAGACCTCCAGCTAGCATGGGTCTGCAAAGGGTTTGGAAAAGGCTGGAATGAACAGTAAAAAACTTAACCCCCTGCTACATTTTTCATCTCAGCCATGGCTTAGTGTTCTTACCTATGAAGCAGCCCACACCTTGGCTTAGGGTTACAGGGGAGCCACTTACAGATCCTATAGCTCCAGCTGGCATGGGGTTGTTAATACACAGCCAAAAGGAAAGGAGAGGATGCACAGAGTTTTCTCCCACCACCAGTTCTTTATCTCAGCCATGGCTTAGTCTTTTTGGCAAATGCGCAGCTCACACACAGGGTTTAGGTTTAGGTTCAGGAGAATGTCAAAGCCTAAAGCTGCATGTGATGTAGAGCTGCCAAGAAGCTCCCTCAGAGGGAGGGATAGGATTCATTAGGATTTTGTCTCTGAAAATTTCATCATTGGTGTGGCTTATGATAGTCTAGCCTCTTTCTCGGGGCCTACAGCTTAGGGCCTTTGGTTAAGCCTCATTCAAATCCATTTGTCAAACAATGTTAGTAGATTTTTTCTAAGTAAGGAGGAATTGGGTCATGCCCATTAGTTGTATATTCCTCCTGAGGGTTCAAATCAAATCTTATTTTAGATATTACATAGAAGTCCTTTGAAATAAAACTCCCAACCAAATCTTACAAACTTGACTGTACCCAGCGATTGCTTATAGTGCTCAAAAGGAGGAAAATATTGGTGTCAGGTTAACACCATAAATAACTCCATGAGACTGTCTCTTCTCAGTTGTGCAAGCCAGGAGGTATGAGCTACAGACAAATCCATCATTTTCTTAAGGTGGATAGAAGTCTATCAAAACTTGCACATAAGTAGGTTCTGGTCATAACTTCATACTTGCAAGCCTGTTGACATTTCCACTTAAATAGCATCAAGTAATTCCCCACTAGGATATGGCCAATTCAGCACTGTAGTGCCACAATAATAGAGCTCTTCAGGGGGCAGTCACACGTGTGAGAGGTTCAGCCAAACGGGTCAGAGTTCGCATGCTTGGTCAGGCCAAGAAAATTTCTAGCCTTCAATTTTTCTCTTTTGCTCAACAGAATCAGGAATGTTCACTACCCCCAAAACCTGAACAATACTTACTAAATGTGCTCGTATTCCAGGGAGTGGAAGGAAGCAACATAATGGTATACTCTTACAACCTGGCTCTGCTATAAAGGTGACGGGGAGGGGCAGGCCTCACTCTGAAGCATTGCAATTTGAGCACAGTGAGAAATCAAGAAAACATTCAAAGCTAAACAAATTCTTCTTGGAAGTAAAGTTTGGATTAAGGAGAAAGGGGGAACAATAGGGTGAAATTGTGGGGAAAGAGAAGGCCAGGGGTTCCTGCTAATGGGAAAGAGTAGTTATTGGAGTAGATGTGAGCTACTTCTTACCTACATCTGCAGCAGAAAAAGGGCCAAGGAACAAGACTCAAGCTAATGGTCTATAGGTCAGGAGCATGAGTGGCCTTGTTGGATAAGAAAGGACATTCGTGTACTGCCATTCATGATTGGCAATATATCTGAGGCAGGACAGAAGCAGAAATAGACTTGTCATCTCACCTAAGTTTGCAGGTATTGAAGCCACAGAATAATAGCCACACCTAGGGAATGAGAAAAAATGTGATTCATAGGAAACCCTGAAGAAAAATGTTCACCCTCCTCTAGTGTTAC
This sequence comes from Pachyramphus minor, assembly GCA_013397135.1. Lineage (NCBI taxonomy): Eukaryota > Metazoa > Chordata > Aves > Passeriformes > Tyrannidae > Pachyramphus > Pachyramphus minor. Next base: position 199,484 of record VYXB01009811.1, on the reverse strand, counting down.
ATGGATGGCAACCTCCAGGACACCACCACCTGTGCTTGCCACTGACAACTGGCACCACATGGATCACTGATGGTGCAAGATTTGCAGGTGGCCTTGCATGTCCAGCCATCCTGTGCTCAGACAACTGCATCCAGGGAGCAATGAGGCCCAGGCACAGCCTGCTGCACTGCCCAGCAAAACTGCTCTCATGGATAAAGCCGAAGTGCTGCAGGTAAATCCCAGCAGCTGGACTCATCTTTGAAGGTCAGAACGTGCCATATAAGGACTTGTACCTTTGTACCTTGGTGCGTTGGGAAGATGTTTGTATTTGTCACTAACAGAGGCTGTTACTGGCAAGGGCAGGTGGGCACAGAAGTTGTCTTGTATTTGTTTTTCATTGAAAATACAGTTTAGCACACAGTGAGACATACCAGGAGGTCCCATCATATGCCTGCACCTGCATGCAGTTAAACGGTTTGTTGGATCAAGGCCACAAGGAAAACCTTTGCTGAGATGGAAGAAGAGAAGGGAAAAAAATATAAGATTACCACAATGCACTTGGCATTGATTCAAGAACTTGGTTTGGTGCCACTAGGAACCCAACCCTTCCCAAAAGTGCACAGGCACAACCTGTTTCTCAGCCATGATACAGCAAGTGCCAGAGCAGGCATCAGTTTTTAGAAGCACAGATGCAAAACTAATATGAACTGAAAGCAAGTTGTTTATGCCCTCGCACAAAAACATGACATTCAACCCTATTCAGAACCAGCCCTACAAAAATCAAGCAAAATTAATAGCTCATATCAAAGTTGGCGTCACTTCAGGAAAATTTCTGTTGCCTTGGTAAACACAGCTGAGTCTCCATTTTTCTCCTTCCTATTGGCAATGTACTTCACTTGCTAAATAAAGATATATAAACAATCTCTTCTTGTACAATAATTTTTGTGCTTTCCCATCAGTGTGTTTCAGTTAGCTGCCCCTAGTCTGTGCAGTACAGGGCAAAGCAGTATTCAGAGTATGCATTAAAAATATTTGGGGTTTTGGTGAAGATACTAATAGGAAAAAAGCAAACTTTTCTGGATGTAAATGTAGGCTGAGAGAAAGCCTTTCTTTCATAATGTCTCTCTATGAGATAATGTCTTCCTACTGTTTCCCTTACAAAAAAAAAAAAAAATCTCAATTTTCTGCACAGAACTAATAGTACAAATTTAGTCCAGCATAAAATCTAGTATTCAGAATCTACCAAAATTTTTTCTGTACATAAAATATTAATTTCCCTATTTTATATCCTAAAATCTTTATTACTCCAAACCTGTTAATTATTTCTGCAACATAAACACTTACCTTATGATTAAATTGCTTTTATTTTTGCCTTCCCTTGGAACTTCCTATAACTAATTTCCATTCATTGCCCACCCCCAGAGGGGAGTTATCCTGGATAGAAACATCTGCGCAAGGAGAACTGGAAACTGATAGCTTTTCCTATCCAGTCATTTTAGCCTTTAAGGCAATGAGCAGAAATCCCTGTTCAGCAGACAATCTCTAATTTTAACAGGTCTTTGGGTTGAGGACAATCCCAGAAGCAGTTACTCAAAAATACCCCACCCAGCTAGTTAACTGGAGCAACCTGCCAGCTTCTCCAGCAACCCAACAGCCCATCATGGTACGTGATGGAGCACAAACCTCTCCCTGCACCTCCAGTAAAGAGCAGCATTGCTGCACCCAGCCTGAATTTCTGTCATCTCAAAAATCCTAAAAAAAGCAAGAACAGCATCAGCTTTCAATGCAGATTTCCCCATGCAATCTAGGTTTAGTATAGTAATTTCCCATATGTCAATCTAACCCCAGCCTTTTTCTAAAGATCATTCTTAGATAAGGATAAGCCCCCATGGAACAAATTGTTATGCTGGTGGTGCAGGTTGCTCCCTATTAAAATAAAATGGGAGAATGATGATGAGAGGGCACACACATTACCAGATCCAGAGGGAAGAAAACTCTGTGCCTACCAGTGGTGTCATCTGAACAGCAGTATGGTTTCTGTAACTGATACGTGGCATTTTAAGCATGCATGAACAGTTCCTGCATGCTGCAGGGAAACAGCAACTCCCTTGAGACTTGGGAAGAAGGATTTACTTGCCTCCCTATGCCTCAGCTTACAAATGCGTGGCATTAATTTGGTTTTAAATGACTCTGAAGACTGTGCACATTTGCCACCTAATCTACTCAAATAAATAATTTGGTTAAAACATAAAAAGCTGTTGTAGTTTGTATCCAAGAGCAAGCTCTTCTCACTTCACCAGCTGCACAGGTAGATCTTTGTACAAGAAATCCTACATATTTTTCCAGTGGTTAACAGAGAGGGATAGATTGTGTGTGGCAGAGAGAGGATGGATGTGGAGAACATTCCACCAACATGCCAGCCCAGTAGCTGACCATGGTCTGGATGAGTGGCAGAAAAACTGTGTCAGTCTGTTTGAGCTGCCAGATTTCCCTAGAGGTGGTGTTCTCTATGCCAGCTCCCCAGTCTAGACCGAGCTCTGGTCCCTTGCAAATGTACCCTGTTATCAGTCATTACCCAGATGTTGCAGGGCTTGTAATTCAGCTCTGTACCTCAATCATGATGAGAGAGGTGAAAGAGAAGATCTACATACAAAGGGACATTGATTTTCAAATGGCATTTTGTTTTGTAGTACTACGCAATCAGAAGAGATTGAAACATATCCCATTAGGCTTCTGGAAAAGGAATCTCCCACGGGTTTTAATAGCAACAGGTGCAGGCAAGGGCCATTCACTCCAGTGCTGCATGTTGCCCCCATGTGAGGGCAGCCCGCCCCAGTTACTGCTTGGAGTGAGATGGGGATCCAGTCCTGCAATAGGGCTGGGCAGAGACCCTCATGAAACTGTTTGTTCCATAGGCTGGGGCTGGGGTAAGTGCCTTCTTGGGGTCCTGTACAGAAGAGATGGCTGTGGTTTGCCTCCAGTCCTGTGTACAAGAGACTTGATCCATGTGCTAAACTCATGTCCCCATGTTTCGACAGAGAAGATAGAAAGATGAAAGGTCTGCCTGATTTTTGCATCATGTTCAGCTTCCAAAGAGCATCAGAAAGACTTTTTTCTCCATGAGAAAGTAGAAAGAGCCTAGAAATAAAGACCTATGATTGGCTCCATCTGCACTCATATTGCTGGAAATGACTTTGATTTACAAAGGTACTAAGGGCACCTTGCCCTTGTACAAAAGCAGCACCACCCACAGAGTGATTCAAAAGGAAAAGCTTTTGTTTAGCATCCAAGTTGCACCCACTACTTAATTAACCTCTCATTAGGATCGAAGTTCTGTCCCCCCCCCCTTTTTCTTTTAATACAAACAAAGTGCATAAAACCACACAAGGCTCAAGACTAAACAGGAATTTTTCTCAACAAACGTGCTACTGAAGCCCAGCAGATACAGAAAGTAAGAAACCGACTGTGAACAGCGGGGTAAAGAGGCAGGGGTTTATAACCAGTAAGTGAGGACAGGCATGGAAGAGCAGCAATATCACCAGTCTGTTTACTTCAGTCAGCTGCACAACTTCTGCATCATAAGAGTTCTGCATCATAAAAGTTCATGCTTGCACTGAAAACAAAATTGCCAGCTTTCTCTGCTGGCATGAGGGTTTCTTTGGATCAAATCAGAGGTACTCAAGTGCAACCAAACTGGCAGTTTAATTCTGTTACTGTACAGCACCTGCTTTATATGAACAGACAGCATCTGCATCTGGAACAGCCAATCTGAAACCTTTAATTTACTCAGACCTGAAATCATAAAATTTCATAAAGGACAAAAAAAAAAAGGGCGTGTCACATGGCAATGCTTTCCATTACAAACAAGTATCTGCAAAATTATGATAAGAATGCCTCAATCACAATACTGATTTTACACAAAAGCAGAACGTCTCTAGAAATGAAACAGAAAAACATCCTTTTTTTAGGTCCTTTTTTGTCTCTTCTAGTTGCATTAGACATGCAAACTACATATATTTGCTTTTTAAAATGAACACATGTGAAACAATGAAGCAATCTTGTCTGTGGCAGGTGCCGGGTGCCTAGTTTTACTGAAATTCCTGAGTCTGCCTTTCAGCTGACTGGAAGAAAAAACATGGTATCAAGCCCAGGTTCGCTAACATTGCCTGATACCACCTCACCAGATGCTCCGTGACAGCACAACCCTGGTGCTCGCTGTTCACCTCTCCTCTCAGCCACAGCATGGGTGATACCAAGTGCCAAGAGCTGCCTCCTCGTGTGGAAAGCCCTTGAAGAGGTGGGTGGCTGCTGGCAGAGGCTGTTCCTCCAGTTCTTGCCATGACTCCAGTACAGAAACTCGGGGCATGCAGAGAGAGACATGCTTAAAGGACAACGTGAGAAGGAGCTGTTTCGCTACAGCATTGGTTAAAGGTTTGAAGATTTTACAGTAGGATGAGAGACAGAGAGACTGAGGCTGACTGCACAGCCTGGAAAGGAGCTGGAGTCATGGAAGAGAGGGAGGAAGATCCCAGACTTCCCAAAGCATCTCAGACACTAAAGGAAAGAAAGTACAATCATCGAAAGGAAATTGATACAACCACATCAGCAATTTTGTTTCGAATGCTTGCCAAGTAATAAAAAAGAGCTGTTTTTAGAAACCCTCCCCAAGTAGCTGTTTAATACTTCAACAACTCTGCGTTTGTGAGGTCAGGCTATGCATGGAACAGCTCCACCCACAGCTACGAGAAAACCCTACACTTTCAGCAAATACACTCTCAAAAGGGATGCTCTCCCTTGCCTCCCACTCCAGAAGCTATTCCAAGGCTCTTCAGAGTCATTACATAGACATGCATAACCAGCTTGTTAAGAGACATCAAACAATACTCATGTTTATACTTCCAAAATGTGCTCACAAAATGACTTAATTCCTGTTATTAGCACTTGACATGATGGACTGGTTTTCTTGACACAACTGCATCTCTACTCAGTGCTCAGGCAATTCCCCGAAGACCAATCCTGAGATATTCCTGCAGAGTCTCACCTCCAGACAAACTGATACTTTTTGGTGACCAAAAGATGGACAGTGCTCTTAGCTGCACAAGTACCGTGTAGCATCCCTGACACCAGCCAGCTCCCAAAATTGTTGGTGTTCATCTGCTCACCTGTCACTTGCATGAGCGTTCTTACTGCTGACCAATGGGATGATCCAGTTCTAAAAAGCTCCACAGCTGCACTGTACATCTTCAATTATACATACATTGCTCTGCCATAGGAGAAAAGCAATCAAAGTGATTTATTTCTGGGTGAACAGAAAGCCTCCCCTTTGTCTCAGAACAGTAATTATTGCGGGCCACATTCCAGTGCTAGCCTTAGCCATGGCAGAAGTTACTAGAACAGAGATTATTTGTGGTGAAAGGTATTTCTCAGCAGGTATCAGGATGTTGGTTTTTAGCCCTAAAGCCTGTACGTTAAATACCACATGTTTAATTATTTCAATTTACCTTTAATCAAAGGATGTGAAAATGCATTGCCTCTCTTTCTCTTTGCTGATAGCTGCTCCCACAGATACATAGAAAAGCAATTAATTACTGCAAATTTTAGAACAGAAGTAGCTATGCAGGTATCTGTGAAGATGCTAAAAATGTCAGGAGAAAAGCAAGAGAAATGTCAATGTTATTAAAAATAAATGTCTACTTAATGCAGCATTTACCTAAATGTTTGCCAGAAAACAGTAAATAAGAAATTTAAATCTTGATGTAGCACAATTACATACTGAGGCTTGAAGGGTAAATTCCTGCACTGAAAGGCAGTCCAAGATGAAAATCTCATTCCAAACCTTGATATCATCTGTGCTAGCCCTTTGCACAAAAGTGGATTTTATCCAACATACAGTGACTTTGTAAACAACTCACTTCCTTTTTACCAATACTGAGTTTAGTTTTCTAATGTTTCCTTCCACATCCACAACGGTGCCTTATCAAACCCCACACCCTGGCAGAGTGTCGGGATTTATACTCCCTTTTCCATCCGTCAGGGCCTTTTTGGTTGCTGCTCTGCAGGACCAAAGCCTCTGGCCCCCACAAGACCCACTGCTGAGCTTTAAATAGAAGCCCATGTACCAGGCAAATAATAAACGAGCATTTCTTACATTCTCATGGTTTATCAAATAACGTGGGTGGCTCTTACAGTGAGCTGAATTAGTTATTCCCTCACTTGTCTCCAGTCTGCATGCACATCTGCAAACACTAGCAGTAATGATTTTATGCTTTCTAGCAAGCTACTGACACAAGTGTTAAATAGTGAAAAGCCAGCAAACGACCCCGGAGGAAGCCTGCTATATACACAAACAGCTCAGAGACAATTCCCTCCATCCATCTCCATTCAGAGTTCCATCAGCATCAAAACCACTTTCTGTTGGACATTGTCCATTTTCTCTCTGGATCAAGATCCGGAGGAGGCCCACTCAGAAGACTTCTGCAACTTTTATCAGGCAAGCTTGTAATCGTGGTAAAGTAAACTACATCAAGCTGATTTGACAAGATTAATTTTCCTTAGGCTCAGGTAGATAGATACTAACAAAGTGCTGCTTCCTTAATTTGTTATTAAAGGACTCCTGTCTGTTGTCCTGTCTGTTCTGTTTATTTTGCTTTGGATTGATGTCAAGCTGACTGACCTATACTTACCCTCAGCATTCAATTTTCATAGCCTGTTAGCAGTACACTTTTTTCTACTCACTGCCTAAAAAGTAACAGAAAGGGGTCAACAGAGCTCCTATCTACGTGTCTTTAACATTTCATGGATACGAATTTCTTGGACTTAAGAATTCTAAAATGTTCAGTCAGCAGTTGTCCCGAGTAACCTTTTCTAGCTTCTGCGTCAATGGAAAAGACTTCAATTTCATAATCTGTGATAGAGCTATATCTTTGATATGCTAGGCCATGTAAAACTGCATTAGCACTGGCTTGAGCACCAATCTCAATAGAAACAATCAAAACTGAGACAGTCTTCGGGTTGGATGTCAAAGCTTCCACCTGAAAGCTCCTGGAAGCCAGTTTCAGCTGTGCACAAACTCATCCTCTCAGCTCGGTGAGAATAATCTTTTTTCTAGAACATCCTTAGGAATTTCTGGCCAAGCTATAGCAATTTCTTTGACACTTGTGTGATAGACTAAGAAAGAGTATAAAGGGCTTCATGCCAAAGAGTTAAACCTTATCTAAACCAGAATAAAATAAAGGCTTTGTTCTACTTAATTTGGGTTATGAGCAAGATCATGGATCACTTCCTAATTTGACTGGACTGATTTATTTCACCCAAAAAGCTGTGCTGGAAGTAATCACTGTAACACCAGGGTAACGCTCAACTTCATATACATGTAAGAACAGTGACAGAAAACAGCAAATATCTTCACATGCACTGGCAGCTCCTAAACCTGCAGGGGTTGGACTGCCTGAGAGAGAGAAATCTGGGACCTTGACAGTGTTCAGACTAATAAGCACACGTTTGACTAAGATTTGAACAGTGGTTGTAATTGTCATCTGCATTATTTGCCTCCACAGTGTACCAACAGTGGCAGGCCCACATTTTTTGAATATTCAAGGAGAAAAATCAAGATGTCAAGATGTGTCTGCCCTTTGCAGACTGGGGGCCAGGGTACACAACTCAAATTATCAATTTTTTTCTAGCACTACCTCCCCGCTTTTGGATCACTTATGGCAATATCATGCCACACCTTGATGTTCTGTGAAGTTCTGAGCAAGCTCTAAAAACTTATCTTCCTCATGGAGGGTAGAAAGAGATATTTGCAGACCACAAAGGTTGCCTTTGCATAGTCTAGATATTATCAGCTAATATGGAAACATAATACTCTTCCTCCTATCCCAGTAATACCTAGCCCTTTCTAATTGCCTGTTGTTTGTTTCATGAGACGGCACATCAGAACACTTGTTGCAGCAAATACAACCCTCAACAAGTTGAAGATGTTGCACAGAGTGCTCCTGCACTCCCATCACAGGAGTTCCTGTGAAATGGTCCCCATTAGATACCTGTTAGCCATCCTTCCCTTTCCATTGCTTCAGCTTACTCCGTGCACAAGACGCTGGATGCACAAGGATAGCAATGGGCTATAGCCAGACTGACTTGAGCGAACAATGTAGTTCTTCTTAAGAAGTCAGAGATACAGCTGCTCAGCCCTCTCAGAGAAAACCCACTCACTCCCCAATTACATTTTAAAAATCCACTGTAGATTTTACTGGCACTACCAATGACAGAAACTACATTGTCAGTATGAAAGATGAAACTGCAACGTAACAAAGAATGAATGCCCACTTTTGTGCAAAACCGCAATCCTAGAAAGCTACACAAACATTCGGAAACAACAGCTCTTTTATTTTGGCCTTGATACTGCCCTCGTGTTCAATCTAGTTCACCAAAATAAGACAACCCCCTATCATTAAAGATGATCTCATTGAAAAGCAGCTCCTAGCAAGTTTTCTTGCATAGGAGGCTTTAGCCGCCAGGCCTGATGCAGCCTGACTAGGAGCGGTGTTTGCTCAGCACATTCTGGTGGTTTCAGAGACAAAGCCAGCATTCCCAAGGCTGAAGACAATCAAGCAGATGAAGTCATGCACTGTGAATGCTCCAGAAAGAGAAAGGGATGAGGAGTGGCGAGGAGGTGTTGAAGGCAAGAATGCGGGACCACGTTTACCATTAACATGTGGAAAAAGAGACAGAAAAAATGTAGCCCATTTAATGCTTCTCTACATGAGTGACATGCTGGCACTACCAACAAAATAGCATTTGAATGCATGAACCATTTAACCCCAGGGGAAGTCAGACTCACAGGCAGCCCATCTAAATGCAGGCACTACAACAGAGCACCTATGTCTACATGCTCTCGTCAAGGACAAAGATCTTTGGTGGCTACTGAGGGAGACTAAAGCCAGTGGCTTATTATTTCAGGGACCTCAATTAAGCATCACCTTGTTATTACCCTCGTCTCTTTTAAGGAAGGTACTGCTAATACCAGTCAACAACATGGAGAAATAAAAGGTGAACCATGTCCTTACAACAACCCTTTCATTTTGGAGCTTGTTTAAGAAGAAGGCTAGGGCAGAGAAGGAGTGCAGAGTAGTTCTTTTCAACACTTCAAAGTCAGCCCAAGGCTGGGAAACAGCCTAGGATTAGAGATTGATAACCACAAATATTTCAGAAAACAACCGGAGTTTTAAGAGCCTTTGGGTTTTGGAGTTCAACTCCAACTACTTAAGGGAAGGAGACTTCCAACTCTTTCTAGAAAACCCAGTACTAGTTGCTTAAAAACTAAAATCATCATATTGACCTATCCCTGAACTCCTGTGCCTTTTTATATTCATCTCTGCCTGCAAATCCTCCAGGGGTGGATCTGGCCTCACACTGCAGAACATTTCTGGAACTTACACTGCAATTATTATAATGGACAGCTTTCTTTTCAAACTGGGGGAGAGGGTGGTAAAAATGCTTTCCATTCTCATGTGTTTTCAATCATTTTTTCCTCCTTCTTACACATACGCATCTCTTTCCAATTCAAAAATACATCATTTCCCTGCAGATAGCACAGCTGGATGGGTACAGCTCATTACTTTCTTAGAAGCTTCTTTTCTTCCAAATTCCTTATTTTGATTTGAACTCTTGCTTTATGCTTTCTTCCACCTGGGTAGGGATTATGGGCATGGTCTCTGCTGCTGGATGGAAGTGTGCTATATTCCAGTTATCTGCTGCATATTAGATACAGCCACATCTGGATATACTGGAAAACTCCCAAGAGAGGATTTTGAAAGGAGAGCCCATGTGAGGTGCCATGCCAGAATTCCTGTCTGACAGGCAGCTGCAGTCAAGCTCAGCTCACCCTTATTGCCACTGAAATGGCAGCACGAAACTTCAGTGGTGAAAACAGTTTACGCTTTGGCATTCCAGCCGTGGGTAAAACATAGCTGGCACCTCTGTTGTCAAACATCCTGCTGACTCTTGCCACATTGATTTCACTTCGTGCTGAGTCTAGTGGCAAAATCCCAGCGCTAATGAAGTTAATGGGAGTTTCACCATTGGATTCAAGAGGGTTGAAATTTCACACAGACTCTTCAGTCATAAAATTCCTTCCGCTCACCTCTGAGCTTAACGACTGTGCCCGTTACACCCAGCACGGAGGATCTGGGGTTGATCCAATATCCTTCTAATGGAAAGGCTCCCACTAACTTTAACGAGGGCTGAGATAGATGAGTTACTGGAGGAGAAAATGTTATTTGGGAGAGGGAAGGTGTTGTTCTCCAGCCACTTACAGTGTTTTTAATCCCTCATGTGCTATTTTTGTGTTTCTCTAATCCCCCACATAGATGTCAGTTGTTGCCAATAACAATTTTGCAACAGTGAGGGAAGGAAGCCTACTGTCATAAACATTCAGGTTTTTACTCTTCCCTCCTCCTACCACTTAATGTGAGCAGTAACTATTGAGGAATTCTGACTACCAACAACCATTCAGGAGATAAAAACATATGTAAAAATGCACTAAAAAAAATTGTCTGTGTAACTGTGCTTGAGAATATGTTAGCCTCAGTTATTTCTGACGCTCAAAGCAACCTCTCTGCATTAAGGTAATGTCTTTTGTTGGGAAGAAATATCAGTAACCAAACAGCTGTGACAGCAGAGTTGTGTTTAAGAGAAAAGTATTATTTTTGTACAGGTGCCAACCAATAGATCTGATTTAATACTCTTTCCTTCCTGTGTGAGTATTGGCGGAGACTTGTTCCTCATCCTGATCTTCCCTGACACCCTCCACCCCATGCTTGCTGCATGAAAAACTCACACTCAGCTTTCTCTTGTTCTAACCCAAGTTCAGTTTTTCTTCAAATACCATTCCACAGGGCACCTTCTTATAAAGGGCTTACTTACATATCTTAATACTGCCCATGTGTTTTAAATCCCAGTCCTAGAACTGAGAGACAGTTTCTTTCATTCTGGAAGAAGCAAGAAAAGAGGATGAACTGGTAATCCAGGCAAATTAGATTTGATTCAAGTCTCAGAGCCTGTTGGAGGACTCTGGATGTCAGTGAGAGAAGGATGACACCAATGCCCCTATGAACACGGGGCAAACCTTTACTGTGCTTCCCCCCAGCCACTGGCATGAAATTTGGCTTTTCTTAATATTTCGCCCCTTTATTTTCAGCTCTCTTTAAACCTTATCCTTGGCATTATGGCATGCTTGAAAACTAAGCAGAAAGTCCCAGGGCCACATGCAGGGCTCAAATGACAGTCACAGCCACCTGAATCATCAGCCAATGGGTTTTAATGTCGTGTCACTGGAGGGAAAAATATTTCAGTACTGGACTTCACATCCTCAAGCCCCCACATCTCCATTTTTAATTTTTTTTTTTATCCTAAGACTATTCTCAGAGCCATGTATTCAAAATGGAAATGAATAATCACCAGCTTAACAACAGTCATTAATCTCCTGTAAGCACGCTTCTGCATGAATTAATCCTAATTTCGAAGTTTTCAGTACTAAAATGTTTGATAGAGCATATGCTGCCTATTTCCTTTAATTAAACAATCTCCCACTGTTGAAGAGGGTGAAATATTTCATCAGTCAAGAGCATGCACAGCCCTCATAAAGAAAGTTTCCAGGCTTGCCTGACACGCAATAAAATATGGAACATCAGCTGAAATTTCTTGGCTTACATTTAATCCTATTTGTGACAGAAACAGCAAGGGAAGTAATTCTCTGGCATCTTTATGACATGTACCTTAAGAGAGAATTGCACAGTTCAGATTTATATTGAATATGCTCTGCACCATTCTTCACAGACCAAAGTGTAGCTCAAATCAACAGCAAAAAGAAATGATGAATAACATCGCTGATCACCTGAATGATGGCAAATCAGTGACCTATAGAAAAGTTTTGCAGCACCAAGACATTTCATGTTAATGAACGTCCACTCATGTGATGAATCCATGTGATCTGCCACTTGGCAACTCTGGCAAGGAATTCAAGTGGCAAAGGGATACACTGGCTAAGCAGCGCTGAAAAAGGAAGAGACTAGCTGTGTTTATATTTCTCAGTGATGCAAAGCATGTGAAAGAAACAGGAGGTCTAAGCCACTGACAGAAAATACAAAGTACCACTTATTTTTATAATTCCTTTTTCAATGTCCTGTATTTTGGGGGGAATCTACAAAGAATGTACACAGTGTATAGAAGTAATCTTGTGATATTTTTCTGATTTATTATCACATACCACTGTATCAAGACTTTCACACATGCAAGGCAAGCAGAAGTGTGTAGAGGCATTTTTAATGGTGTCTCATAAGCAGGGCCCAAGGCTGTGCTTTCAGTTTCATGTGTGATTGAGAAACCTCACATACTAAGCACACACAAGAGGAAGGCACAACAGTTGGGTTACATAGACTTGGGGGGTTATTTGACATGGGTGCCCCAAGTCCATTCAGGATTGTGACCTTGCCTGCACAGAGGACTTTAGGATTAGAAGTGAGCAGAAGAGTTTAGTGTGGAGCAAGCACACTCATCCAAAAGAACATGGGCATTTCAGGAAGTCATGTTTTCGAGGCCAGAACTGAAAACTGATAATTCCTTTGAGACTTTAAAGTTTTTAGGTCACTTTGAACAAGCCTTCCTTAAGTGTGTGCAAGGCAAGTCATTCCTGAAAATCCCAGAGGCCTAACACCATCCCCTTGATGGAATCAGATTACAAGGAAAACTTGGGTCATCCAAGAAACACCAACTCATAACAAAGTCATCTCTGGCAGTCCCAGCGGACCACAGTGTAGGAGGCTGTGAATCACTGAAGACGTGGGAAAATGGCAGCAAGAAAAAAGACCAGCTTGCAGCAGACAAACAGGTGTAACCTCACTAAATCCTTCTGCAAGCAGTCGTCAGAACCTGATCCCTGCCTGGAAACATGCTGTCCTTTTCTTTTAAGTATCCAATCCCCAACACTAAAATCTTATAATGACTTCCGGAGTAATGACTGGAGGCTTGTGAATCCAGCCAGTTCCATCCAGCAGAGAAGAAAGGAACATCACTAGTCACGGAGGACTGAGAAGCTGAAAGAAAGAGAACCCAAGAACAAACTGCCAAACTTTAGCTATGGTTTGTGTTGTATCGCTATACCATCACAAAGGTAAACATCCAGACCCAAGAGATGAAGGAAACAACCATTCACAACTGACCTTTTGAGCTCATTCACATATTGATAAATTTTTCACTACAGTGGTGCAACAAGTGACTATCCCAAAGACCAGTCCCAAAACTGGGAGGATGTGGGACAGTGTCTCCTCTGTAATTCCAAAAGACTGAAGCACTGTATGTTTCTACATAGAACACAGCTGGGTAGAGAACTGATTGAGAGCAGCCCTGAGGAGAAGAACGCTGGGGTACTTCGGTGAATGCAAAACTAGACATGAGCCAGCAATGTGTGCTTGCAGCTCAGAAAGTCAACCATGTCCTGGGCTGCACCAAAAGCAGTGTGGCCAGCAGGTCAAAGAAGATGATTCTGCCCCTCTACTCTGCCCTGGTAAGACTCCATCTGGAGTACTGCATCCAGCTGTGGTGGCCCAGCACTGAAAAGACAGACCTGTTGGAGCTAGTCCAGAGGAGGGAGGGCCCTGAGAATGATGAGAGGGCTGGAACACTCCTCTGAAAACAGGCTGAGAGAGTTAGGGTTGTTCAGCCTGGAAAAGAGAAAGCTTTTGGGAGAACTTATAGCAGCCTTTCATTACCTTAAGGAGCTACAAGAGGGCTGGAGAAGGCCTTTTCACAAGGGCGTGTAGCAATAAGACAAGGGGGAATGGCTTTAAACTTAAAGAGGGTAGGGTTAGATTAGACATTAGGAAGAAATTCCTTACTGTGAGGGTAGTGAGACACTGGAACAGGCTGCCCCGTCCCCAGAAGTGTCTAAGGCCAGGCTGGATGGGCACGGTAATACCATAGTATTCCTTGGAGAACTGGAATATTAATAGAAAGGTGAAATAAAAAAAAATAAAATAAGAAAACAATTCTTCCCCAACTTGAGGTTTCTAAGTCCAGAAGTATAATTTGGGTTCCACAGGGCTCTTCAACATCTTCATAAATGACTTGGATGCAGGACTGGAAGGAATACTAAGCAAGTTTGCAGATGACTCAAAACTCAGAGGAGCTGTTGACTCCCTCAAAGGCATGGGAGGCCCTCAGAGAGACCTCGACAAATTATGGTGGGCAATCACCAACCACATGAAGTTCAACAAGGGAAAGTGCAGAATTCTGCACCTGAGATGGGGCAACCCTAGATGTACAGACAGACTGAGGAATGAGATGCTGGAAAACTGTGCCACAGNAAGATGGTGAAGGGCCCTGAGGGGAAGCCGTGTGAGGAGCAGCTGAGGTCACTTGGTCTGTTCAGCCTGGAGGAGACTGAGGGGAGACCTCACTGCAACATTACAACTTACTCATGAGGGGAAGACAAGGGGCAGGTACTGATCTCTGTGGCGACCAGTGACAGGACCTGAGGGAATGGCCTGAAGTTGTGTCAGGGAGGTTTAGGTTGGCTATTAAGAAAAGATTCTTCCCCCAGAGGGTGGTTGGGCACTGGAACAGGCTCCCCAAGGAAGTGGTCACAGCACCAAACCTGACAGAGTTCAAGAAGCATTTGGATGATACTCTTCAACACATGGTGTGACTCTTGGGGATGGTCCTGTGCAGGGTTAAGGGTTTGACTTGATGACTCTTGTGGGTCCCTTTCTTCCAACTCAGCATATTCTGTGATTCTCTGATTCTTTAAATTCTTATTATTAAGGTTTTGTCCATTCAAAATATATCTATCATTTAAACCACTTTCCTCTAGTTAGGATCAAATAACATTGGAAAGGGAGCTCTGAAGTTGGAGGGATGAATTTTAATAACCAGAAAATCAGAGAAAAGCCAAATTCTACAGCAGAAAACTTAGGAAGTCAGGTTCAGTTAAAGAACAGTGCAATAGTTCATACCAAAGTAAGCATGAAATCCTCTTTCATATGACATTTTCTTTGCAGACTTGGCACCATTTCCAGTTTTTGACCTTTTTGCAAGATTGGTAAAGTAAATATTCCTCGTCTATGATAGTTTAGAAAACACAGATGTGTAATTCAGTTAGCTGCTCTGGAATGGAAATTAACATTTCTGATCCCCTATACCTTCTAAAATTAGGTCTCTTAAAATCATAAGGGCAAGTGTCTTAATATTTTCTGATATCAAGCAAAAGTCAGTAAGAAATGAATTGTATTAGAGTTTGATCCAAAGCCAAGTCTAGTCATTTTGATCTTTTCATTAAATTTCAGCCTGCCTTGGTATAAGCCCTTAGAAAAACATGTAAAGTAAATGTTGAGGCTCTTTGTGGTTATTGCATAACATTGCAAGGTTCTTTGCAAATAATTTCCTTTTTCTGCATCTCAGTTCATGCCCACTGCCCATTAAAAACCAAAGCATTATCAAACCAACAATCAGGCTACTAGATAAGATACATGTGCAGTTATCAGTACAGGTTGCATCACTGAGGGGCAGTGATTTGTGTTTATGCTTGCTGAATCTTGCTGAAATATGTTAACAAGCCTGTATATTCAACATGTGGGGCGTGTAAATTGTAAACATTTACCAGAAGACAGCACCAAGACTGGTCAGTTTCCTGAGTTTTAGGGAAAGAAATTCAGAGGGGAGGAAACATTGTCAAATTTCCTTATTGGCTGGAAAGGCTTACAGGAAGGGTGAAGACATTCAGGGAAATGTCTTAATTAACTCTTACTGGTTTTCAGTATCTGTCTACCTATCATCTTAGATAAGCATGAAAATCTCTAACTGCCTAGATCACAATTTATCATAACTGGAATTTTAAGACTGCACTCATGTTCAAATGTAATCAAACCTTTCCCCAGCGATCACTCTGCTACAGAAAGGTGTGCACTGAGTTTGAACTGAGAAGCAAGTCAGTTCTGGAACAAATTAAATTTGAAGAAGTCTTTTAAATGGAGGAAAAGTAAACATGTGCATACACACATCTAATCAGGACAAAGGGGATTTCTTAGATGTCTTCATTTCCTGCTGCAGAGGCTGACTGCTTATTCAAGACCACTGCTATTTATATCCTGTCTCTGCATCTTGGGAGAAAAAGCATGAAATCCTTCAGAACAAAACTGAAGTTCCTCTGGCCTGGGCCTCCTGAGCCCAGTCCCTCAGCAAATGCCTAATGTGATCATTTTGAACCCTTGCTCACTGGTGCCAACATATGCATCACTCCATTTGCGTGGGTGAGCACACTTCTAATAGTGCTGTTGCCAGTCTCTTTATGATGCTTCATTTCCATAGCTCCTTGGTGTATGCTCTTTGTCTGCGCTCCATCATCACTATACAGTACAGAACAATTATTCTGGCTGCTCTCTTCAGTTTGAGCTGTTCCTTCCTTTTGTATGTGGGCTGAAGGCTGGGTTTTCTTTCTTTTTCAATTTAAGAGCTTTGTTTATGATATCAGGTTTTGAATGAAGAGTTTATAGCACACACCATAATTATAACAGCTCCAATAAACAGCACAAACTGGCATTTACAGCCATAACACAGTGGTGTGGTTATATGCCAGTGTAACAACTCCACTGTATCAGCCTAAATATGCAACCATGCAATTGAAGCAAATCAGATCTCACAAAAACTGCTACTGCTGAATTGCAACTCTCTTGGAGGAATCCTTGCTGTTCTCTCTGTTCAGTACTGGAAAAAAACATCCAGTAGGTCAGGAAGAAAAAACTTCAGCAAGAAAGGAGGGATGGGCAATCGCTCCCAAATACCAACATAAGAATTTCACTGCCTCTGTTTTGATGAACATATTGTGTGGCATTTCAGGTAAATATGCAGAAATACTGACCATGTAATTTTCCACTCCCCATTTCAGACTTGCAGCTGCATAGCCTGTTTGAGCACCAAGCCTGCCACAGTGAGAACACATGCACTGAAGCCCAAAAGCCAAGCTGCCAATTCAAGCAGGGATTATATTGTCCAATAACCATCTCTGCAAATAAGAACAGGTTTGCTCAAGCAATAAAGTTTGACAGCCTGTTCCTTGATGTTCCCACAGCAGAAATACAGCTCCACACTGTGAACTGGGCCTGCTCCTCCGTAACCTGGGTGTATAAGGGAGAGTATAATGTGGAGTACAACGTTTCCTGTTCATTAAGTAAGCTCTAAATACTAAAAGCTAAAAATGGAGGAAGAGTAGAAATAATTGAAGACAAGAAGAAGGAGCTGAAAAACTGAAGAAGTTTTAGGGCACAAGAGAAAACTGGTGATAAAAGAAAAAGGCAGAGTAGGAAACAGTGCAAACAGGGTAGGAAGGCAGTGCTGTTAAACAAAGCACAGGACAAACAGGATTTCTAGAAGCTCAACCAGCTTGAATGATTGTGATGCCAGACTACATGTAACTGTACTAGAAAAAAACACAAGAAAAATGATTCATCTGAGTCAACATGAAAGTAAAATCATTGCAGTTAACAGTAAAATAACAAAAACTCAAGCTAGATGCCTGTGCAGTGCCTTACCCTCAAAGGTTCAGAACTGTAGTATGCACAGGTTGCTTTCAGATATGTTCCTGAAGGTTGTTGAGCTTGTTCTTCAGAAATTTCAAGAGTATTGCAGAATTAGTGCCCTGCTAATGCTGAGGAAAGCCATCTCCTCCTTCCATCAGTAACTAAACTAGTTCCTGACATTGCACTATGTAATGAGCTCCTCCATTCTTACACTTTTAGAATAATTTGCAAGCACTTGCAAAAGCTCTTTTATTTAATCCACAACTCTTAGCTGTTACCCATTGTTTTTGTTTCTTTTCTCAAGAACAGCCAGAATTAATTTTATTGGTATAAAGTGCTTCCTAGAATAGTATAAAGTAGGAAAGCACCTTTGGCTCTTATTTTCCCCCACCACAGGACGATGTAATTCACAAAGAAGAGTATTATTTCCCAATAAGCCAATATTGGATGGAAACACCATTGTTCCAAATGATCCACAAAGTTCCAGAAGAGCAGCCAAGGACAAGGAGACTTTCTGGGAAGTAAGAGGACTGCCAAAGACAGATGCATGTGTATTTCTGAAGAAAAAGTAGAGAGAAAAAAACCCCAAAACCCAAAGGGGGGGAAGAAAAAAAATCCAAAAAACACCACCACCACAAAGAAACAAACAAAAAAACCCCAAACCCAAAACAAAACCACAGCAACAGAAAAAAACCAAAAACACCCACAGATCTGATGTTCATTTAGGGAGACACGTCTCCAAGACCACTGTTAAACAATACAGGATATTGCCAGCAAGGAGCCCATAACTGGTAATCTCATGCTCACCACATGGCAAAGGACTGAGCTGAGATTGCTAACTTTTGAAACATGCTCAGACTTCTCATTTTTACAAAAGAGGTAACACTAAAGAGCATGAGAAGGCTGACAATGCAGGTGCCTCAGAAACACAGGCTAAAAAGAAGACATAATTTCCCTTAAACCATTTTGAATTTCATAGCAGAATGATTTCACAGTGTTCACAGAGACAAGACAGAGAAGGGGCACACCTGATCAAAGTTACCTGCAAGCACAAGAAACAACTCTTTAGTCTTATTAACACATAACATCGAACACTGATAATGTCAGCACCCACTGTTGAATTAGTAAGGTCAAAGGACAAAACTAACTGGATTTAATGAGTTCTCTACGGCACTTGCCAATTTCTGGTGGGTTCTTCAACATCTTGTTTTTCCTCATCACATTGCACTCTGTGCTTAGCCCAAGGCAGTTGCGTAAGAGCCCTGACATTATGAAAATATCTCCTAACATAATCACAGTTACCTTGTCTTTGCTGGAGACAGATTACAGCAGCACAGAGTCAGGCTGATGCCAGGGCAAAACCACGTAACACGAAAGAGTACTCCACTTTTCACTGGGATATAAACTTAGAAGGATCTTCAGTAGGAAAAGTTGCCACAAACACCAGTACCCTTCATTTTCTTAGAGCCTCAACACTCACATTTCCTCCCGCAGTGCTAATTCCTGGAATTTATTTATGTATAAACCCACTGTACACAAAAAAAGGGTTAAGTTTCACTTTTACAAATTGGCTATCTATATTCAAATGAAAATAAACATCCCAATTCGCCAAAGAGAAACCATCAAGATACTTGCTTAATGATCCCAGGAGCCTGTTCTCTCTGACTGTCTGGTGGTGCCATTACCTGCAATTCTTTATGGTTATATTATCATCATCATCATCTATGGACTTAGTATTCCAAACATACCAGCTGCCCACAACTGAAGGGTTTCTTTGTATTACCAATTATAATTGCACTGAATGCACTACTGGTTCTGTGACGTAAAAAGGAATTAAAAAAAAAATCATCAAGCTTATTTTAACTTGAGAGTTGAACCCAGATGAAAAACTAAGTCAGTAACCCACAGAACCCACTAATTAATTACCATATAGATGTATGTATCCAATCTAATGGAGATCAAAATTGAAAAAAAAAAAGTTACCCATTATTCACTACCAGTTTCAATTACAGCTAGGAGAATAATTCCAGTTAACATATTCTCTGTGGCCTGGCTCACATCCAAGAGATATTTCTTGTGAAGAAGCTCAGAAGCAAAATTTGGCTTGAAAACTGGAGTAAGACACCACTTTGGAAGTCTTCCCTCAAAAATCAAAACAAAAAAATCCCACCACCATCAAAAAAGTCCCCAAAACCCCAGTTCTCCCCTTTTTAAGATAACTGCTATTTTCTAGAGTAGGACATTGTGATAAACAACTTTATCCATCCAATCCTTTAGTAAGATGGACTAAATCAGCATTAATTTTTAACCTTTGTAATACTTCATGTACTAGTGCCATATATGTCAAGCTAAATTCCTAACTAAATCCATTTAAGAAAATAGAAAAGAACATTTCTTACCTGCTACTTTTTTCTCATCTGTCAAGTTAAAGAGTCTTCTTTTTTCTTTTTGTTTAACCTCCCACTCTTAAAAGGGAAAGAAAATGCAAGGAAAAACTTGCCTTATCTCTCAATGGTTACATGCCACTTCTATTAGTCAGCTTCTGTATCAGCTTCAGTGGATACTGCAAGTAACAACAGGGGAGACAACCTATTTTCTAACAAGAAAAGAAACACTAAGAATATGCCAGAAAAAACTTGCATTTTAAAATACAAAAAGAGCATATGGTCCCAGCAGCATGCAAAGGACCAGAAAATACTACAGTTTAAAGTATATTATATATAGGTTATTTTTATATATATATATATGTTATTTTATATTGTTAGCACATACTAAAGCTGCTGCATATTTGGGTTGCAATTGCAGTATACTTTCTAGAATAGTATTGCAAAACTGATTTACCTGTTACTCAAAAGCTTATTCCATCTAGGTGCAAATAGTGAGTGAACAGCAACATTTACTTGCATCCTCCTTTTACTCTACAAACTTTCATTCATGCGGTCCAAGTGTGACCTGTAACACTCTGTGCATCCTGTACTCTTGCTGGTTTGCACTTTCCTACTTTTTAGAAACCAACACTGAATTTTGAATGTACTGAAGAGAAAGCAGTAGAAAGATTCAGGGTTACTGGTGCATTTTAAGAACTCAGAGTTGCTTTAGCAATACAACTTTCACAATTTACCATTATAAATATGTTAACGAGTTTCCATTTAAAAATGAGTCATCCCATCCCACTGGAGTAAGAAAACAGAACTTGTCAGATTCAGATTGTCAAGACTGCACAAGTTTAATTTACCTCTAAACACAGAATTAAATTAGTTTTAAGACCAAGAGGAAACAAAAGCCCTTACAATTATTTAGTAGCTTTAGCTAAATAAATTGCCAGACCTAATTAAATAGAACTGTGATCTATTTTCTAATTTTTGATCCATAATTTAGGCAAAAATCTGACTCATTTTTATAGGTGACATTGTATGATGCCATTTTAAAAGCACTTCAACTTTGTGTTATAACAAACGTTATCATTCTAAGTGTGGAAGATCTCTCTTTCCTTATAGTGAAACCATTAAACCAGACCAAACTTTATAGTACCAGAAAAGCTACACTAAAGGCTTGGAAAAACAGCTATAAACTTTAAGGATTTAATATAAATTTATGAGACAAAAATATCTGAATAGAGAACACTAAGCAGAATCATTCAAGTGTGGGACTTCACAGTTCTTCATGTGTCCACATTCACGTTAAATACCCAACTGAACATCTTTATTGCTTCTTTTTTCCTCTCCCCGAAAGCAAAGACTAAGCAAATCCTTTGCTTTTATAATACACTAGATCCTTGTGAGTTTGCCTGGCATGGTCTCAGTTCACTCTTACATTAATCTTTTACTAATTTGTCCCCTCCTAATATGTGATACCAAAAGGGGTGATACCACAAACAGCCAAGATAACTTCAAGAGGGAACTTGTCAACAAGCTCCCAGAGCTAAAATTGAAAACATGGATCTCCAGTTCCTGACACTGCATGGAAAATACAATAATTACTATGGAATCAGACAACTCATTCATATTCCTCTACATTCACAAACAAGGCAACAAAACACTAACAGCTGCATAGGAATAATACTTAGAGGTACAACTTATAGACGTGTACAAACCAGGTATGATGGGAAAAGCCAGACTGAACATCATAAAGAAAAATCACCACTTCTACTCCATCAGAAATTATTTGAGCTTTTAATGAATACTGCAGGTAAAGAAACTCAGGTCACTATGACTCCACTCATATTAAAAAAACCCACTCCTCCCCCCAAGCTTTGACAAAGAGGCTATAAAGAGTTAAAAAATAAAGGTGAGGTTTTGTCAAACTATTGAAAGGTACATATAAAATAGGAAAATAAAAATAAAATCCACGCCTACTGCCCCTTTATTGAGCAGTTAGTACTGAAGATTGTTAATGCTTGGGCCAAATTCAACAAAAGATGTCAGAAGGGCAGCAAACCCAGCAAAACTTGCATGAGTATCTCAGTTAGTAAAGACAGGAACAAGTGAAAAACTATTAATGAGCCTGTTGAACGGAAAGCATGCTGATTAAATACAGCATGGGCAAAACCCAGGTGAGACTGATTTAAAAGAAAAATATTATTCGACCTAGTCATTTACAATATTGTGTCATAAATTAACTAACAGCTTCCAAAAAAATATTTTAACAATTCACACCTTAAGACACAGAAGCTGTTTACAGAGGATGAGGTAACAAATCCAAACAAAATTTGATAAAGCATTAAAATATAAAGCATATGATAAAACCTTCATTTATATGTATTTGATTGAGTTCTAAGCTACTAACATTAGAAAGGGGTTAGGAACTAAGGCAGCTTGTAAAAAGGAACTACAGAAAAAGGTGAAAAAAGATTGCAAGAGGAATACAAAGGCTGGACAGGAAACTAGGGAATATTTCAGGGAAAAAAAAATAAACAAGGGGCATGAAAGAGTAATTAGCATAATCAGTTTACTGAAAAGGTAAACCATTCCCATATATAATTTTTCCAAATACTACAAAGAGACAATGAGACTGAAAAGCATTTCACTGAGACCTGAAAATGCTTATACAACACATAGTTGACTTTCTTAATGTCATTGCCACACCCAGTACATGCTTAGATTCACCTAATTAAAAACCAGGCATTAGAAGGCAAAACCCTACATTCTCTGCAGAATTCACTCAAGAAGTTTAAGAAGCAGCCCACTGTGGAGTCCCTCTGTAGGTAGATTGTAAACAACTGGTACTTCTCATCAACTTCCTAAGGAAAACTTCTATCTTCTTAGAAGACAGTCATGGATAGGTGCTCTTCAGGATAATGCATGATCATTTTGGATTGCTCTGAATCACTGCTTTACTTCATCAAGCTTTACCAACCACAAGTATCACTGCCCAAATTTTAGTTAATGCAAATACAGAAAAATACAGTTTTTAATTCAAATACAGTTGTCAATTCAAAAACCTTACTGAAATAAGATTTCAAGAGTGGTGGGAAAATAGCAGATGCGTAGAACTTCAAAAATTGTACTTGCCTCTCGGATCTCAGCAAGACTGTAATTCATTCACAGAAGTACAGTGCAGTCTCCTGGCAGTGCCATGATTAACCCCAAAGCAAGTCAGACAATGCTCGTGTCTGCTTAACCTGCACTGGAGTTATGCACAGAGGTAGTTGTACTACTACTGGCTGAAATACAGAATAAGTAAGGAATGTGTTTTAACAGCAAAAAGGTACCAGGAAACAGGTCCATATTGCAGTTCTCATTAAAGCTATCGACGGACTTAATTATCTCAGAAACTAGAAAGACAGAGCCCATTAGATACTGCCTCATATCAAAACTGTCCTCTGCAGTCACAGACATTTCCTTTTTAGGCCACACAAATTCCAAGACAAACAAATTAATTATTCACTCTACTTCACCTTGACAAAGTAACACCAGGACTACCACCCAAGGATAAATCCAGCACTCCATCATGACATAATACCTTTTTTATTACAATATCCAAAAAACTGAGTATGCAAGATTTTGAGATCTCATGATCCCTTCTTCAATCTCAGGAATGTGCCATCTAAAGACTGTATATTTAAACCATAAAGGACTTTAAATGTAAAGAAAAGAGAAAAATGTATTTTCTTCATAAACATTCTGTGTGTCTCTTCCTACCAACCACATCATCCTCTGTAAAACCCGAAGATTTCTTTCTGTAAAGCAAATATATATATAGTGTTGGTAGCCCGCCCCACCCTGTCCCAAGATCAGTTTTTATTAATCTTCTGTATTAGTGTCAACAATCAGCTACAGATACATATTACTTTGAGAATTAAATACATAATCATTTAATTCAAACAAGCAGAAGGGCAAGAGGAAAAAGCATTATGTGGATGGCACATTTGGTTGTAGATTACCAAAACATTCAGCCTTTACGATTCATTTATTCTTTCTCTAGTAATCAACTTTCAAATAAAATTTCTCTTTGTTGCAATTACAGACCAAAATACACTAGATAGTTTTCTTTTACTACAATCTTACCATAGTAGTTTAAGAAGTACTATTACAAAATGCTTTTAATTAGTGTACTCTTCACAAAGAGTCAGAGAGGCAATGTAATAGCAGAGTACAGTGTAAAGAGTGCTTCTAGGAACTAGGAATTTTTGTAATACCCTACTCGGTAAGCAATATAGCTACAGAACTCACAGCCACAACTGTTATGTCTACTCTCTCTCACTTAAGCAGCTGTAGCTTCAGTGCATTCAAACTGTGCCTGATGTCTCTGAATGGAGAGTTCTGCCTGTGTGAGCAAATCTGAACAGATTAACACTGGTTTGAATTGAAAACACCCCTCCTTGATCTGAGCTAACTATGTAAACGTACACAAGAGAGGGGAGTTTTGAACTCAGCCGGGAAGGTGAGCGCTCACCACGGCCACCCAAGGGAAACTCTCAACCTGAAGGGAGGTGGTCTGAGATTAACAGAACTGGAACACAAAAAGAGGCAAACAAACAAACAAACAAAAAAAAAAGGACAAACAGCAACTGACAGAGCAAACACTTTAGAAAGAGCCTATTCCTTAAGCCTGCTTCAGATATTGCTCTGCTCTATAAAAGTGAATTTAGGACCTAAGGCTTGTAAGTTATAAGAGGCCCAGGTGGCCAAGTCCATCTTCAACGTCACTGAAGTGCTTTCACAAGATATAGCTTTTCTCCGTGTTCACTGGTGAAGATGGGAGCCTTTTTGTAGTGTTCCACCAACTCATCCATAGTATTAAAGCGTCGCTGCCCAATACAATAGACATTGTCCACGAGCTGCACCTTGAAATGTTTGTTCTTCCCCGACGCCTTTAGAGATACCGAGAAGTCACTGGGCTGTTGAGAAGAATTCAAAAAGAAAAACAATAATTTGAAAAGTGAACAAAATGAAGGCGTAATTTTGTGGTTTCAAGAATGAACTGTGTCATACAGTTGATGGTAATTTGTTAGTCTTTATTCCACAGCTCAGTGCTTTAGCTACTTAAGAAACCCAATAGCCTATTATTCAATAAATAATTGCCATTGTTATTAACATGCGCTGTTAAGTCAGTTAAGTGAAAGCTCCCCAGATGCAGTCTGAAGTTGCCAATTGCATGACTAAATGGTAAATATTATCTTAGTTACTCAATCTAGAAGCACGAGAATGTCAAACAGAAGGCAAAAAACTTTTATCGTGTATGCCTTCCTTGCTAGAGTGCCCTGGAGAAAGCAATTATTGTAATATTGCTTGGGTGAGATGAAGAAAATTCCCTTTATCACTTTTTTTAGAGCCGTGACCACTAGAGGGCTGTTCTTGCTTTGCATTGCAAAAGACAAAAACACATTCACCTTTTATCTTCATTAACACATGTAAGGGGAATCATTTCTTCCACTGAGTACACCTTCTTTGTAAAAAAACAAACGCTATAGAATAAAAACACAGTACAAATCTCACCATCACGCCACCACCCACAAAAGACAAAATTTAAGTACTAATTAAGTTATTCAGAAGAGAACAACTTCTCATGATAAATCTCTTTGTCTTGGCAATCAGTTGCTTTAACAAAGAGAGCGCTGTCATCCAAACAGCCAGGATGAGACCATTCTACTTTCTGCTTCACATGCCACCATAGGAGGGTAGAAAGGACACACTGTCCCTCACTTCCAGCTGAACTCCATCTCTAGCCATCAACCACTGCTGGCTGGTCACAGAGATAGTGTAGAAGCCTGGGAAACAAGGATTTAATGTGCTGCCGTGCCTCAAGTACCGATGACCATTCAAGCAGGCAAGTTAGAACAGAATATGGCTGGAAAATCGGGATGTACAGAGGTAGGGCAGCACATTTCTGTGGCCAACTTCCCTGTTTTGGTCCATGGAGACTGCACAACACAGAATAGTGCAGGCACTTGAATGGGTCAAGGAGCAGAAAAGTCCAGTAGAGGGGGATCAAGACCACCAAAAGATCCTCAAAGCCCCCGCTTTCTCACTCCCTGACCCATTTCCAGAAAGATCCAGAAGAACAGACTACACATGCTAACTCATTTATATGAAGAGCAAGAAACCTAATTCCAGGGT
Organism: Pachyramphus minor; assembly: GCA_013397135.1. Taxonomy (NCBI): domain Eukaryota; kingdom Metazoa; phylum Chordata; class Aves; order Passeriformes; family Tyrannidae; genus Pachyramphus; species Pachyramphus minor. Next base: position 173,380 of record VYXB01009811.1, on the reverse strand, counting down.
GGGGAAAACTTACTTCAAATTAGGCACCCCCACAAAGCCTTGGTGATGCACCCCCAGGATCCTGGACACCCTGTCAGCTGGATTGACGCTAGACCCAGGACTAGTGATCTCCTTTCTTCTCCTATCTGATCTCCCTTTCACTTTCTCTTTCTCTTCATATCTTTTATTATTTTTCTTCATATTAGAAGGCAGGGGCAAAATATATATGAGTTTCTATGCTGAGTGTGTAGCCTGCTAATAAAACTTCATGAGGTTTTTTTTGATCCTTCTGGTTTTTGCCATTCCTTTTTCGATGACAGCCATCTTGGTTGTCCCTTCCACATAGGACTGGGATGCGACAGATGGGAGTATGTGTTTGCCCTGTGAGAGGTGGATGGAGGCAACTGTCGCCAGCCACCAGGAAAACATAAAAACCACACACCAGAATTTGTAGCAAGCACTTAATAGAGATAAGTAATGACTGATGTGACTCTGGAGGTACTGCTGCAGGGTCTCAGCCCATTGAAGGCACAAACCATTGAAGGCACGTGCCAGGCTTCAGGCACAACCCACTGCCACACCGCTGCTCTGGCTGGGCCAGCATTGCAAACCTGGACTTGTCCATGCTAAATAAAACTCACAAGGGACCATCTGGTTCACAGCATCACCTTAGGAAATACCCTGAGCACAGCTGTGGCATCACAGAGGACAGAGCAGGGGCCTCAGGAGCCCTCGCATGTTACTGCTGTCACCAGACTTTGGCTCACAAAACCACAGCCACCGAGTCCTCTACACTGCATTTGCAGAGGTCAGATACACACTGAGTACATACCCGAACAAGCTGTAGGACAGCATTTGCTCCTGCAATAATGTGTGTCTGCCCTACACATCCCTCATGTTCTGCCTTATCCAGAAATCTCATCCCTTGTATCTCCCCCCTCACCTGTTTTAGTTCTAACGCTTTCTCTGCCTTTCCTCTGACTCCATATGCCCTGCCCACAACAAACAAAGCCCCTGTGTGCCTGTTGATCTGGCTCTGGTCCAACTCCCCAGACTCACACCTTGGCTTTGTTTAGCAGTTCTTCCCCTCTTATACTGCTCAAGGCAGCAGCAAGCTCCACACATCTCTGGACTAACTCTCTTCTACATTCCAGATCAACAAGCATCACTTCTTTAAAAAATTTTTATGTAACACCTGTAGGAGAATTACTTCTTCCACATATAACCCAGTGTCACCAGGCCTTGACTGGGTCAGGGTAGGCTCCATCAGGAAGGCTTCCTCTGGCATTGAGCAGCCACTGGCTCAAAATAGACAGAACACTGTCTGCCGAGAGGACTGAGGAGGGTGGGGGAAAGTGATGGAAAGAAACGTGCATAACAACATATCTTTGGGATTTCCAATGCTCCACCCAAGACACGTTTTGTGCCCTGTCATCCATCCCTAACTCCAAGTTTGAAAATTGCTATTTTAAGCCAACTATCTCTGATATTAAACCCCTACCTGAGGAGCATCACAAACAAGCCTGCACAAAGCTCACACGAAGACTGGCCTATTTGCAGCACTTACTTCACTGGGTTAAAGTTAACCCGGCTGTACCAATACTGTGCTGTGGTTTAGGCCCTGAATACAGTGTGGACAAATCTTCTGGCAGCCATAACCACACAGGCCTAGGACCTGTTCCAGTGGGCATCTCCAGAGCCCCAAGCAGAAGCCATTAAACAGTAACAAAGCACAGGCCTGCACAAATGAAGTTCTGCAGGAGCTCTGGGACTCTGGGCTCACAGAAGAGAAATTTAGGGCATAGGCTCCAGGCAGCATGCTGATCAGTGTGCTCTGAACACAGGCTACCATGCAGGTCTATAGGGTCTCTCCAAGGACAGCACTGAGGGTGGCACTTAGAGCAGACTAGCTGTTTAGGATTCAAAAAAACAGGAACAAGTCTTGCTGACTAAGTTCTGCTGATACCATGGGTGATGTCTACGCCAAACAAAAACCAGTAACCAAAACGTCCTCATTTAAAACAGAAGAATTTACAAATGGGAAGTTCATAATCTGAACCAAACATTTTTTGTTGTTTTAGGAACAGGGGAAAAAGTTATAACAAAAGTTTAAAAACAAGTGAAATAATCACTTTGCACTCAACAAGGTTTTAATGTTTTCTGACAAACCAGTCGCTTTCAACATGTCAAAATTATGAGTTTCCAAATCTCCTTGTATCTGTTAAGGATCACTATCTTTAGACCAGAAAGGATGTGCTAATAACATACAGAGATGGGCTGGAACAGCTCTTGGACCTCTGATCTACTGTCCTGAGACCCAGGCACTGGTCAGACTTAGATCTTTACAAAGTGATCTACACAACACACTAAATACTATTCCTGCCATTTTAATTATAACTTTAATGAATGAACATTCCCTTGAACTATTGCCTATTCTCCCCAGCCCTGGAGCTGCTAATTAGATTGATACATAAATAGAAGACATTATCATTACTTATTTTCTGCAGAATATGTTACAAAGTTTACTCTTTCCATGATCTGATTTAATTAAAAAAAAATCTTTAAAAAGCGGAAGGGCTGATCTAACTCTTTTGAGAGTCATCATCCGGTGCAAGGAGATGGAAGAGCTTGAACAGCTGTTGCAAAAATCCTGAAACCCTTTATTGGTCTCAGAGTAGTAACTTCTACAGGATTCAAGTACGAACAGCAAAAGCAATTGGACTTGTATCTGTTTTTATTTCAGTTCCTTCCCACCCTAACAAACATGCAAATTCATTAAAAAGACTATTAAAAAAAATCTCTAAATAAACTATTGCTCTTTACATTGCCAATTCAAACTATGCTGGTTGGATGCAGTTTAAATTGGTTCCCTCCTTGGATTTGCTTCAAGTCTGTTTATTTTATTTACTGTTTAAGCTATTTTGTTTCAACTGCTGGCCAATTTTTCTTCCTTTTTCATCTTAAATTAATTGCTACATTTGGATGTTTGCACACTAACTTTTCCAGGAATAAAAGACATACATTAAATAAAGGCACATCAGAAGTAAGCTTTAATCCCTGAAATCTGTAGAAGAGTTGATGATTCTGCAACAGATTTATACAGAGCATAGCTTTGTGACAGGGAACCTGTGAATATTTCTGAACCATCATAATTGGAAAGGCCTAAACCTGAAGTTAAATCAATTCCTAAAAGAGAAAATTAAAGATTAGCTGTAATATACCTGCAGCCCTACAGTCCAGGTGTAGTACTATTTTGAATTGTTTCTGATTCCTTTAACACTCGCCTATAACTAAGATGACCATAAGCTAGCTGGTGCCTACAGCATGTGGAAAACAACAGGTAGGAAGATGTTCCTTTAATTTTATTTCTTTAGTCAGGAACTTCATGATCTTAGAAAAAAAACCAAAAAAACACAATTGAAACCTCTATCATGAAAACAAGTTATAAAGCAACATAAGAGAGAGAACAAGTGAAACAAGAAAAGAGAGTTCCCTCTTTACAGTCTCTGAGAATTAAACAGTAACTTTGCCATAAATGGCAAGGTTGTGACAAATAGCTCCCTGTAAAAGCCTTTTACTGATCCTACAACTTATTTCAATTTTTTTCTTACAGTCCAATAACATTTGGCAATGCCCTTTCCCCAAGAAAGATATTCTCAGGCACTTATTCCTCAAACTGTTCTAGACCCTTTGAGCTCCCATCTGTGAGCCTGCCCTGGGGCTTCACAACTCCTTCCACTTCCATAGACAGGTTTTTCCTCACTCCTCCTCCTCAGTCACCCAGCCAAAAAACCCAGGTCATAGACCAAGGATCATAGGTCAGTCTGGAAAGAGCTATCTGGGAGGGTTAATTCCTTTTTTCTACCCCTTCTACCTCATTTGGATATAACCAAATACTCTTCTCTCCCCAAGTAATGTTTGCCATGTTCTGAAATCATTATTACACAAGTCAGAAATATGAATTGGTTCCATCGATCTTCAAATATTGCTCTAATAAGATTTCTGTTCTTCCATTTAAAATAAACCACTAGGATATTCCTTATGCCTGTTTTCAAAGAAAAACTTTCTCCTCGTGTCTGCTGCACTCATCAATCACTGCATGTCACAGAACATGACCAATGTTTGGTTTTTACACAGTTGTCACATTTCACTGCTACCATCCAACAGTTGCAGGATTAAAACCCCAGGACATTATGGGACCCTGAATGCTACAGAATTAGCACCTCACAAAAACGTACAAACTCTCAACCTGTGCCTCTTCCCTCTAATGTCACTATTGCTGGACAAAGAACACAGAAGCTGAATACAATCTCAAAGAACTGACAAAAATCCAGTCACACCTACAATCCTCAGTATCATCTTGATACACCTACATTGTCAGTATCATCTTAAAGCTATATCCTGAAACTCCATTTAGGATGGATTACTATAATTTGATAGCTGTGATGCTATCAAAGAAGGTAGAAGGTAGCCATTACTTCCTAATGATTAATTGCTCCTGAAATCATCCAAAAATTTGCATAGCTCATTCATGCTAATAACATAGGACTATGAAGCACTGGTGTTTGTCTAATCACCAGTTTTGCACCCACCCACAGTGGAGGACAAGGGGCCCACAAGTTCTGACAGAAGCCTTTGAAGCCTAAGGGTGTCTGCAGCAAAGGCTGTGCTCAGAAGCTGGAGCTGACATACTACTGCTTCCTGTTAGCTACGGCACTAGCAAGCATACTTGTTTCCCAGGGTGACTCTGAACAAAACAATCCTCTTCCACCCAAATTTGCTTCTCTACTTAGTGAAATCTGAAATCTTCAAAGCATGATGATCACCCACCCAGCCTGGGCCACCAGTGTCAGCCAAGACCTGTTTGTCTTGTGTTCGGAACTACACAGAGAGAACAAAAATCTGACTGCTGAAGAGCCTGCAATTTAAAATGTGTAAGAAGGTGCTGTACAGAGACTGCATAGGTTAAATCTACATTTTTTTGTTGAGGAGTGCTACTTAAACAAGACAATAAACTTCATCAACCTAGCAGGCTGCAACAGAAAGAACAAATGAGGCAGTATTTCTAACTGGGCATGTGCCAGTTCTTTTAGATCTCCAAAACTAAGGTGACATTACCTAGGTGTAACAGAGGCAAAAATGTTATCAGTAGGTAACTGTGCCTGTTACATAAACGACGGGCTTAAATGGTTCAAACAAGTTTATGGTTCTAATAATAGTATTTCGTAATAAATGAAGATTATCAGGCTCCTAGCTATCTCACAGAGGTCATCTCAGGATATTCTCCACTAGGGCAGCATCCCTCAGATGTAAGTGTAACTGAGGAGAACATTTTTGGCTAAAGGAATCTATCTGTGAGACAAACATCTGGTAACTTAAACCTAGAGAAACATTGTAAAATCTTGCAACTACTAACAGTTAAAATGGAAAAACATGACAGTCTCGTGAAGAGAACACAGAATAATACAAACCTTCCTGTATACAAGGAGAGCTTTTCATAGCTCAATAACAAAACTCAAAGAAACATAGGGAAAACTTTTATACAGATGAATTTTCGTAACTATGGTGATGGAAGGCTATAGAAAACCCTAAAAGAGGTCAAAAATCAGGCACAGAATTAACAGGATGATTCACAGTTTTATCTATGGGCCTTTTCAGAAAGGAATAACCCCTGCATCCACAGCTTTAATAGGTGGGTTCACAACACAGTGTAATGGGAAGTGCTGTCTGGTGGAAAGAGCAAACTGGAGAGCTGACAACTTGGTTCTGTTCAGTCTGGTCTCTCTAATCAAAATCTTTTGTTTGGATTGTGCAGACACTCCTGGTGACTTTAAGGCACAGCATGAACACCCTCTGTAGTCATGCATGTGAAATACAGCAACCTTTGGGAATTTAAGAGTTATTGCTAAACTCTTCCTTCATTACATACATAATAAGCTTGAAACAGATTTTTTATGATCCTTTTCTCAATGCTATCAAGTATGCCCATTCACTTATATCACTCCTGGCATTTCAGGGAAAAAACTAGCAATCCCCAATGTTTTATAATTTACATACATAAGCAAACTATATGATGGTATGATACATAAAGATTATGGCAGTCAAAAGTTTGAGATGCAGTAAATTATTCCTTTAAACCTAGTAAAAACTAAAGCTCTCAAATAGTACTAAGACAAAGAGGGCATTTGCGTGCATAACTACAGTTTTTTCATGGCTAAAACAACCCCCAAATACAGGATTTGCAAGACCCAATTAAGAGTAGAAAAATCAGGAAAAAAGATAAGTTCCTCAATTCAGCATATTTGTTCTTGTGGGTGTGCAAAAAACTTGCTGTAATATGAATTGAGTAAATTTTCTGGGATTCCAGTAAGTGTTAGATACCAGAAGCAGTTTGAGGACCACATTCTGAATTAATCTTTTTGTGCTTCACAAGCACAATGATCTCTCCAGCAACAATGCAGGCAGCAAACTTGAAACTGCTTTGAATACAAGTGTTCAGTGTTATGACATCATATTAAACTAAAAGGTTATTGTGTTCTACCATTTAGTGTTTTGATGTCATATTAAACTAAAAGATTATTGTGTTCTTTCAAGGAAATTCATTTACTCCAGAAATAATAGGTAGATTCCAAAGAGCAAAAAAACCAAGCCATAGCATGGTGGTCACTGTTTTTTAAGTAATGTAGTTCAAACTGTTCTTCTGGTACTTTCCCAAAAGGCAGAAGAAAATTGATAGCTACAGGCTCAAGGTAAATCACAATGCAGCATCCAGATCTGGAAGTGAGCTTCTACCTGCTGGACAGACACACCAAAAGTACACTGCATCCAGTATTCTGCCTGCCCCTATCAGACGGGATGCTGCCTTGAAGAGTCAGCTGAACTACTGTAATTTAATGACTACTATAATCCTCCAGTGGCTTTCCACATTTTAGAAGACCATATGTCCCACATCAGTCTTTTCTTCTGTTGACTAAACAAACTTGGTTCCTCTAAGGCCTCTGTAAGTCAGTCATGATTTCTAAATTTCTATTTTTCTTCCTGTCCTTCTCTGGTTTATTATTATTTAATAATTCTTTTTCTTCCTGTTCTGCTGTGGTTTATTTGCATTTGCCTTTGTTTGGTGATTACAATTAAGCAGAAATAGGAATTCAATGACACAGAGTTTCAAAGAAAGGGTAGCTATCATGTCTTCTGCAGAGCAAATTTGTCAAGGAAGGATGCCTGAAATGTAATCAGACAATACTGTATTCAGATAAAAATATCTGGGACTGTTACAGAATTGCCCTTTGTCATTTTTGTCAATGATGTAAGATTAAAATCTGTCATCTTTCCAAAACCAGTCAAGGGATAATTAAATTTTGAGTGTTTTAACTGTGAATATTCTCTGGCCTCAGCATAGATGAAAGTCCTTTCAGATAAGTTTTAAATTTGAACTTTCAGAATTACAGTGAACCATAATCAGCATTACTTATACCCCTCCGATGTCATCAAGGCTCAATTTACAAGGCATATGAGCTGCTGACTTGACCCTCTCTGTTGTATATCATAATCTTACCTAGATACAATAATAACTTTACCTTATTACAACCTAAATGATCTAAGTAGATCAGAAATACATTAAAATGGGACTTTAACCAATAAAGTACCTACGTAGTTATTTAATTAAAAGAACAAAATGGACCAATCCAAAGAGTATTTGAAATTAGCTTCAAGATCAAATTAATGACTAAATTTTCAATTAGCTAGAATTATTTTATCTTGTAGCACTGTAAATTTGAGGATTGCCTGAGAAACACAAATGGAAACTTGAAATATTTACTCGCTTGTCCAGCAATTAAAAAAAACCTCCTGGATAATACAGACTACAGCTGTGAAATTTCAGTGTAAATACCACTGCATTTCAATAACAGACTGATTCTCACAAGCAGCAAGTGTATTGGTTGGTAGCTCTGAGGACTTGTTTGCTTCTTTAAGGGTGAAAAGACAGGGGATCTATTCACTGCCAAGCTGGTACCCCACACACGGGGGATTACAAACCTGCTGGGCTGAACACCACTTACCGAAGATTCACTGTCTCTAACAAGGAAATCTCCTTCCACTCCCCTTTCGTTGAGGGCACATTCTGCTTGGTGTCGGGTAACGTTCCCGTAATACCATTCTCTTCCAGCAAACCGTCCGGTAGAAGATGGTCCCGTGTAGCTTATCTGAGGTGGATGGGAAGTGTTAATGGTAGGTCCATCACTAATGATTACTACATAGTTTTTAGGAACAAGACCAATTTGCCCTCTGGAATTTTTACATTTCCACCACTCTGGGTCATTTTCAGGCTTTTCAATGACTTCCATCGTTTCCCCTTTTTCAAAGTTGAGCTCTTCTTCTGTAACGGAGCTGAATGGATACAGTGTCTGAACAATGTGGAGTACTTTGGTGCCCTGGCCATTACTCATGGAAGCTCCTTTCCTTAGGCTGAGAAAGCTGGGTGAATCTGCAGTTGCCTCCTCAACCTCCTCTACCACATAGTTCGAAGGAAACCAGCCGATCTGTCCGTTGTAGCTACCCCTCCACCAGCCGTCGCTGCACTTCTCCATGACAATCACTCGGGATCCTTTAACAAGGGACAGTTCATCCTCCCTCTCTGCAACATAGGCAAATTTCACGTAGGCTGGAATGTTAAGATCATAAATCCTGTCGGCGCTGCTGCCGTTGGATGGGTATTCTGCGTCTGTGCTGGGAGTGGGTGAGGCGTCTCTCGCACTTGTCTTTCTCTTGGTTTTTCCCAAGCCTGTTAACGACAGAAATGTAAAGTGGTCACTTGGAATGCTTGTCCCCAGACTGCAAACACTGGATTTGGTGACATGCTGCTCCATCACTTCAACAACACTGCTAAATGGAGATCTCTTCTGTAACACTACATAGTCAGGAAATAGCAACACCTCTAAAAGATTCTCATTAACATCCAGCTGATGCACCATTAGGTAAGGAGCAATTTGTGTTATAACGACTTCTATTCTCTTCTCAGAAGTACTAGAGTTAACACACTTAAACACAGTTTTTAGTTTCTTCCCTAGGAGAAATGCTAGTTTCAGAGTTTGCTCTTAGGTATCTTAAAATTCCAGCCAAATGACCATGCCCTTTAATTTTAGAGATGACTTATTTTGGCTCAAACAAAAAGTGAAAGAAAATCTACAAGAATTAGCAAGCACAGAAATAAAAGCTAAAGGTTCTCTTTGTTCTTCAGGCAGTTCCCAAGCAGGTACAGCTGCAACTCCTTGCAACTGCAAGCCCCCTTCTGAAATCCACATCTCTTTCATCTACATTTCATCGTGTACTATAACAGCATAAACCTGACGGTGAGGAAGACCATTTGCATATGTTTCCCTATAATCTGTAAATTCTGATGTACTGTCACAGCTTTAATTATAGTGTGAAATACAATGCAGCAACATTAAACACGCAATTTTTTTTTCTTAATTAGAGGAACCATGCTAATGACTGTTTAAATATGGAAGAAAAACTGCACAACACAATGTATTTTCAAACTTTTGCAGTGAGGACTGCTTTAGCTTATATATAAACAGAACAATAAAGGGAAAAAGCAGTCCTCTCCTGTAAAATTCACTTATAAAATTTCTGAAAACAAAAGACAAAGTCTCAATATAGCACAAACCAAGCAACACCCAAAATGTCACGCATGGGGCAGAAAGCAAAACCAATACTGAAATAGGAGCATTTGTACTTTTTCTTCATGGCCCTAGAGCCTGGCTGGCAGGCAAGATATTTGGTTGAAACACAAGAGCACACACACCGATTATGGAAGATTGAATGGAAGGAAAACAAAAAAAAGGTACTTCGGTTTTGTTTCTTCAAATCATCTGAAATAAAGAGATGCATATACTATGAGCATCTTCAGCAAAGCTGTTTGTTCAACACAAAACTTCTTTGCTTATTTCACAGGCTTATCTGTACAGCACAGACAAACAGTACCCAGACAACAATGCAGGGATCGCTGACCAGAAGGGTTAAACACATTAACTAATACAGTCTTAGGGTCTCAGAAGATGGCAGAAAATTCCAATCATCCTAAAGTGTTTCCTGACCTGCCCCAGCAGCTCCTTGCTTCCTGCTGAAGCCTGTTACATCCTCATGTCATTCTAACTACATCATTTCAGCCGAGAGCCGGCAGCTGCACTTTCAGGCAAAATGAGGGAAAGCAGCTTATTGTACTAGGGGAGACAATCACAGGAAAAGAGTGTCCAAGCGAGCACTAATTGGAAGCTGGTCAGGCTCTGATCTCTGCCAAGACTGGAAATTTTTATCAGTTTAGAGATCATTTTTAACCAAAAGACAAGAATGTATCAGAACTAACGAGCATTAAATTACAGTGATATAAACAAACACAACTTAAGAGTTGTTCTGTCCAGAAAGGAGGGAAATTACTTGTTGTAACTTCATGGAAAACAAGCTACTGTATTTCAATAGATTCACTCTACATAGAGCCCTCCACTGAGACAGAACCTTGCAGATTAAAAGCTAAGGCTTTTATATGCTCTCTAATGAACATATGCAGCACCACTTAGAATCACAGCAAAAGAACTAATAAAACATAAAACCCCCAGAAGATAATGAAGTAGCTGGCCAGGAGAAAACTAGTTGAAAATCAGAGCACAGACATAACTGTGAGAGATGGGGACGCAGTGTGATAAGAGAATGCCATAAACTGAAGTATCTAGAGAAAAAGAAGTTGACAAACAGGTGAAAGAAATAAGTTTCTCAAAAAAACCTCTAAAGTCTGATAAAGACATTTAGCAAAAAGTTATAATTCAAGCACTTTCTTTCACTTGGAGTTTCATAAATTTCATCTTTTTCACAAACCTTCCAATTGTGCATCTGACATTTCAAATGTTCCTTCCTATCCTCCCCATTCAACACAAATCATTACAACTCTGGGAAAATAAAAATTAGAAACTTCATTATGTTTTTTTTTACCAATAAAGGCAGCTGGAGTTTTTCAGTTTAAGCTTAACATTTCATGTGAACAAACTGTTTAAGGCTGACAGCATGGTAATGATTAACCTTTTGCAACAGCAGCAATGAGCACTAAAGAATATGTTTCCAGTTGGTTTGACCAAAGTAACTAACTATGCAGAGACCCGGATTCAGTCAAGCGCAGTGAAAGGCAAGCTAATTATCTAACAATCATTTTTTCTATGAGGTTACAATACTCATAACTGCATCTATGACTGAAGAGGAAACAAGTTGTTCCATGAGCAGAATGAAGGAAATCTGTTCCTGTTTTTCTCCTTCTACCTCCTGCCGCACTATTCCTCCTCTGCCTCCTCCATCTCCTGCAGGATTTACAATAAGCCCCCCTACCATCTGACTGCCTTCACATCCCCAGGTCTTTCTCATATCTCCAACTCCCTACTGCCATCTCCAAACTGCCCTCAAAGCATACTTTATGTCCCCTGGTGCTGCCCTCCTCCCTACCTTTGCTGGGCTGGCCAGCCAAGCACAATGCCTGGCACACCGCTGCCTTTCAGTCCTGCCTGGACTGAGCAAAGAGCTGGGATTGTTCTGGATTCTCCTCCAGTGAGGGACACCAGCAGTGTGCCTCCCAGGCACAGAGTTGGAGAAAACTAGTTAGTTTATCTCTGCCAGTCTGTCAAGTTTGCCTAAAATTGGCTGAGTTATCAAGGGTGGACAGATGGACGGACGATGACAGCTGACTGTGACAGCATGACTAGTGTAAGCTTCATTTCCTTAGGAAACAAGTCTAAAAATATAATTTAATAGAAGAGCTGGTCATAGCTAAGCAAGAATAAAGTTAGGATTATTATAAACTTTGTATATGCATATATGACAAAACTCACAACTCCATTAAAAAAAGTACAGTCTACATGAGATCTCTAACTAGAGTAAACAACACCATTACTCACTACTAACAGAAATGTTCACTTACTACTATTTGTAAGGGTATCCCTATTCTTATGTCCCAACAAAATGAAATCCATATAAAGAATTTAATGGAAACCAAAACATTCAAGCATTTTGGGAGTCATATTTAGAAAAGTCAAATATATTTGCAATTGCAGTCATAATTTTGGCATTTTTTATTGTCTTTGTTCTAATGAAAACTTACCTACTAGTGAACTACAACTGTATTTTTTTCCATTCTGACTCATTGGTTACAGCTCACCTGACACCATAATCCTTTGTAACACAAATAGTCGTCATGAAGGAGAAACCTAAAGCAAGTGATCAGCTTTCAAGTGAAGGGAAAAGGGTGGGAGCAAAAAACGTATTACAAAGCAGCAGAAAGCCTGTTATATGTTACTGCAATTCATAGGAAGTAACTTGTTAACAGTCTACAACTAAGCTAGTTCATTTTCACTCTTGCAAACACGTTCCAAACACGTTTAATTGTTAGGCCAATATATTGCTGAGATAAAGAAAAGAATCAACTAGTTAGCATCATTTCCAGTGAAGGGATCCACTGTGAACCCTCCTTTTCTCTGCAGTGAAAGAAATCCTCTAGCCCCAAGCTTAGTCCTAGGGAATTCAGAAATATGTCAGTCGCATCACTGTGTTCCTGCTTCCTTTCCTAGCTCAGTTGTGGCTCTAAAGAATAGCTTATTTTTTGAGCAGCAGGCTGAAGACCAGTTTCCTATGAATTTGCTTCCTGTCTCTTAAGTTTCCATTGTGCAAGGCCCAGCTTAGCACCCTTTCGTTGCCATCTTGTCCCTGCAATGGCCTTCCCATTGTACGCGTAAGGAAGGTCCTGCAGCTCCCACCTCTCCCAATGCCCTCTCCCCACGGTGCTTCCAACCTTCCCATCTCATGCTCCTTGGACATCCCTCAGAAACATCTTGAGCACTCCCAAACCTCAAAGTGGTGGAATTTCCTTCTGGTTGCTCTTCTTTGGCCCGATGCTGAGGTAGTGCCATTTCCCCTACCCCTACCTGTGTCTCCTGCCATACTGGCCACGCTCCTGGCCCAAAGCTCGGCCGCCTGTCAGACAGCACAGGTGTCCTGACTGCCCAGACCTCTCCTGCTCAAAACAAAAGGCTTCTCTCTCTCTCTCTCTCTCTCTCTCTCTCTCCTGCTTCCAGTGAAAGCACTGAAACAAGGCAGCATAGCTGTGTTCTTTATGAAAATCCGTTCATAGGATAAACAAGTTTAGTTATCTTTAAAACATTATCTTGATACATACTTTATGAAATACATACATAACACTTGTACAGAGAGGGATTTTTTTGCTACTAGTAAAAGTTTGGATTCCATTTGCTAATGGTGGTCTAATATTCCATACTATCTTTCCTTGAAAAAAACTGTTTACAAAAGAGACAATTTCTTCATTTGGGAAAGACTCATTGAGTCTTTCCATGTTCCTGTGAACTGGTGCCCTTGCCTGAAACTGGTGAGTGACCACATTTTGTATTTTAACTGCTTTTGCTCATCCCCAGAACAGACTCACTGATGTGGCTGTATAATAAATTTCCACAGTCTTATCAGTATTCACAGTTATTTTTTTAAGTTCTGATTAAGCATAACACGAACTAAACACTGAAGGTATTTGCAGTCAAATTGTCTGACAGCCTCTTCCCAAGACTGCTCTCTAAATTTATAACACCTCGTATGTAGCTAAACTTTAAATGGACTAAATACAGCTGCATTTCTTCTCCAAAGGGATTTTAAATTAATCTGATACCTTAGATTACAGAAGGTGGGAGAATGGAAAAGTCAGTATACAAAAAAAGGTCATGCAATACCAAAAGCCAAATTCTCAAAAATAGTTGGCAAGTGAAACTAGTGTCATCTGACTTCTCGCAATCTATCTTTTCTAAAACCTCTGATTTTATGAGCAAATATTTTCAGCAGCTTACCCACACATCAAATGCACAGAAGAAAAAAAAGCCCTTTCAGAAAACGTTGCAATACAAGAAAACTGTATTCATTTGAGAAATCGTAAATGCAACTGAATTTCCAGAGCTGAATTCCTCAATTCAGAATTCAATGAAAAAGGCCATACCACTAAATATGATACATACAACTCCTTAAGAAGCTTCCAACAAATTCCTATCCAAATATTAAGAGCAATTAAGGAATGACATCCTCCTCCAAAACAGACCTTTAAACTATAAAGTCTACTGCAAAAGCAACAACAGAAGTGTCTCAATACAACTGAGTTCTTGGAAACTACTTCCTCTTTAAGGGACTAGAGTTCTACAAAATGGTGTCCTTCAAATATCCTGTATCAATGTTGAAGAAGTCAGTTTTAAGTCTAAATATGCAGCTGGAAATATGAAAATGAATGCTGCTGAATAAAGCTGTTAGCTCTCCCCATGAAAATTAGAAAATGAACTTTCTGTACATTTTCATCTATTGCTATATTTACATATCTTAATAGATTCTTTTTCATAACAAGTCAGAACTGACTTTTGTATCATGTATTCAACCTTTTATGTTTGAAATTAGTTTTCCATCAGCTATTGTACATTATTACAAAGCTATAAATTGTCAAAAAATTAACTTGAGCAAGGTAAGGGTCATGAAATAGATATCTTGAATTGATAGTGCATCAAATACGGACAGGTACTTTCTTTCATAGTCTATTTACAAATACAACAAGCTTTTACTCAATTAAAAACTAAATTACACTCTATCAGTTAGTCAAAACAGAGGACCTGATGCTAGAGCTGAATAGGACACATGTACAGCCAACCCTAAATGTGGGTAAAAAATGGTATATTTAATTTTTACCTCTCTAAATTGAGTTCTGTAGATGTTTTATTTTTTTAAATTCTCCAGAAACTGGGTGATGTTCTGCCCCCTTGGAACGGGGGGTAGGGCTAGCCAGGATCCCTGCCTTCCTGCCAGCCCCCAAGGAGCCCATACCAGCTATGCCCTCCCCAAACAGACCTGCTCTGCGTTCAGGTTAGTACCCAAAAATCAATCCAGGACGCACAGTTTTATGAAAAGCTGACTAACTGGCATGATTTTAGTGAGTTGAATGTAATGCCAGGCTGATTTTGGTGGGTCAGCAGGACCACCGTGGAGCCCCCGGGGCTCGACTGCAGTGCTGGGGTTGTTCTTTCGAGGGTCAGAGCACCTCCCTCCTTCCACGGGTAACGCCCTCACCCAACTTCCCTGCCTTCCCTTCACACTCAAAGGCAACGCCTTTCAGCACGATGTTCAGCTTCAGCACTCGAGTTCACAGCTATCAGCTATCAAACTAACATATAAAAACAAAGGTATTGAAAAGAGAAGGAAAAAGGCAGAAAATTCTGGGAGATAGCTGCTTCAGCTTCTGCCTTAAATCTTATCCATGATGCCACAACCCTCACACACGCTGTCAAAGCATGGGTTTTAAACAGAACATGAATGAATATTTGAAAATTTATTTCTGGAAAAAGAAGAATTTAAAAAAGGAGATCTCATTGGCAATATAAATTACCCGGTATTTGAACTGTTTTATATTACCGGCCATTCTTCTCTGAATTAAATAAGAAAACAAAAAACAAAACAAGAAACCAAAACAACAACAACAAAACACCAAAAAACCCCACCCAAAACAACAGTTACCTGTAAATTTTTTCATAGAAATTTTACTGCATTTCAATTTATGGACCCTCTCTCTAGAGTAAAATGCTTTTAACTGTACAATTTGCTTTCTGGTTAAAAAAAAAAATCTATAAAAAAAATCATAGAAGCCACCACAAAGAGCATGACTACAGTGTATTTTTTAATGGAGGTATTTTCATTTTAACCAGTTGTTTAAAATAATGGGTTTTGTTCTTTAAAAATAATCCCATCACAATTTAAATTGAAACAAAGCACTCTGGAGTGCTGAAAAATTTAACATTATTATAATCTATTAAAACAACAACTTCCATTAAACAGCTGAAACACTGAAGCAAAACAACTTAAGGAAGTCAACACACACAAGCTAGGAGAACTCCCAATATAAATACCTAGAGTGTGTTCAAATACTCAGTAATACTTGTAATAGCTGAGAGAGCTAGAAAAAATATTTTTACAATAATTTCTGCTAAGCTCAGAGACGTATATAAAAATTAATAAATTGCAGCTGAAATGTGAACATGTTTTAATTCCTCCAAATATAAAAACAAATTTTACAGAACAGCGTTCCTAGTTCTAAAAATCTTCAAAGACAAAGCAAGCAGAAATTCTCATTCAATTTACTAATCAAGTGTTTTCTGTAAGATGATGCAGAAACAAGCAAGTTTCTCAAAACTCATTTTTATTTAGAGGTAGCATTTATTCAACATTTCAGCAAATTTTTATTTAAGATACTTATTATTTTTCTTGTGCATTCTGATAAAATTGTAATTCCATCTGATTTCATAGAGATACAGTTAAAAACAATGATCCTTTTTTATTTACCAAATAAGTTATTCATCTCTGAATACTAAGGCTCTGAATTGTATTGCATATTAATGCATACCGTTAATAAGTATGCAAAGTGTACAGTGTCTTTTTCATAGCAAACTAAAAGTTGTATTAAGAAAGAAGTAATTAACTTTTCAGGAAAATTTTTCACGGAAAAAAACCACCATAATGCAATGTAAATTAAGTAATTCATCCACCCAGGAAAGAGATAAACACATAACTTCCTGACAGCTGGAATGTCCCGATCAAACATGCATTTAGCTTTGTGTTATTTATTTTTATTTTTGTAATTTTAAATTAACTTGGTTTTGCTTCTTTATTATTAAGGAATTCAGCAGACTAAAGTTTCTTCTGTTACACAGAAAGAAAAACGAAACCTTTCTGTGCATTTTCAGACTGCAATCTCCCACTCCTTTTTCTCCCCCTCCACCTACATGTCCAGTTTCCAAGTGAATGTTCAAAAGCCAAGATCCATATGGGATAGTCACTGTTTTAGAAGCAACATATCCATCAACAACATTCTTTAAAGGACAGTGCTATAAATTCAAGAAATCTTCAGCTGCATTTGTTATACAGAAATGAAGCCTTACAGATTTATTAATGACTTTTTGTATCTTCTTTAAGAAGCTCAATATCAAAAAAAAGCCACACAGAACAAATTAAAAAGTGGAAACTGTTTTCTAAATGTCAAAGTAAAATTCTGACATTTCGACAACCAGGCTGCTTTTTCACTGTTTTTCCAATATAGGAAAAAGGAGTGTCAAACTTTTCCATGCATCTAACACTATTTGGTATGGAGGCTTCCATAAGAAATCAACTCAACAACCATATTAAAAAAACTACTGCATTAATTCTTATATTTTCCCCTGTGTTAAATATGCCTATCTGTATAAGGAAAGGTACATTCATATGTCAGTATCAGATACTCACTTTCCTGTACCCAGAGCATTTTAAAGCAAAAGGTTAAAATGAAAGATGTAATAGAGGAACATATGTGGACAGAGACAAACACATGATCTGAAGGCTTTCATAAAGTGCTTCAAGTATTTTTTTACCCCAGTGGCAAAATGAAGTACAAGTCCTACTAGACAAATTTAAATGGTCTTGGGATTTGAGTCCCTCTGTGGAGTAGGAACACTGCTTGGTCTCAGACAGAGGTCTTGGTCTCAGATAGAGGGCAAATAAAATGAATGGGGTTTCTCAAGACCTACGGTTCCAATTTCCATCTACATATTTAAATTGAAGCAGAAGTCTCTGCTTCAAATACAGATAAAGTTATTTCCACCTACTTTATAATCTTATAAATGATGCACTCCTGGTTTTGTAGGATGTCCTGATAAGAGAAAATAACCAGAACTACCTTAAACCTAAGGCAGACCCATAACTCTAAGAACAGATTTATAAGGTATGGGGAGAAGGCACAGTAGCCCTGTAGGACTTCCCAATGTTTTCTGTTCCCTTGATGTAGAGAAGGAAATCTACACCATTTTGCCTATTCTTAACAGACACCAACAAAATATTGACAAAGAAACCCCTAATATGTGTGAGGTGCTCCAAACTGTCTACCTCAGTATATACTCCTGTCCCTCAGTAAGTATATCATAGCTTATGTGCCCTCTCCTCCTCCAGTATCTGATGGAAAGATATGTCACATTAGCTATGTCACATTTATGAGGTAAAAGAGGTTCACAAGGCAGCTCAGGATACAAATCCAACTTCCTAACACGAATCCATTCAATTAAAAAAAAAAAATGCAGCAAGTACAAAGCAGACTACCCCGAATACAAGATGATGACCCTCCAACTTAAAGACTTTCCAAATAACTGAGATGGGATCATTCTATTTTAGACACATGTGACTATAGTACTAACTTGGTCTTAGTACTAACTTAGTCTTTTCAGTTCTTGTTTGCTCAAATTTGCTCTCAATTCTGTATATGAAAATCAAAGATTTAATAGATGTTACAAATAGATTGAACTTCAGATCGTCAAGCCCAAACCTGAACAGAAAAACTACAAAGCAGTAATTATAACTGCTTATAATCTCAACTCAAAGAAATGCATTAGAAGACAATGATGCAAATATTGAATAAAGGGCAGTATCTCGGCATCAGAAAGCTCCAGGTAGTCCCTCCTGAATATAACATGGTTGTCTACTCTTCGAGGTTACTGCATTTTATTCCAGTTGGCCCATACCAACACCAAGCATGATGTAAAGCCTTAGTAGTTCTACCATAAGGCCAGAATGCCTATGCTATCCCATCCTAATGTTTTCAAACATTAAATTCCATGTTACAAGAAAAGAAAATCCAAGTACATTATTTTCTTTATAAACCTCAGACCTCCTTAGAAGCCTGTCATAGATACTGCGATTTTATTCAAAGCTCCTTTTAGGAAAGAGAAAACAAACCAAATACCACCTTTTCTTTACTAACTTATTCTCTGAATTTCAAGGCACATAGCATCATTAATCAAGGGCTCTCAGGTTATTTGCAATTATATACACAAAACCAGACCTCTCCACCTCTGAAGGGGAAGTAAGGGGGAAATGGCTCACTTAACAAAACAGCCTGTCTCCTCTGAGGTTTAGCCTTGCAGCCAAAACACAAAACCCCACAACTCACATACAAACCAAAACAATTTCTTTGGTAGATTAAAACTCAATAACTAACTAGCACATAATAGAGTAATAAATTTATCTCCTGTTCTGGAGAACAATTTCCTGAACGAACAATTACAAAAACATCCTACAGGTTAGTAAATTGGTAGAGCCCATATACAAGAAGAATGACATTTTCACTACATCAAAATACATTCACCCTTTCTTTTTTCTTTCACTTCCCATTTTCTTTCATTTACAAAGTCCCAAAGACTGCTAAACAGGTGTGATGGCAATGATTGCATACAATTTAAATGGTTTACAGCCTAAGTCCTTAATCAATTTTCTGGTGCAAAATACAGCTACAAATAATCTATTAGAAAGAGCACCCCTAAATGTCAACCTGGCTAACCTGACCAGCCGTTCCCATTAAGAGCAGTGTCTCTCCAAACGCATTTGCTGAGACCACAAAAACGAATTGTCAGTAAACAATTATGATGACCAGTGAAGTGACTCTCAAAGAAAGCCATCTTTGCTGGAACCCTCCCTCTCATAAACAACAGAGGTGGGCATTCTCTCTCACACAGCAGCTTTACGCTTGATGCCCGCACGGATTGCACACATCTCAATTCTTGCTTTATGGACACACTCCACAAAACAAAACATTTTTGAAACTCAGAAAATGGAAGGAAACCTTCCCTTGCACGTTCTGAGACAAAGCCCAACTCTTTTGGCGTGAATGCTAATTTAGAAATTTTGTTTGCATGGTATGAAAACACATCCCAGAATAACTACCTATTATTAAGGTCTTCAAAAAAACCCCAGAAACAGAAAGCAGTAGAACCCAAGTGGAAACACAGAGAAAAAGAAACAAATTAATACTTCAAAAGACCCAGGAGGATTAAAATCAAGACAGCCCAGGGCCTCAATAAAAGAGATAGAACAACATGGAAAGAATTGTTTAGGGTTGAATATTGAAGTAAATAGCCACATTTGAAGGAGAAGAATTCCCCAATGATTCTAAATGGTGGAAAGCGCAGACACTGTCGCTTCCATATGGAAAAATCACTTGTCCTTTGAGTCACTGATATTCCTTGAAAAATGGTGTCCGCAAGAGTACACACACAGCCTATTGATTTTTGCCCGTTGCCTTAGCTTGGTCTTTAGAAGGGTGACCCAGCTATACACACCCAACAAGGCATACACAATACCTCAAAATCAGCTACGGTCAGCTACATGTTTCCTCTCTCTGCTACCACCTTCCTGTGCTAGGACATGAAGCCAAAGGGGAGGACAGCACACGCAGCACACAAGTGCATGTACCTCCATAAATACATGCTTATGGGAAGAGTCCAACCCAGGCAGCTGGGTGTAATGCAGTGACCCACACTGCAGCCTCAGTTCTGCTGCCTCAGCAAACTTCAGTCCTCCCAGGAACCTGATGGTAAGGGCAACAGAAGGGAACATAATGCAAGAAATCCAGTACAAGACACCACTTGAGAATAGAAGTACTCTATTATCACCAGCTCAGGAGAAGAGACATAATTAGCAGATTGCTTAAAGGATTTTATTCTATGGAAAAAATTAAACATCAAAAGAGTTGAGGGTTCAGACACTAACTTTTAATGCTAAGAGAGTAAAAGGCTCTGCCTCCACGGCTGGAAGAGAATGTAGGAAGAGCTACTGGCAATGGCGTGACTTCCTTTAATAGGGAACTGTGAAACTACCTTGGGAGCTAATTTTTGGGCTTGCTCTAAGGCCAAACAATTACAGGCTGAAACTTAAATGGCTCAGAGAGGGGCAAAAGCAGGGTCCTCCAAGGTGACAGTTGAGGGAAATAATACCAAAGACATCAGTACATACTGAGTTAAGATGATCCTTTTATCTTTTCACACATAATTATAGCTAAAATAAAGGCTCATTCTTCAATCTGTAAATGTCAATGTACCTCCAAGCACTCACACACTGCATGGGAGGGGGGAGAAAAGTACCTACTACACAAAACTTCTAATACAATACAAAGAAGACATTTATTCTCTCAGCGTAGACCAGAAGTAGGAAGATTTCTTTACACCTTCAGCCTTGCAACATTTTACTGCAACTCTCACAGTAGAAAAATCTGCTGAAAGGTGGGATACATTATGGTTTCCATTATATATTTGTTTTAAACTCTTGAAACAGCACATCCTTTAAATAATCTACCCCAACAAATAACGTGTGCAAGACAAAATTTCAGCAGAATACAATTATGAACTGAAAAAAACCAAACTTCTGCTCCCATCACAAGCTAACACTGCAATAAGCTGCAGGTTCTGCATTCACTGCTACTTTCGGCTTTTCACCTTGGAGAAGATAAAGGGCCTGATGCATACATGCAGCAGAGAAACTCTTATTTAGCAGTAAAAGAAGCATTACTCTGTACCCTGCATTCTCCAGAATATTTACTAATTTTCTTTGCTTTCAACTCTCTAAAGGGCATGAAGTTTGTGTTGCATGTTGGTTTTTTTGTTTGGTCGGTTTTTTTGTTTGTTTTGGGGGCTTTTTATTTGTTTCACATTAGTTTGCTCTGCGACTTCAGATTTTTTTATTTCGAAGGCACATTTGTTTAGAAACTATAACACTATTTTTTAGAAAGTCTGCTTTTAATTCTACAAAGCTGAGACCTGAATTCCTTTAATGCTACTTTCAGTGGATACAGTTGATATCTATATTAAAGTTATTTAAATATTTACAGGTGTACAATAGGTCCAAACCCATACATTTGTGAGTTTGTTTCATATTCCGGATAACTATTTCAACATGTATAATAGCAACACTAATTCAAAATTAATATTTTGCCATTATGTATGTATCTAATTGATGGTGAGAAAGCAGACCCTACCCCGTCAGCAATATCTTCTTGCATAATTTCCCATATGCAGAGCTACTGCTATTGAATATGTCTAGATCTTCAAAGATCATCAAAGAAGTGGAAATC
Source organism: Pachyramphus minor (assembly GCA_013397135.1). Taxonomy (NCBI): domain Eukaryota; kingdom Metazoa; phylum Chordata; class Aves; order Passeriformes; family Tyrannidae; genus Pachyramphus; species Pachyramphus minor. Next base: position 151,416 of record VYXB01009811.1, on the reverse strand, counting down.
TAAGTCTAGGTTTTAATGATAATCATGAGGCAGATGTTTCCAGAAAGTAGCAAAGTGTTTGCATTCCTTATTATGCAATTCATCTGCTAACACTGCAATGGCATCAGCTCTGCCAGCTCCTAACCCCACATGCTCGAGACAGGAATGGAAGTAATCTCTTCCCTGTCCTTGAAACCATTGTGATCATCTCCCATTTCTCCTTTTCTCAGCAATCTGTGCAACCAGACTGATCTATTATTACTAAGAACATGGAAGAAATGCAACTGTTCCAGCTTTTTTTTTTCCTCTCAAACCACTGAAGACACCACACCTAAAGAAAGTTCCCATCAGTTCCTCAATTTCATCACTGGTGAAGAGTCACCACTGTTGCCACCGTGTCCCACAAACAAATATGCTTGCTTTGAGCGATGCAGCTACAAAGCAGAATGAGGCACAGCAGAAAAGTGCTCTTATTAAACAAATTCAACCATGGAATGAGCTATTTTAACACAGATTCTAGGAAAGAGAGTAATAATTTGTGCTATATATAAACACCTTGACTACTTTCTCTCCCTAAAGAGGAACTTAAATTTCTGTATATTGACTGCTTAAATGAGTAAATACAGATGACTTATGCTCATCCAGTCCTCCAAGAGGCACAACAGACATTCCACTACTGTCATGCCCACATTTTCTGACAAGCTAGAAAGCTTCAAAGTAACATTAAGAAATACAGGAAAAAGATGTGCTGAATTCCTAAATGGGGATTGATTTTACTGCTGATTTCAATCGAGATGTTCAGCTAAACAGAAAGCTTAATATCAGTCCTTCTTAGGAATATGTGATAAATAATTTGACCAGTAGCTATATACTGTAGGAAGCTATTTTTTAAAATCAAATTTATTAAATGCCTGCTTTTGAATGGAAAGACTAGCATTTCTTACTGGTCTGTGACAAGGAAGTCCAAAAACACACAGGGAACTCTAAGTTCTAAAGAAATTAAAATAACTTCTGTTTGTCTTATAAGGCAGTTCTGTTTTTTTAACATGAGCTCTACAAGGCTTAAGAGGCTGTGCTACACAACAGTGTACTTTAGTTATACAATCATACCATATTTTTTCTTATTTCCACCATTCTTTCATTCTGTAGTAGATTTTACACTCTCATGGTGTCCAGAGACAACTACAATTGGAAACAACTAATTAAGAACTAACAAAAATATTTTCAAACCGGTACTTGGTCATATTACCAATTTAATGTGTTTTTTGTGATCTTGCAGCTCATATGGTTAAGACAGTTTGCTGATAAACAAACAAATTTATGAAGAAGGGAGTATGGAAGACTCAACTTATAGCTATAACTATGCTAAAAATACTGTGTATACTTCTCATGATTACATTTTTTAAAACTAATGCTGAAGAACTGGATAATATTCAGTTCAAAACCACAGCCATTAAAATCACATCAGTAACTTTCAACAGTGAAAGACTTTAGTAATCAAATTTTAATACTTGAGATCAAGAAACAATCTGATGAATGTCAAAATACCACCTTGTACAATTAAATCTACTAGACATACCACATCAGAACTACCAAAATTGGCCCATTAAGATATATTTTATAAAAGGAAAAATCCTGAAACCAAACCAACCAACCAACCAAACAAAAAACACACAAAAAACCCCAACAAAAAAAAACCACACACCAGAAGTCAGAGGCTGATGACTTACTTGGAGAATGATATTTCATAACTATGTTATGCAAAACTATGATGGTTATAGTTTAAATTAGAGTTGAATTATTTAAATCTAAAAAGGAAGTACACCAAACCTCTTAACCAATGTTGTCCATTGTTAAAGAAAATATTGCATTAAAGAACGACCAGTTCCTCATTTATGCTTCTTACTAAGCAGTGACTCTCCAATGAAAAAAAGAGCTAACTTCCCCATCAATTTCCAAAAAGGCATTGAGAAGGTGGTATTAAATAGTGCAAAAATGTGAAGTTATAAATGTGAAAACCCCCCAAGTTTTCATAAAAATAATGAGAGAAGGGGAGAGGTAGTATGCGATTCCTGGAAGGAACTATATATATATATTACTTCAGGGACTGCTGCACAGATCTGCAGACTGACCCAGGAAAACACATATCATGGTGGCTGATGAACTCAGGAAATATTTCGTGACACTCACAACGCTTCTGAAATAACATACTAGGAACACTGATGTAAGTAAGGACGGGTTTCCATACATTACATCTCACTGGGCAATTCTTATTTTCCACGTGAAAATCTGGCACACGGAGTAAATTAAAACTAAAAAGCTACTGAGAAGTTTTGCAGACTTGTGGAAGCTTAATAAGAAGTGATTTGAAGAGTCTCTAGTGCAACTCAAACATCGCTGTGAAACATTATCCAGGTGACTGTTGTTTGCCATCACTGCTAACACTTATCCTAGTGTTTCTATGCAAATCCTATGGATTTGCAAACACATCTCCTGTATTCTTGGTGTCCAATCTCTCTTTCAATACCTCTTAATAAACCTTCTTTCTTTTAATGGGCATCTGTTCAAAAACCGTCACCAAGAGCTGAGGGGAAACATCTTCAAGGCTTCTTATTTGATTGTTCACTAAAGGTAACAAGACCAGAAACCCGTAAGAAAACCCTACGTGCAGTGCTGGTTTTGAAAAAGCAGTAGCATTCAGAAAATCATGGATTCCCATGAAAACAGCACCCTGCTGCTGGATCACACGCATCAGTCACTTGTGGCACGCTGCTGTCCAGGGAGCTGTGCTGGTGCCAGGAAAATGACTTGCAAACGGATGGAAAAAATGCAGAATTTTTATTTTGAGTACACAAACAACTGACTTTTCAATTATTTTGGCTTCCTTCAGATAAGGCTTCTGTTCAGCATGACAGAGATGAGCCAGCAGGCATAGATCATCTTTGTTGCAGAAGGGGAAACCTGTGAAGCCACGCTCAGAGGCAGCTCTGTGGCCGGTGCTGGCAAACACCCACTCCAACCACATGGGTATAGGAATTCCTTTCCATCCCCCAGCGCATGGGAAGAATTACATTACACAAAATTACAGTTTGGAAGATGCATGCTGGAGGTCTCTTGCTTAGCAAGACTTATTCAAAATAAGTCTTATAAAAAATACCCTTCCCGCAGAAGAAATACTGTACAAGGAAGCTATTTTAAACTTCATTATAATGAATGAAGATGAAATTTTAATTACAGGCCTGGAAGTTGGCTTTTGCCCTAAGAATAGTAATAATTACCAGATTTCATTCAATATGAGCAAACAGAAGACAGCAATTTGAAATGGCCAAATTGCTATTAACTTTTTACTCATCATATCACTCAAGACAAAAAAGGGAATGAAAAGATGAATCATTTAAAATACTCAATAGGTGGCCTATATGCTACATTTCCATAATTAAAACTGTGCCATTGTAGCTACATAACCATTGGACTTCACTTGAGAAAAAGATTTAAGAACACAGAAAAATGACAAAAAAACAAACAGTCAGCAATAGAAAAATTACAAGTCTTGAAATGTCTGCAAGTCATTTAAAGAAAGTTAAGTTTTGGAAAAATTCCCTGGTGACAGGACTAAAAGAAGACACAGTAGAACAGAGTAAGGTCTCAGAATGGCAAAGACAAAGCGAAGGTGCAGAGAAGGCCATTGTTTTATATGAAGTAGCAGGGTGACTCAGGTGTGCAGCGGGGGTGTAGGTGTAGGTCATTTGAGATGAGCTGTTTTTCATTCCACAGGTAACAGGTTTAATGAACATATGCTAGACAAGTGTTAATCAACATTTTAATAAGCACCCAACACATTTAAAAGAGCTGCCTCTGAACATATTTTATTTCTGTTCTTTTCAAAAAATGCTGAAAATACAGTGGAAATTTCAGCAGTCTTAAGACATTGCTTAAAATAGGCTGATATTTTAAACCATCAAGCTGTATGCTCTAGGTACCCACATGCCCATTAACTTCCACCAACCACAAGCCAAACAACAGTAAAGCTGATGGGATTCTATTAATAAAGTATTCAAGGGTTGAGATTCAATTTATGACAGTCAACAGTTCTGGGAAAATTAGCTTTTATCATCAAACGGGGAAGACTTCATTCTCTGATGAGATTAAAAGTTTTCCTCATAAAGGCAACTGCAGAAAGACAGTAAACTTTCGTGGTGCACTTGGGTTTTTATGTATGAGACACCAACGTAACTGGCACCATAAAATTTCAATTGAACACAGACTGCAAGGATGAAGAACTATTCAGATGATGCATCTTCAACAGCCAACTAGGAGAACTATTAATTAAACAGCTATAGCTCTTGTGGGGTCTGCCACAATTTGAACTATGGCTGCCACTTTCCATATTTATTGAATATCTGACAAAAGTATAAATCAACCACTGGTAATTACTGTGGATAACCATAAGAGTGGCAGATAGCTACAGGTAATCACACAGACAACACATTACATCACTTGCAAGATAACAATGCTTTCACATGAAGTATGTTTGAACACAAGGAAAGCTAGTCTATTAAGGAACAGGTAGAGCAAAATGCATCTCCATGGGAGCAACCATTTGCTGCAGTGACGTAAGTATCAGAGGTGGGTACCTGTAAGTCAGAGCGTCTCTCTAGACACCGCTAGCCTTGCCACTGGACGCAGCAAAGCGCCTCCTGTTTCTCTCCTGAGATTTCACAAGACTCATGCTTAATTATTGGTTGATTATTAAATGACTCTTTCTTCTCTTAAGTTCTGTACCTGATATTTTGGCAATAGCTTCAAGATCAAAGTTAGAAACATATTTTGGTTTAAGGACTAATATTCATGACCACCATTCCAACTGTGCTAAGTTAGCAGGTATTTTAATAAAAATTTTCTTGTGATCCTTGGAGAGGCAGGCTTTATGAGACATTAGACATATTCGTATAAAGAGAACTTAAGAACTTGCTTCACTGGGTGAAGAAAAACTTTCAAAAGCTGTTTCACTAGATGAAGCATCAGTTTTGCAATTTGCAAGCCTTTGTTTAAAAAGAAGGAGTGCATTTTTGATGGCCTCTCAGAACAATAGATCCTCTAAGGAAGGACACATGCTCTGCTTGTTCTGAATGGGAAATTACTGTACAGCAAGACAAGTAAGGCTTAGAGACTACAGTTTAGTTGAGGACTCCAATTCAGGCAAGGTAAAAAGAAAATTGCACAGATATGTGGTGCACAGCAGAGACATGTTTCATTATGCTAAGGAATTCACAGCCTTTACTATAAAAAAAAAAAAGAATACTCTTAAGCATCACCTCTTTTGAAGGGATGTCAAGAATATCCTGAGTCAATTTGTGAGTTAGATATAGCTTACGCAGCTTCTTACTCTCACAGGATTTATGAGCAGAAAAGAGCATGAGAGGTGCTTTACACCATGGATACTTAGCAGGTTAGGTGTGGCCACAGCAAAAGAAAAGGCCAGGCTCCACCACAAGGTACTTTCAGCCTCAGCTGAACAAACACACACAGAGAAAACCATTTAAAAAGGCACAGGGAATCAGTAGATTGTTGTAATGGTGCTTCATAAATTAAAAACTCATACATGCAAGGGGTTGAAGTTTGGAAGATGTGACAGTAGTGAAGGCTTAGCCATGAAACCATCAAGCTTTTTATTCATGCCATTTCACAGTTCACCACCATAGCAAAGGGAGACACCCTGAAGCATGCAGTTTTGTTAAGACTGAAAAGGTAAACGTGCACATATACTAGGACACATCTCTGTTCCTCCATTTAAACATCTGTTGGATATAAATAAAAATATGTTTACATCAAGTAAATACTGCCCCTGCTTTACATGAACACTTGATATATTGCCACAACAAGACTGCAATCTGTTAATAAAATAGCTTTCAGAAAATATATATATATATATATTAAACAACATAAATTCATATAAAAGGAGCTTAAAGTCACAACTGGGATTTTGATTTTAACCAGGTAATTGATGTTGGAGCTTACTCTTTATAAAAATCTCTGAAAAGGCATAATCACATTTGCTGGCACTGTAATGACTATATTCCAAGAATATCTGTAGAAAGGACTATGGTTTTAAATATTACCTTGGTAAATCTTATGATAACCTTGTTTGCCCACCACCACCCTGTAGTCCTCAATTTTCACGTACTTCATGGCAGCTCAGCAGCAGAGGACACAGTAACGAAGCAGTGACTAAGAAACTGAACCTATTAGACACAACACTAGCAGAGGATAAACCTATATGAGCTATAGCCACGCTATTTTTAAGCGAACCTTTTAGTTTTCTAACATGTCCAATCCGAAATTGTAATTTTTCTGTTGAAGAGTCATTTTGTACAGCAGTCTGCAACAAGTTTTCCCTGTGTAAGACTTCACAAGACACAGGCAAAAAACAAAACACCAGCAGAAAGACCTTTCAAAAACACTTCCATGTACCTGTTTTTCTGTTTTATTCATTACATCCTAAAAATACCACTAGTAGGTTTTTTTGGCCTCTGAATGTAAAATGATCACTTATCACTATGTTCAACTTTTTCTAGCCATATACAAAGCCTTTTCTTATCAGACATTAAAAGTGATAGAGAAAAATTAATTTAACCTGACTTTCAAATATATTTCTTCAAAATAAACATTTTTCAATGCTAGCCTATTTTATTTGTACAATACTCTGTTGTGAAGAATTTATGTGCAGGTATAAAACGGAATACGTACTAAGGACTTGGAAACAGAAGGAATATCTCAGACCACAGAAACTTAATCCCTGACTTTGTACACAGCCACATTGTATAATCCCATTCATAAAGCTTTCATTCACAGTTTTGGTTATGATAGCTATGCTGAACAATCCAGTTTACATCCTTCTATTTCTAAGTGAGAGGACTTGGCATGAGAGGAGAAGATTCAGCAGTTGGCATCTCTGTGAAAACACAGTTCTTCAGCCACTGAATATACACAACTTCTAACAAACTGGAACAAAAAATAACATCTTTTTCTCCCGGATGTGATGCAAGAAAACCTGCTGCAGATTTCTACACATGATTCTCCACCAGCTCCCACTCTTTGTCCTTCAATCATCCACCATGTCACCTCAAACTAAGGATTAAGAAAATCCAAACAGGCATGTTAAAAACATACTTATATGCATATTACACTCCCAGACTGACACCCATCAAGTCTACTAAACTTCTTCTGAAATACAAAAGGACTTACCCAATGTGTCTTTTAGATTTTTAACCAGAGAACCTTTCTTCAAGCTGTTTTTTCTCTCCACATAATTTGAGGGCACATATCCCGTTTTGTTGGCCGCGTTTCTTACCCTCCACCATGTCTTAGAATCATCTAATAGCCAAAGACGCTCATTTTTCTTGATGTCAAGTTCTTGGTCCTGCTGTGCAGTGTAATCCCACTTTGCAATAACAATAACTTCTTCTGTCATCTTTCATGGAGTCCTTCTGCAACAAAATATTAAATGACGATCATCAGTAAATTATGTCATATAATTCTTACTCATTTTTTCTTTGAATTCCTCTGAAATAAGCACGAAGAGGCTAGTGAAAAATAAGAATGCCATACAGAGAAAAACCTCTTTTAAAAATAAGGGAAGTCATACTGACCTTGCTTTTTCTGCCACTAAAATATGACAACACCTTGATAGTACATTCCAGTCATAATGCATTACATTCACTTTCTCTGCATGTATATAAAATATCATCCAGATATACATTAACAGCAAATAATTTATACAATCCATTTAATTTTTGCGTATAGCATCATAAAACTGCCCCACACCTGGCATTACAAGTTCTGATCTGAGAAGGGGACAAAAATTGCAGCATTACAAAAATATATTTTCCTTCTTTCCCAGTTCCTCATACTAACATAATATATATTAAGTTTTCTGCAATTAACAAGGTTGTCCATCTTTTTTTAGTATAAAGTCAAGAAATACTTCAAGAAATGATGTAGCTCACAGGGAAATCTGACATCAAGAAGAAGGTACTGTCTTTAATAAGCCTTTGTTCACCATGTTTTATGCAGGCGGCACACAACTGCATTTTAGGAGAAGCCTTCATTCCCCTATTTGTTTCCAGGAAGATCCCAGCTCAGCACAGTCCTCCACCAGGCATTAGTCAGCAGGGCAGAGAAGAATACCCACTGCATTTCACTTCTTCCCTACCCAAAGCCTATCCAGAGTTCCATTGAGACTGAATGAGTTGTACTTTCAGTTATCTGTAAGAACAGTGATCCTTTTCAATGCTATTTATCAGCTGCATAAAAAGAGCTGCATGCCTCCATGTTTTCCTATGCATCCCAGCAATTACCAGGAACAATGTGAGGAAGCACAATAGTGTGCAAGGAAGAGAAAAATCCCGTGCTAGTACCAGTGACATTCAAATATATTACAGTGCCAACCAAAACATGTTGAATTTATCTTCTAAATTCTGAGAAGTCAGTTAAAAAGTTCTAATCGCTGCCAGGAGGGGGTGGGGAGCAGGAAAGTGGAGGAGGATGGGAGAGAGTGGGAGGTGAGAACACATTTCAAAATCAATGTAGCAGATTTTTTTTTTTAACTAAAAGGTGTAATTTCCCTGAAACTACTGACTAGTAGGAAAAGGTCCCAGAGTACTTCAAAATATTAGTGTCCAAGGATCTTTGTAACATGATTTGACCTTGTTGCCTAGGTCTTACATGTACTGATACCTACCAGTTTATGTGACAGAAAGCTAATTAAAAACCAAACCTCATTCAGAGATTCTGTTCAGAATGTAAGTTATATCACCTATATTCTGGAAGGGTTCCTTCTGCAGTCTGTAACACACACACACTTCACCCCCCAAAGCTATAGTACAAGCTATGAAAACTGCATGGCAGACAACCTAGCTTGTCTACTCTAAGAAAAATAAGTGCTTTCCTTAATCATAAAATATGATAGTGGACTATATTATAATTTAGTAGCCTCCTCTTATCAATTTTCTTTCTAGGAGAACATCATATAGGGTTGAGCTATGGTTGCTAAAGCATTTGACAGCAAAGCTCTAGCAAGCACCAGCAACATCACCCCTCATGGCCAAAGCAGGACATAACTTTTGAAAATCTGAAGCTGAGGTCAACAGGTTTAAGTTTTCATTTTCTAATCAGAAAACAGAAATAATATGTAGTAATTAAAACATTATTCAAACAGCAAGATGAATTTAAAAAGGAGCTATGATGCTTTGAACAAATGAGAAGAAACAGTTCAAACAGGATGTGACTTATGCATGTGGAATTGATGCTTTTACAAGAAATAAGTCACTATACTATTCAACCATTTTTTTTCCCCTAAAATAATAATCCCATCTGGCAATGACAGACAAGAACCTGAGCTTTGGACCTCAGTCTCCAATAAACTGCTCTGCCTTCTGACTGACATAAAATGGACAGAGAGCCTACAGGTCGATAAGTGGATGTAGCCACAGGGGGACTGCAATCTGAAGCCTGGCATTGTCAATATAATCCATCTCTCCAATTTAGATTAGTTTATTTTATCTCCGCGATTGTAAAATGGTCAATTCTCACTATTCCTGGGGACACGGCGAACATAAAAAAATAGGACATCATCAATGCAGTTGGTTGAATGTTGATACTAAATAGGCTCCCCTTCTAAAAAAGGCTATTTTCACAACACAGGCAAGTTAAAATGATCTAAAAATATTACAGCATATTAATAAAACACATTAGGAACAATAAACTCTTCCTATACCTCTGAAGAAAAAGAAATAAAAAAATTGACCCCTATTGTAGGGGTTGTCGAGTCTTTCCCCAGGGTGTCGGGCAAGGACAGAATAGGAAGAGACCACTTTTCAAGGCTGACAACACCAACTGCAGTTCTGTGAAATTCACTCAGGACAGGTTGCTCAAGGCTAGCTGATTCCTTAAATTCCCATTATCGTAGACATGTAGAACTTCCACTATGCCCGAGACATTATGTCATTTCACAAGCAGACCCCATCCATGATGCAATTTTGGCTGACGTATAAAGAAGCCAAGTTTCATGCCATGCTCACACAGAATCCATTACAGTAAAGTACTCCAGGTTTTACCAGATGTTTGGCACAAGCTTTTTTCCCCAAGTGGGGACAGGATTTAGAGTCAAAGTAGTGTAATATCAGCTGAACATCTGTCTATTTAAAACTGTATATATGTGTGTGTAGTTTAGTTGTATTGGGTTTTTATTTTTTTAGTTTTGGGGGGGGTTCTTGGGGGGTGATGTTTGTTTTGAATTTTGGGGGGGGTTGTTTGCTGGGCTTTTTTTATTTTGTTTTATTTTGTTGGGGGGTTTTTTTAGATGTTAGGATAGACATTAAAGTTCTTAAAATTATTTTCTTATGGTTACATCATTAGACTCTCTTCATCAAGGACAATATGGTTCTTCCTGTGATATTTGCAGAATTAAGATTTCCTAGTAAGGGAATAAGGACACATTTATTTCCCAGAAGAGGGATTGTAGAATTAATAGTTTTGAAAGGCTTCTGCAACACAGCTGTGTGCCAAATAACTAGATTTGGAGAAAACCATAAGGAAAAAACAACAACAAATCCTTCCAAAACATCTGAGTGTTCCATAAAACCAGATATGGACTGAAAATGTAAAATTTATTTAGTGTACTGCACAATGAACAATACCACAGTCTCCATAGATTTTGACGGTAAGATGAGATCCTTCACATCAAGAAAACGAAAATCCATCACTGCAAAGAGCATACAACCTTCTGGAAAGTTCCTCCTCAAAAAGCTCAAAAAACGTAGCACTGAAATACAGTCTTCTCCTCATACATGATGGGATTAGGAACAACACTTTAAAAAGACACTTTAAAAAGCACAAATGAAAAGCTTTGAAATACTTCAGCAAGGAACTGCAAATGTATCAAACGCAACACAGTATTTCTTCCATACAATATTGTTTCACATGGCCCTCGTCTTTAACTTACCATATCAAGTAGCCATTTGCTTTATTTTATGGCAGTCCAACTTCCAACCTTAAAAAACAAAAACAACCCAAAATGCAGATACCACACTAAATAAGCAAACAGAACTCCACAACCCAGGCCTTCAAAAGGTAATTCTTACATTAGCTATGTGACCAATACACACCTCCAACTCCTTTAAACCCAGCAATTCCTTCACTGCTAGCAGTGGTAAAACATTAATTTATTTTATCGACATTGTAGTTGCTGAAATGTTACAACTAATATAGTTTAGATTGAGCTCAGGTATTTTCAGCCATTTTGTTTCTTCCCTCCAGTTTAGATTTTGTTACAAGAGGAGTCCAGTCTTCAGTGGCAGCTGCCTTACTGCATAAGCATACATGAAAACTTTCCTAGACAAAATCACCCTTGGGAGAAAGGGGAAAACTGAAAAATCTGCCTGGCTAGGAAGGCAGTGAACAAAAACCCAGCCAAAGTCAAGTCAGTTATGACTGTACTGAAAGTCTGCTCACACGTGAGGAACATCAACTAACCCTATGGCAAAACAACAGACATCAGTGGAATATCTAGTACTGTAGCTCCTGTATAGACTTTACCAGAAAGGAAAAGTTTATGTTCAATAAACTATTAATGATTCAGCAATTGAGCAGTGCCAGGAAGAAAAAACAAACACACAAAATGCCACCTATGCCATTTTGAAGCACTGCTTAAAACTGAACCATGCAAGCAATACTGGAGATTATGGAAACTTAAATGTAGAGGTAGTTAAGAGAATTTGCTCTGAAAAACTTGTAAATCTACTAGTGATTTTTCATGTGAAAGATTTGCTTAGCTGGTGTAATTTTAAATATCTGACTACATACAACTGTTACACAGATGTCATTCTCTCTACCAAACCAGGATTTCATCATCCTGCTCTTACCCACTCCCCATGTAAGACTAATGTGTTTCTCCCACAACAATAAACAAGAAAGGATCCATACCAGCATGGCACCTGAACTAGAATCTTTGCCTATAGACTGATACAAGTTAACATTATGACTAGATTAATGCCCTGGCCCAACGGGTAGAAAAGCAGCACTTTTTACTTTGCTCTCGGGATGAAGGCTCACAGTTATGTCAGGATTAGTTAGGTTAGTGCAAACAGGAGGTTGTGTTTGAGCTTTAAAGATGCAGTGAGAAAGGAAGTAGTTGCTTTCCTTGTTCAAAATTTGTTTTGCGAAAAGGAACATGACTGACAAATTACTGACAGTAACGCTTGAAATTTAATCCCTCACCAAGGGAACAAAGCAAAAATTCTATTAATAGGCAGTGCCAATTGATATAATAGACTGTTCTGGAATTGAATGTCTTCCTAAGACACATAGAAAGAAAGGGACAAAATTGATAGAGGCTTTTACATAACACTGATGTACATAAAACACATAATTGCTATACAATATTAAATAAGACATAATTACTATATGATATTTAGTTAAATGCATTGCAGGAACAAAAGGCTAGCTGATGACATACGGTTTTCTCCTAAGATTGTGAAGGCTGAACAACCTACCCTTTTCCTGCCCCAAACTCTGAAAAGCAAAATGGGTTTTGAACCCTGCAGCACATACCACTGACAGGTCAGCTATCTGTTGTTTGCCTGGTTAATCTTTCATAAGCTATAGTAAATAGGTAAGATTTGGTCCTCTAAGGTAGCACAATTGAAGAAAATGAAAAAAAGTCTTTTTTCACCAAGGCCTCTCTCATAGTAAACAGGTGTACTTACTGTATTCTGCAATTAATAACTTGTATTCGATCACTTAATCTGAAGTACACTCTAAATCTGAAGCCTTCTTATTTAGGATGATGTAATCTCTGGTTAGCCTGCCTACTGTTTCGGGAAGTTTGCAGCTTTGTTTTCACTTACACTTGTTTTTTTTATTGTTTGTGTGGAGGGGTGTGGTTATTTTTTTAAAATCACCCTGTATGAATAGTTTTAACATATAGAAAGATTTCAAAAAAGCACATCTCTACATTTGAAATTGTTTCACTCAGTTCTTTAGGATCAGTAAAACACCAAACACAAAGACAGAACTCAGAAGGCATACAAAGAACAGAAATGTGAATTCAACTAAATAATTGTGAAAAATAATACACCTTTTGGACATCCTTTAAGCTATTTCCAGAGGCATACATTTGAAAAAACAGGAAAATATAATCTTTTTCATTCAAAGGCCAAAGTTAACCTAAACCAAGAAAGATAGATTTCTAATGATTGGTACAAGAAAATCTCACAATGCAGAGGTTTAAAACCAGTACACAAACTGCCCCAAATTATGGTAAATCACAGGCCTTTGCTAAAACCAGTAAAATCCTTCCCATGCTTTGTTACTTGAGCTATTTGCTGGTGCTTGGACAAACAGAGATGGATCACAAAGGCCACCTTGTCTAACTGCTCTTCTGCAGTTTAACACACTAATTCTGTATATAATGTGTGTCAATCCACCCCAAGGGACACATTTCTCTGGAAAGAGGTCACAGCAACAAAAATATTAAAGACCACTCCCCTCCTCTTTTACAGAAAGTTAACTAAATAGTTGTAGTGACCAAACATTCATCACCCAGCTATGCAGTTCTAAGGTGTCAAACCCCTACCTGAGCAAAAAATCACTGCACACCTGGGCAGCCTAAAATTGCTGACTGTTTTAACACAAGCTTGACAATTAATTTGGGGTATTTCACTATTCAGTCTCATTAGGATGCATTGATTAGAGAACTAAAAGTGACAGCTGAGTAAGTGCAAGTAATTATTATCTAGTTTACTTTGATGTGCAAACTGAAGACACAGTCACAATCAATAGATGTTGCTGTCGGTACTTTAGGAGGGTCAGTTTTCCAAAGCTGAAAGCAAAGATGAGTGGAAGCTGTAAAAAATAAATGTGAACAAATATGTAAATAAATTAGTCCATTGTCAAGAAGAAACGTTTTACTACAATTTCCAACCTACTCTGACAATTTAGCATTTACAAAACAAGTATTATACGATTAAAAGAATAACCTGTTCAAAAAGTGAGGCAAAAAGCTCTAGAGGTTTTTGGTGTCCCCTCTCCCTGGTCCTTTCTTTGAAAAGGAAAAACTGATAGCAACAAGCTCAGGGCAGGAAATGCAAAGTGAAAGAATCAAAGCAAGTGTAGTTCAGCTCATCAAGAACTACAAAATAGGTATTAAACTGCATTGGAATAAATTAATTATTAGCAAAAGAGTAAGTAAAGAATTAGAACATTAGGTTGACGTAGGAGAAAAATGTTTAATACTTATTTCTACACTACTGGATTATTTGACAATGACAATCATTTTCTTCACTGCCATTAACTAGCATGTAAAAGTAGTAAGTAAAGTTAAACACTTTCAATGTTCAAATACACCCCAAGATATCAAAACCATCCAAAAAGCTACAACAATTTTCACATCCAGTCTGAGGAAAACATGGAGCATCGGAGTTGTTTTGGAGAGTTACAGTTGCACCACTAATTTGAAAGCACAAATTGGACCATCATTGATAACACTACTAAGTAGTCAGACAAACTCTAACCCTAAAGAACAATAAAGAGACAAAGGACCCCTCCAAAACCCCACACAGCATACCAGAAGATTATGGATGTGCAACTTATTAAAAGGGTTTTAAGAAAGAAAGGCATGAACAAATTCAATTGTACATTTTCACTTATCTTTGGTTTAAAGTCTACCCAACTACCGAGGGTGGACAGATTTAACAACCAGCTGAGGGACGGCCCCAGCTGCAGTCCAGGAGTGCCTTCACAGGCAGGTTCAGCAGGCACCATGACCCTTTCTGACAGCACACAGGACATTTCTTCTGAGGTACAAAGAGTACTTGGTTTCCTTTTGAGTCACTTATAGGGGGGAAAAAAAAATCCAACCAGAAAGGCGTAATTAGGATGAAACAGTGAGGGCGATACAGCCTGGTGGACACGTTAATCACACCAGAGGCACTATGGCTCATGCCACAGGCTGGACGGCCCTGCCACGGTCCACTTCTACGGGCACTGCAATTGCAACGTTTTTACATGATACTTCCTGTTAAAACATAAGCAGGCTGTACACCTTCAAAAAAAGTGAAGGATCAGTCTTTATTAACCAGTAATTTAGAGCTGTACTAACTACTTGACCTTGCTGCCTGCTGCCCCACACACCTCAGACCCCTTTCCCCCTCTGTATGGCCTGACGTTGTTCACGGGCACAATGCTGCTAGGTTTGGGGTTTGTTTCTGCAGCCGGATGCCTTTGACAGCTGCTAAGCAATGTTTGCCTCTCTTGGCCCCACGAGGTATCTGATATCCCAATCTCTAATACATCTGCACCTACATGCCAGCACCTTGCACCTTGCCTTGCAGAAGAACGACAAACAGGAAACCTCAAGACTAGTTTAGTGGTAACGAATTTCTGCAGAGCTCCAATAGAGCACAGAAGTTAAGCTTGTTTTTTGTCTTTTAAGTGGCTTAGAAGTCTTTTTAAAAGACACAAAGAAAAATGAGAATACATATTAGAAACACCCAGAAATGCATCCTTCCTGCCAAGGAGTCAGTACAGCATTTTATCATTCAACAAAAAATTAAATCTTTGTGTGTTTATATAAGAATGTATAAAAAGATGTTTGTAAAAAAAACTTCCCACCCAGTGTTTTCATGAATCCTATCACGCAAATAAGTCTGCCCAAATGAAGCAGGGACTGCTTCAAATGACCTCTTAAAATACTGGGACCAGTACTGTTCAATGTCTTCGTCAGTGATACAGACAGAGGGACTGAGTACATCCTCAGCAAGTCTGCAGACAACACCAAACTATGTGATACAGTCAACACAACTGAAGGATGGGATGCCATCCAGAGGGACCCGGACCACCTTGATACCCATGGGTATCTCATGAGGTTCAACAGGGCCAAGTACAAGGTGCTGCAGCTGGGTCAGAGCAACCGCTGGTATTGGAACAGGCTGGGGGCTGAAGGAATTGAGAGCAGCCCTGTGGAGAAGTAGTGTGGAGTACTGGCAGATGAAAGACTGGATGACCCAGCAATGTCCACTTGCAATTCAGAAAACCAACTGCATCCTGGGCTATACCAAGAGCAGCATGGCCAGCAGGTCAAAGAAGGTGATTCTGCCCCTCTACTTGCTCTGGTGAGACCCCATCTGGAGTACCGCATCCAGCTCTTGAACTCTCAACACAGGAAAGACAGGAACCCACTGGAGTGGTCCAAATGAGGGCCACAAAGATGATCAGTGGGCTGGAGCACCTCTTCTTTGAGCACAGGCTAAGAGACTTGGGATTGTTTAGCCTAGACAAGATAAGACCTTATAGCATCTTTTAGTACATAAAGGGGGCCTCCATAAAGATGGGGACAGACGTTTTAGCAGGGCCTATTGGAATAGGACAAGGTGTGATGACTTTAAAATAAGAAGGTAGATTTAGGCTAGATATAAGGAAGAAATTTTTTACCATGAGTGTGGTGAAACACGGCAACAGGTTGCCTAGAGAGGTGGTAGATGTCCCATCCCTGGAAACACGCAAGGTCAGACTAGTTAGGGCTCTGAGCAACCTGATCTACTTGAAGATGTTCCTGCTTGCTGCAGGATGTGTTGGACTAGATGATCTTTAAAGGAGTCTTCCAACCCTTAATATTTTATGTTTCTATGAGAGGTAAAAGATACTTTAGTGGTAGAAAGAAAAAGCCTTCCAGGATGTTACAAGGTAGGCTGCTGCAGCATCAGTACAACACAAATCTGAGTTCTGGGGTTCTATTAATCTTGCAATACCACCCTAACTTTATATGCTATTCATTTTTGTTTCATGTTGTGACCTTCACACAAGCTAAGTCTCCCAATTCCATATTTTTTTAAAATTTCTTTAGCAATACTGCCATGCCACAGAACTTCCTCATCTGGAGCAGTTCAAGGTACAAATGCGTAATGAATGTGAAAGTCTTTAAGACACGTAATACGAAGCACTATCTTTTCTATTTATGTGATAAGCACTCTGCTGTTTCAGGAAGCTAAGTTTTTAAAAATCTTTTGATGTTTTACTTGAAAAGAATATTTCTATAGCCTTTCTGGAACAGCATGCCTATTATATAAAGTAGGAAGTGTTCGTTTTTAGCGTCTCACAGATGATTTAAATTTAAAATTCTATTTCAAAGGACAAAAGGCTGGTATTTTTACAGGAACAAGCTGGTATTATAGCAACTCAAAGTTTCACAGTACTAACTATGAGCCTTATAACTTATCTATGCTTAAAAGATGGATAATAATAGTAATAAAAGTTACAGAGAAAACACTATCAGGTCTTTAACTACTAAGTGGAGACTGAGTATGGTGACAGACAGGGTAAAGAGCTTCTAAGAAAAACCTAGCTCAAGTCTTTCCATAAACATGGGATGAGAACTTAAGGGATCAAAAAACCCAAATAAATATATTTCAGCTTTTTTT